>OY754328.1:152423374-153023374 GCA_963573305.1 Pyrrhosoma nymphula
AAACGAGGATAAGAAGGAAGAGACTACATAAACATATTTCACAACTCCGGCTCTTAAAATGCGTTAAAACTGGGAAAATATTTATTGGTGTTATCGGATTGTCCGTATTCATACTTAAAATTATTCATGCTCTCTAACAGGAAAACTGTAGAATTATGGTCCATAGTAAAATATAATTTTAAAACTGACGTTCAATATAAACCAACTGCCAAAGTATGGTAACAAACGCTGTGTAAACTAAGGCAATGGATGTAGGTTCGGACATGAATGTATAATTACAATGGATGAAATAAGAAACAAACAAAGAAACACTAGATATGGAAGTGGAGTAATGGCGAGAGATGGATGGAGAAAAATGGTCAAATGAAATAAGGTCTATTTCTCGGCAGATATTCCTCTCTCTGCTACTAAACTGCACAGATCTTACCTCATTTATCATCACTCTTTGTGTTTTCTCGAGTAGTTCTAGTATCCGGTATCGATAAAAAATAACACTGCAATTTTTTAGCTTGCCCGCTAATACAGGCGTCTCCCGGATTAGAGTCACGGGACCTCCATTTACCAGCACACTTCTCTACTAACTAGACTATCATGAAGGAAATCAGCAAAAAATAGTCGTCTAAGCCGACCTCTGTTTGATGACAGATCGAAAATAATCCGTAATGCCTAATCTAATGGAATGGACGGATTGCCAATCTGTTGTTCCATTCCGGGATCCGGATCTCTCGTCTTCCTCCTCTCTGCTTGACTTCCTCCTCTCCTTGGATTCCATTCCCTTCCTTTATTGCAAGCCTTTCGTCCTTTTCATCACTCTCTTTCTCTCCTTTTCCTTCTTTAGCCCTCCTTTTCTCAAGTCCTCTTTCGTACGGCGAGACGGGTGGCGCAGAGAAGGCCCCCTAGGGGAAGGAGGGGAAGCGGAGCAGGGTATGGACGAGGAATCCAGGGAGCGGGGAAAGTGTCACATCTTTAAGGGAAGGAAATGAGATCACAAGGTGGCCGTGGGTGGCAAGGGTGAGATCATGGAAGATTGGGGGAGAAGGCGGAGATAGCAGAGCAGAAGGGCCGTGTGAGTGAGTGAGAAAGAGGAGGAGAAGGAGAGGATTTGGAGAGTTGAAAAGGGGAGAATAACGCGGGAAAAAAAGACAAGATAGAGAGAGAAAGAGGGGGCAGTTGGACGGATGAACGGAGGGAAGGATATAATTGGGGAGTGAGGGGGGACGGTGGGATCTTTGCCCGGGACCGATTTGTAACCCAGAGGAATCCCTTTTTCTGGGCCCCACCTCCGGATGACGAAGGGTGAACGTTCCAAGATGAAGAGAAAGAGATGGCTGGGGAAAGAGAGGGATGAATAAAAAGGAGATGAGAAAGGTGGAGATGAATTTGCACGCATGTGGAGCAACAGGGCTGTGTGAACAAAGAGTAATTAATGCAACTGTACTTCCATAGAACCAACCTAAAGAATATTGCATTTCAAGGTTGAAGAGAAATGTTAATTCAAAATCTTATGATATATCGGTAGCTTTTAGCAAGATCCTGCCTTAGTGAATTAAGAGTTTATCAACTTCTAACAACAACTTAAAATTTAAAATTCATAAGTAAGTTAATTTCGCTTAAAAGTCATTAAGTCTCTTTAGATTTTCATGCATTCTGCCTCTCCTTGCATCTTCATTATCTCCTCTCCTTTTCCTTTCTCTCTCTTTAACATGTTGCTCCTTTCCAATCCATCCTTTAGACTTTCACATTTGCTTCCTTCTCCAAACACATGCCACCAATTTTCTTTCCTCTCCGATCCTCTTTAATAAACCTGATTTCCTCTTTCTTGCTTGGTGGCTTAGTTTTTTTGTTCACCCAACAAATATTTCGCATCCGTGTAGACTAAGTTTCAAAACCTAGTAAATTAATATTAAAATGTTTAAATAATCTTAGTAATTTCCTTTCACAATTCCTGTCTACTCATACGCTCCTCATCATCTAATGAAATCGCACACCATTTGTCCGTCATTCTCAACCCATTCTCACTAAAGGAAGAAATTACTTACGGTAGAAAGTACGGTATTAAGAGTATAGATACGTTAACTGTTCCACCTTGTCTGTTTTATGTCTTTCTATATTTATTTAAAATCTAGCTTTTATAATTCAGGAAAATCTCATCGCCTTTTAGCCCTATGATTGATATTTATTCGAAACTTTATGTATGATATCTCTAACACACTTATCATTGACTGTATTGTGAGAAATACACAAGTGGAATTAAAATGAAGCCATATTACGTTATAAGATACACACTTTAGTCAGGTAAAATATATTTGCCTAGCATACTCTGTTTAGAAACAGCCCTTAACAAAAAGCATCAAGTTTAGTGGATTGAAACCAATTGTAAGCATGCATCTCTGCCTCCAACATTTAATCAGGTATGTGCATTTGTAGAACACGGTAGTCCGCAAAGATAGAATGGGGGATAATCGAAATACTATCTGATAAACGTAATCAAAATTTGAAGGGTTTTTGCGTGGTATTTTTCGATTTAAAAACAATCAGTCATGAAGTTAAATTGAACTGTCGTAGAGTAAAGAGGGCAAATGAAAGATTAGCAAAGACAGAGACAGAACAAAATGCTCTCCTGTGAACGTAATGGAGGTATGGGCGGAAAGAGTAGGAAAATAAAAAATTATAACTCAAAATGAGGAAAAAAGAGGGTTGGAAAGAAAGTCAGGCTGGAATATAAACATAGTTTACCGCAATCTTTCGGTTTACATTGGGAAATATGGGAAATAATATATGCTGTTGTGACAACATGTCATTTGAATGACTGGTAAACTATAGGGTTAGCCAAATGGGTATCCTACAGCAGCAAGAGTTTAGAATGGACTGGTTCTTAGCAGAATTATTTCAGTGGCTTATAAAATAATAAGCTTTCAGGCTCATTTTCCATGATTCCGCGATAGTATGATATTTAGATAAAAATCGCACAATCCATGACCTATGTATCAAAGATAGTGTTACTTAATATTATTATCAACGTATAACCAATGGAAATCGACCAATACTACCAAAATATGCTAACTTTCCTCACCAATGAGCATTTCTTGCTCTGATGTGCAATAAACCTATTGTACTATTCAATGGCTGCAATCCCTTTGCCTTTCATTTTTGGTCTCTAAGATACAATGAAACTTAAATTTATTGTTTCCTAGACGTTTGAAACAAGCTTGAACAAAATAGTGACTGTTAAATTTTCCTAAATATTTCTTGACCGCATAACATTTCCGTCATACAATCAGACCGGAGTGAATGGAATACTGATAAGTAGGAAAACCAAAATACCACGATGAAGAAATTTACGATGCTGAATATTAAGTTCTGCATGAAACCTTTAGGTGGCTGAGAATTGTAAGCTTTGTAAAATAAGAGACTGAAGATTCTGACAAAACTGAATGTGGTGTACGGATAGTCGAAAAATAATTGAAAAGCATTCGAGGAGGAATTCGAAAACAAATTTAGATCAAAACTCAATTTTCACAAAAGCGGATTCTACATCTCCTACCAGAAAACTATGCCTAAACAGTTGATTCAAAAACTTGAGCCTATAAAGCACCTGCTTTGCAGCCTGAACCTAACCAACCGAATTATAATAATTCAAGGGTTCCGCTGTGGCATGAAACTGTTTAGAAACTGAGTTTATCACCACTCGGATCCGTTACCCAGTACTCCTAAACACCTTAGCCATATATCTTCTGTACTGAGGATGCCGGAGAATCTTCATTCTACAAAAAACAATGGAGACTTGAGATTTGACACTCTGACCTAATGACCTCATAGATTAGAATAGCAAATATTTTAAACGGGGAAGAAATAAAAACACTATGTCAATTATCATCAAGATTCAACTTATTTGTAATTCAGAGGAGGAATTAGAGGTCACATCATTTTATATCAAATTGTTGACTCTAGAATGTTCTATTGTCATCTCGATGAAAGAAAACTTAAATTAATGTTTTCAATACGTTACGCTCGTTATATTTCTGAGAGTGAATGAGTGTTAAACCATGCGGCCATTGTATGAAATCGGTAATTCTAAAATCAGTATTAATGGAGCATGTAAATGGCAAGAATACTTTATAGTTAATACATCAGTTTCAAACCAAAATATTAAAAAAAAATATAATACTTATTTCCTTTATTGCTATGCTTGTATATAATTCCAAAGCAAATACTCTTCCTTAGTAATTAAATGGTTAAGATTTCTGCTTCAATCTTTTGGGAGAAAATTTTAACTTGGGTCTTTTGCCTCAACGAAATTATTATAAACTAAAAGTTTTTTACTAGATATTTAATCCTAACTACATATAACTTTGCACATTATATTTCCATCATTGAGGGCATATGCAACTTGTGGACTTTGATTCAAACCATGAATCTATAAATCAACGCACATAGGGGACGACACCTATCACAGTGGGAAAACAAACTTCTCTGAAAATTAACCATCCCATATAACAAATAATAAGTAGATTATAATTTGGTGGAAATGACACCCAAATCCAGATACTACCTAAAAACAATTACGTACCTTGATCACTACCATTCTGAAAACTTTCGAATACACGAAAGTGTGTTTTGTATCATCAATCGTTCAGCCACCGAGTGGACTGAGGACAATACGATGCACCAATAATCTTGTGAAGTGGAGATTCACAATCAGTTGTTTAATTTACCATTAAGCAGCCTGCAATTCAAGATCGAATACACATGCAAATGGAAAGACCTTAAGAGCTCTAATTTGAATAATTAGTGTGCTTGTAATATCGATCATTTATGACCATTTATAAATCAAAATAACAGGCAAAGAAACTTACTTACTTATTTCTTATTTGGTTATCGGATTCTCCAAGTTCGCTTTCTCATTTCTCACGAATACATAGTTCCGTTTATTCATTTCATCGATACCAAATTCGAGCGCTTCTCATAGGTAGATTAGTCCGATTACCGCGTCTATATCCTGTTCTGTAGTAAATTTATTATATAATATTTTTCAAATTCTTCTCTAATCTGAGTTCTCTATTTCTACGATTTCGCTCTTTTTTCATTTCCTTATCACCTTTGACTCCTTATTTACCACTTTACCCACAAAGTGATACCTAGTAAGGAATGACACATGTTATCCAGCAGCCGCAGTAAATAACCATACACGCTTAAATAGCTACAAATAATTTTTGTATGTTCATGTCACACAATGCAATTTCCCTTAAGGACTAGTCGCGCTAATATCCGGAGTGAAATATGAAAAGCACTCACATTGAAGTCCGAGATTGGAGGTTTGGCTTCAAAAAGTACTTTGCAATTTAATCAAGACTCAACTTGTGCAATAAAGAAATTAGATTTTCAGTACACTATTGTACTTGCGTGGAACTATGTACAGGAAAATCAAATACAAGTGTTTAGCATGAAAAATGTACCACTTTTTCACTGATCAGTTCCAGCAGGGTACCATCCACTTTGATCAATGTTTGAACTTTTCCTCTTGCGTGAGAGAACCGAGTTATAAAACAAGGATCCACAAAAAGATAGGGAGACAAGTTATATGTTTTCAATAATATAGCAATCTTGCCATAAAATAAAGACATTCTATATAATAAAGGATGACACTGGGAAAGAAATACGACAATACAGATGGTTATAAAGAAAAGAAACAAGCAAAAGAGGATTCTTTCAAAGGGACAACAAACTTGAAAATATATTGCTGATGCAATGGAGTTGGTGAGGTCGAGATGAGTGGGAAAACGGCTAAGGTAGGACGGCAAGAGAGGGTTTTCAGTCGAGGGGACGGCCAGGGTCACAGGGAAGGGGTCGCAGTGTGTGAGCGAATGCGATAGGAAGAGAGGAGAAAAGAGAAAGATGGAGGGATATATTCGAAGGGAAGTGGGTGGAGGGAGGTGTGGGGTGGGGCGACGGCTCTATCGGCAGAACGGAATTGAAGTCATTGAGCACACTTTCCGATCAACCTCCCATCGAGCAAATGATCTTTTATTAAACCAAAGGAGGGAGTCAGAGGGACTGGCATGAGAGACCTCGTACCTGTTTGGAAAATAAATCGCTTGACTGTTGAAGAAATGTCTACTAACGCAAGAATTAATATGGTGAATATATTCTAAATACTACAACCAAATCTTCAGTTTATTCAAATTTGGAATCAAGGAATAAAAGTTCGGGACACACTAATGATCATCATTTTATTATTTCCTGTTGTAACGAGCGAATACCCGTACCTTCTCGAAAAAGTGCGAACCACACATACTTATAAATCATAGCCTTTTACTCAGTATCAAGCAATGCTATTTCAGTGTCTGACAGCATGTGGATAAATTAGTGGAAGTTACGCTATAACACCTATAAACTTAACATACTGACGTTCTCCAATTGTTTTCTGAACACATTTTTCTTGTGTACACGATGGGTTTCCGTATGCATGACATAGGAGTACACAATTCTTATAACTTAAAATACTTTTGACAGCCCTCTAGGTTCACATTTGAAATCGATCGCCTATATTCTCATTCTGAACCTAAAGATCAAACGCTCCATTAAGGAACCAGATGCTTGATTGTGAATAGGGAACAAAGTATGATTAGTCGTGTTCAGTCATGTGATTTAAGGAACCGAAGCGGGGGAGTTTAATTTACAGGGCATTTTCAAATCAGTGCTAGGGTATGGAAGGTGTTTCAATTAGTGTTTTTATTTACTTGTATTTTGCACTCAGTTTCCTAAGGATAAAACACTCATCAAAAATTTTTCTCTTAATTAATTTGTATACACCATAATGGTACTTAACATACTAATACAATGTGTTCAATAGAGTAAAAGAAATAACACGTTATTATAACATGCAGCGAGAAAAAACGCCTACACTCTTCCATCGAAATGCAAAGATCATTGGAGTTAATTTCTTCGATAATACTGGCAGTTTATAGGATGATTAACGAACAGATTTTTATTTACTTACGAACGTGGAAATGCCCTCAACCGTTAACGGTAACGCTGTACGGGGGTCACTACTAATAAAAAGAGATACCCAACTCTCGGTATAACGCACTCAATGAAATTATTACTTCGGAAAGACCTAATATATATTTCACTTACTCGTGGAGCTGAAGTTTGTTAGTTATAAAACATTCCAAGAAAACCGGCGGGTTTGTTAGGGCTGTCCTTGCCATAAATTAATTTTCCTGCATTTAAGGGGTTACATCTAAATTTCCCTTAACAAATATAATATTTTCCTGTATTAAAGTTATTTCATTCTTCTTGTAGTCTACCCACCATAATGGCAATAATATCCTCATATAATTTCCCTTCCTTCACGCTCACACCGAATTCTCTCTCTTGGCCAACCTTTCACCTCTTCTAACAGACTAAATTCGGAACCTATTCCTACTTTTCCTGGATTTCTTCGAGCAGTATACTTTCCTTCCATGCCGTGATTAATACTTCGCTCATCTCTTTAGATTAAATACAACATTTAATTGGTATGTTTCTGCCGTAATTAAGGAGGAAATGACGGAAAAGGGTCTAAGAGCATTGCTTTGAAAACCGATAGTAAATGTAAGTGGGAGAGATCAAAGTGAACGCGGTGCGGCAAAGTCCAAGAATGAGAACAATGAGAACCCTCCCTCCCGTCCAGATTCAGAGAAGCATTTTACTTTTCCATCGATATCTCCCGAAAAATATTTAACGGTTAAAAAAAATCGGCATACGCACGCGCGCGAAAGGGAATAAAAAATCTCTCTGATTCTGGGTCAAGTAAATTATTTAAACCAACTCGCTTGAAAAAGAAAACGCCGACGGTGGGGGAGGAGGAAGAGGAGGAGGGGAATAGCTTGATGACTCTGGAGAGAGAGAGAGAGTAGAGGCAGCAAAAGAAAGAAAACTGATAAAAAAAGAAAAAAAACAACGGCCACGGAAGTAGGTACCTGGTTTGAGCAGCCGGTAAAAACCATGAGATTGGGGGGCGGGAGGGAAGCTGGTGAGGGGTGAAGAGAATGGGAGGGGAGATGAGGGGGAGAGGAGTTGGAGGACCGTGGCTTGAGAAAGGGAAGGAAGGGGAAGAATTTGCGGAAGGGGAGGGGAAGGAGCCTGAGGTGGTGGGGTGAGGGATAAGGAGGGAGGGAGAAGGAGGGAGGGAGGGAGTTAGGGGGAGTGGTTAAGGGTGCGCCAGTTCCCGAGCCTGAGGTAAAGAGAAGATCCGTGAGGTCGGAGGGAGTTCGTCCTGACGTAAATAATGGGGTCGGGTGTCGTACATTATTCACAGCTGAGAAAAGGGCAGGGCAGAAGGAGAGAGAGAGAGCACGGAGGAGGGAGAGAGAATGGGATAGAGAAAGAGGACGAAAGACAAGAGGAGAAGGAAACGGGGAATGAGAATGGAGATGAATGGCTCTCGAACCGAAGGCTGCCGCACCCGTGCCGTGGAGTGGAGAGGATGAGGAGTAGATGGCGAGGGATGCCGGCGAGTGAGTGCACGACCTAAATGATCCTATTCATGTAAATAAATGAAGTCTCGTCTCTCGCCCTAAAAACGGCGCACAAATCATAATCTTTTCCCCACTCCTAGGGGTTTTCCCCGGAAAGCAAGTTTAGAGAGAGAAAGAGACACTGAGTGAGCGACGGTTATTTTAATTGCCGCATGCAGGTAGCCGTTAAATGGATACGCTTTAATCCTTGAAACAAGGAAGAGCCTGTGAGCAGTTAAAGGTGAGTTACTCATCGAACACAGCAACAACTTCTGTTCTTCAGTATCATGGGCATAAAATTTAACTGGATGCTTTTAGATAATTTGTCGGTTATATTTTTTCTCAGCCTATCTGAAGTAAACTAGTACAGAAGTACTAGTACACTGTCTATAAAACAAACTGCGCAGATTGAAATGAAATAGAGAGCATGAAAATAGAGAATTTTTTTAAATTTTTAATTGCTGTCCGCAATAAAAAAAAATCACTGAGATCTCCGGAAGATAAAATACCAGAGGTTCTTCATAAAATTAATCGTTATCCACGTTCAAAAAACATTGTAACAGAGAAATATATGTTTATAAATGATTTGTTTGTTCACAAACGGTATGAATGGTATTTTATATTCTTCAAATAATTGATTTTTCTCGTTAATGCTCGCATATCTAAGATATCTGACTACTAGCATACAATAATTTAATAATACCAACATGCAGGTACAATGTCAATATAGATTTTCAATACAGTACAATGTCTAGATAGATTTTCTAACGCCTGGTTCTGAACTTTGGTGTTTGGTTCAATAATAAGACGAAGGAGTTAATTACAAAAAATACTATTTTTGGTTACAGCTACATCAAAAATTGGTGTATATGCAATTTGTAAAACTGTAATAAATTATGTGATCCTAAAAACAAATAATTGGCATTTATTTTTTATGGGCATGAGGAACAGCCAATTTCTTCATTAAGTGAAATCGGTGTGACCATGTATGCAAGAAATTCAAGATAATGCTTGATATCTGGACTACGCGTAACTTTGTGATTTACAGTGCATTAATAATCCTATTTCGTTCGTATGAAGGAAAGTACTGAGGAATGGATGAATAGAATCTGGCGGATACTTGTTTCCACTGTTCGAGTGATTTATTTCATCTAAATATTTATGGGTATTAGATCGTATCAAGATCGTATTAGCTGCACCAAAAAAGTCATTCACCAAATGACAAAATCAAAGGCAATCGTTACATGAAAATTACACTTATAACATATGTACATAATAAGCATGGCAATCGCTTATATCAAAAGATGAATTGGGGCTACAACTAAAGCAAGAATTAGACATAATTGATATAAATTCCTTGAAGAACCTCAGATCACCTAAGGACCTCAACTAATAAATTCCTAATTCCATTACTTCCTTAGATTTCTCTGAACAAGCGAAAAATGTCATCACCGTAAACATTTTTGAAGTGAAAACTTCTTATGTCGCGTTGAGCACTTTTGTAGATGGGTAAAAGACATTGGACTCGCGTCACCGTCACCGCTACTACATATATGTATAATTATGTATATTCTGTACATACACAGTATACTCGCTATATACACAGTACTTGTGGATGGGTACAAACCATTGGACTCGCATCACCGTCACCGTCACCATCACCGCTACTAAATATATGTGTAATTGTATATTCTGTATATACACTTTTGTGGATGGGTAAAAGCCATTGGACTCGCGTCACCGTCACTGCTGCTAAATATATGTATAATTGTATATTCTGTATATACACAGTATACTCGCTATATACACAGTACTTGTGGATGGGTAAAAACCATTGGACTCGCGTCACCGTCAAATAAATTATATTATAATTTTATTCATATTACATTATATATATCTAATATACCGTTTAGTTCATTCAATTTGGGTTGCTACAAATATTGTGCCGGATAATATAGTAGTCCATACTCGTGCAGGAGAGTGTACTCGATACAAGAATAGTGAAGGTTAGTACAATATAACTCAATTTCTTTTAATACGTTCAATTTGAGTAGCTTATTCATATATACATAAACATAAACTTCGCAGACGATAAAAATCTACCACTGATTGAATATTTAAATAGTGAGTTTGGTTTAACGATATCTAATGATCGCAATCTTGACACAACGAAATATAAAACTACTATTGATGCAGTATTTACAAGACATTTAAGCAAATTCGAATCAAAATTATTCGTTTCTTACTTTAGTTACCATAAGCCTATTGTATCAGTTTTAGATATTGCCGATGATGATGGCGGTGATGATGAAAGAGTTGTTGAAATAATGGATGAAAGTTGATTATTCTGAAGTGTACAATTTTTATGTAAAATAATTGTGTACAATAGCGCAATAAATGAATATTTAATTTATTATATACATGAAAATACTTTCTACTGATTAGTAAAACACTTCATTAGAAATTATTCCCTACATTCAAAAATTCTCACGTTATTTCAAGTTTTCACTTCTGTCGGCACTCCCGGAGTGCCTCTTTCTTTTTTGTATTTAAAAATTTAAAGGACAGGGACCCAGGTCAAGGCGAATGATTTTTACTCAATGAAATATCGCAATATGTGCACCTGCGGGTGGCTACGTAAGAGTAATATAGTGACTAGTTCCAGTTTCCTTAACATTTGTCAAAAAGAGCAAACACTTCACCGTTACATGTTTGGCTTTATCCACGTAGACAGTGGCACTAAGCGCGCGCTTTGGACTGCTTCTGTGACATTACATGTCCGGCAATCCAGAACAACTTGTTCACATAGAGCTTTCAAAAATCCACAGGGGAAGATAACACCTCGGTAGCTTAACTGGCTAAAGCTTTCGGCACGATATTGAGGGATCCAGGTTCGCATCCCAATCAATTATTTTTTCTCTATGGAATATCTCACTCATGTGTACTTGCGGGTGACTCCGTAAAAGGTCATTCCTTGCTACTTCCGGTATCCTCAAAAATTGTCAGTCAGTTTTCTGGGTTAGTTTCTGGAGACAACTTTTTTGATTGAAGTTAAAAACACCATGCAAACTATATACCATGCTGATGTACCTATCAGGGGAAAGGATTTGAGTCTCTATGATAGAGGTAAATTGCGAACAGAGAAACAAAAGCTAGTACCTTCTGGAAATCTCGGACCACATGCAGTTCAAATTTCCAACGTACTGCGATTTTTGCGTGTTGTGAAGGGTGGAAGGATACCTAAATTATGAGAAAAAACACTCCGGGGAGTACAAAAAGTATGCAATGTCTCTAAGTGGTTTCATGAGTGAATTAGAATAACTATATAAAATATGCAAAACTTTGGCTCAAATGTACATGAGACTAAACGACAGTTTTAACAGTTTTAACCCCATTAAAAAAACGTTGGTACTCAAATGGGTAATAATGAGTAAATAAAGGGAAGAATAAATGAATGTAATGTAGATCAACAGAGATAGTTTTTTTTGGATAGTATGCCAAGGTTGAGAGGATAATTCTAAGGATTTGCATAATCATGATGCTTAGACACTTTTGAATGTGAGCACACATAAAAGTATTATTCAAATTTGAGAGAATTTAATAGCAACTGAATGGTGATTTTAGTAGAGGGCAAAAGGCGCATATAATATTTGTAATAAAGTATGGATATTAAGAAACTTTTGATGCTAAGTAGGACCCGAATAAAATAAACTCTCAACCTTAGTGCACTAGATAAACGTAATATCCAATATTGACGTTTCATAGTCTTGTTATTTAAATGACACTGAAGAAAGAGTTCAAAACTGTATAAATACTCTAGTGTTTACTCGATAAACCTAAGTGGATATGCTGAACAAACTTCAAAATGCAATTAACCACAGTATAATTTACTACCGTATATGGTGAGGGTTTAAATGTTCCTTCTGGACTGGCATGGTGAAACTACGCCGCTAACAAGTATCGTGTATTGAACACATGGATATATCGAGATAGAAACATTAGGGAATACTAATAGGTCGCTTTTAAATAATTACGTGGATTTTCCATCGCCTTTTCATGCTTTTACGGACGCATGAGCATCCATAAAAGTGTTGTTAACTCAATCGGGAACACATTATCTTTACGGTTTACAGTTCAGTGTGTATATTGACCACAGATACACTGGCCCCGACACAAACTACTGCCATAATGTCATTCATCATAAGCAGTCTCTCCTCTCCCACATTTACTCTGCCTTCAACCATTGAAGTTGTTTTGGAAGGTTAGTTAATTTTGGGAAGAAATCAATTTGCTTCAAGGACCGGGGTATAATTCAGTAAGAACGGAAAATTAGCCATTTACAGGCATAATTTCCATTTCCTATATTTTTTTAACTAAAATTCCTGACTCTTTTATCAATTCAAAATTATCATTAATGTGTAAAAATTAGGTGAATTATTTTTATCAGCACATTTCAATCAGCAATTGAAACAATTAATTTAGAAATACGAAGGCGAATGGGAAAAGAATTGAGTGCAAAATGAAAAATTCCAATAATATAACCAAACTCTGAAACTATGACGATCAGATGCAGAGCGTTAAATGATATGACGTAAAAATGATCTTAAAAATATATTGTTGCCCACCGCTACCTCCCAACATTATATCCTGTATTTAAAAGGAACCCATTGTGTTGCACTCAAATACTTGAGTTGTACCTCGATTGGCTATTTCTTTTCATTCCCTTCGGTCCCAAAGTGGGAAAAAAGGAAGAGAAGGAATTTTTTGAGAGGAATAAAAAAGAGTTTCCTTTATGGAATTTGAGGGGAATAGCCACACAGCAACCCACTAAACCATTCTCCAGCCTCACTGTCTCCGTCGCTTGGTCGATCCTCTAAGGCAGGAGGGTGCAACCATTTAGAGCACAATGAGCCTTATTGTTGAGGTTTTAGAGTCTCGGTGTCCAAGTATTGATCGGCGAACAATCAAGGACCGTTTGCCGTTCAAAGGAGAGTAGATCCAGGGAGGCGGACTGAAGGAATAAACCCATGGGGGGGGGGGATTTCGGTGAAGTAGAGAGAAGAGAACGGGTAGAATGGCTGGAGTGAAATGAATGGAATTTGTTCGAGTGGGAAAGAAGACGGTTAAGAAAAAATCAAGTTAAAATGTAAAATAGACCTGCTTCTAAATGTAACATAGCAACAAATGTGAGACTAACAGATTATCTTTACAGATCACACGATTTGATGAAAAGTTCGTTTTCTAACGCCATTAATTTTTAATTTCAGCATAAAAATAATTGCATTGTAATTTCTATATCACCTTCAAGTTAATTTATTTTCCTATGAAGTTAACAAAATATTCATACATGAAGACTTGCAAGAAACGCCAAAATACTACAATTTCAATAGATACTAGGAATAACTCCTAAATATCAATTATGTTCCAAGGTTCGGTCACATTGAGGCTTTATGAAAGCAGTTAGTCCATACAAAATTCAAAATGTTATTTTTGACTGAGACGTACGTGTTTTTAAGATGGTACTCTCTGTTATTACTATATAGCACAAAATAAAACATATGATATTATATTGCTACCGAAAAGGGAAAATATTCTTGTTGTTTGTGCATTACTGGTTCGCTGAATATTCATTTAAATGTTGATTTTCAGGATTACGTTCCTTATTATATCCATTTGTATGTCTTTTCTCCTTATCTTTTACCCCGAGGACTTCATCAGCTGTTTCTTGTAATGCATTCTTTGGAAATAAAATAAGAAGATAAGGAAAAAAGGCAAGGATGGTCTGATGAATAATGTAGAGAAACAATTAAGGGGAGAAATGAGGCAAGGAAGAAAACGGTTGACAGAAGAACAAGAACAAATATAGAACTGTTCAGACAGAAGAGAAAAGAGACAGACAAGCTATGTAGAAGAAAAAAAGAGTTTGGGAAGGGAAATGGATTGCAGAGCTGGAGGAGTAGCACAGCACCCAGGAAGAGCGAAAATTATATACCAAAATACACGAGAAAAGGTTTGCAACCATGGGCAGTATTTTGCAGAGATAAAGAAGGAAATATGATTGGTGGAAAGGAACAAATCCTAGGACGATGGGCTGAATATTTTAGTGAACAGTTGAATGTCACTGCAGAGAACATGAGAACAGAAGTAGATGAAGAGGAGTGTGGACAACAGTGGCAAGAACCACAGACAGACACAATTCCAGTACCGATTCCATCGATAGGAAAAGTAAAGGAAGTGATAAAATCTCTGAAAAATAATAAAGCACCAGGAAGTGATAATATTTCAGCAGAGATGATTAAATATGGAGGTGAAGAGCTGACACTTATCATTCGCCAATTGATAGTGGATATATGGGAATCAGAGCAGATGCCCAAGGAATGGAGTCTGGCTATTATTTGCCCAATTCATAAGAAAAAGGATAAGGCCAATTGTGAAAACTACCGTGAAATAGCTCTGTTAAGTGTGGTCTATAAAGTCTTGGCCAAATTCTTTGCTAGGAGACTTAACCCATTGGTGGAACAGAATCTTTGAGACTACCAAAGTGGCTTCAAACAGGGTAGATCAACGACTGACCATATCTTCATGGTTTGACAGATAATGAAAAAGTGTTATGAATACAATGTGGATGTCCACCAATTGTTTGTAGATTTTCGGCAAGCGTACGATAGTGTAAAGAGAAATAAGCTGTTTCAGACTATGGTAAAAATGGAATTCCCAGCCAAATTAATCAGACTGATACAAATGACCCTAAAGAATACAATATGTAAGGCCAAAATAGAAGGAAAACTCATCAGAGAATTTAAAATTAATCAGGGCTTGCGACAAGGAGATGTGCTATCCGCCATGCTCTTCAATGTGGTCCTGGAGCGGGTGATAAGAAAAGCAGAAGTCAGCAACCCAGGTGGTACTTTGTTCAGCCGTGTATCGCAAAACCTAGCCTATGCTGATGATGTCGATATGACATCAAGAAGACTCAAAGGACTCGAGGATGGACTGGTGAGATTAGAGATGGAGGCAGGAAAATTTGGGCTAAAAGTGAACTGTGCAAACACTCAGTACCTGTTCTCTTCCAGGAAAAGTACGACTGTAAAAGATAAATCTAAAGAATTAAATAGTAAGAAATATGAGAGATGTAACAACTTCAAGTATTTGGGAGTGCTGGTGACAATAGATAATGAAATGCAAGAAGAAATAAAAGTTAGGATTGCAGCAGGCAATAGGGCTTATCGAGATTTGTTGAAGATGCTCAAGACACGGAATATCAGCCGGGACGTGAAAACGAAGGTTTATCAAACAGTGATTAGACCTGTGGTTATGTATGGTTCAGAAACATGGACCATGGCTACTGCAGAAGAAAAGCTACTAAAACGATGGGAAAAGAAAGTGCTAAGAAAGATTTTTGGTGTAGTGAAGGAAGACGGACAGTGGAGAATACGAAGGAATAGAGAACTGGAGCAATTCTACAATCATCCTAACATAGTGGCAGAAATTAAGATTAACAGGATAAGGTGGTTAGGGCATGTTGAGAGAATGCCTGAGGATATCATGGTGAAAAATATATACCTTGGACACCCTAGAGGCAGAAGATTGAGAGGAAGTCCTCGGAAAAGATGGTTGGATGATGTAGAAGATGATCTAAGAAAGATGGGAATAAGACAATAGAGAACTCATGCAGGATATCGTGATGCCTGGACTAACATTGTCAGAGAGGCCAAGGCCCTACGAGGGCTGTAGCGCCGAAGACTAAGTAAGTCTTTTTTTCGAGTAAAAAATTTGAAAACCTTTTTAACATTATTTGATCCAAGGTAAATAATACATACTTTATAGCCATCAGATTGGCATCTATCTTTACCCCCTTCTTACGTTAGGTACATGCCGGACTAAATAAATCTATTAATTATCACCACAACGATTTTATTAAATTTTAAATAAGGGGTACGCATCATTCCATTCAAATTATTATCATTCATTTTCGAATCAACTTCTTGGCACTGTGAAATAGAGATGTTTTTAGAGAATCCAATAAAAGGTAATTAAAATTGATTCAACAAACGAATCAGTTCATTCGTTTTAATCTATTTCTTTAATTGTGAAATGGAATATCCAGCGAAAGATCTTGAAGTTGAGTTGACTCTTCGACTAAGGATCACGGGCTTAAAATCACTGATCTATATTGTATCAGACATTTCTAACATCCTTAGGGTAGGAGAGAGAGAGATATTTAAGCATATACTTAAACAATCAATTTCCAAAGATCGCTTCCCAGGGAAGCTAATACCTCTGACGGCGCGGCGCGATGCAAGTAGGGGTGACGAACTGGAAGTGGGTTTTTATACTGTCAGAAGGAAGAAGCAGAAGGACGGAAATAAAGAATAAGGATGAGTAATGATAGGAAAAGAGACGCGGGAACGGTTACACATGACGTACGGAGAAAAAAATGAAAGGATGGTGAAGATAGAGCAAAGGCCAATGAAAATGTAGACATGCCAGAAAACGATGGGAAAAGGAGTGACAAGGGAGAGGCAGAAAAGAGAGGTTTAGAGATGGCATATCTCCAAAGAATTGAGAGCGAGAGAGAGGGTTGGGGAAAGACTTAAGGGGAACGGGATGGAGGAGAGGGAGCTGCAGGCGAGCTGACAAGGAAGGAAGGAATAGGGACGGCATGGAAGTGGGTTTTGCGGTATTGGATTAAGTTAGCCGAGAAATCATCTTTATTTGAACGGCGTTGGGACAAGAAAGTTTTCTATTTAACTCCGCCGGGAATGTACAAACAAGAGAGAGAAAGAGAGAGACAGTAGGAAAGGAAATGGGCGAGAGAAGGGGTTGGTGGGGGGGGGGAGAGAGGGAGAGGCAGATCGAGGCGTTTATCCCAACCCCCTCTGGCTAACCGACTCGGTAAGCCGCATCAAAAACGTCATCCACGCCAAATTCACAGCTCCCGTTCTCCAAGTGTAAGACTCGTAAAGCAAAAGGGTCCATGGGGAGGCCAACAGAGTAGACAGGGGAGCAATACACTGTTATGTGCGTCACTAGACATTCGTTTACAAAAACATATAATTTGTCCCATTCATTTTAGGATTATTAAATTACACTGAATAAAATGACCTAGGTTAAGCGTGGTGTTAGGTTTTCATTTAGTTTTGCGAAATATTTATCCACTCTCACGAGATTGGCAATTCATGAAGATTACCCCTGACTGATTTCGCTTTTCCTCTCGGGACTTATTTCCCTCATCAATGAACCCACTGTTTATGTTTCGTTTGGGGCGAACTGCGGCATTTCTCCATCTATATAATATAATCTCCTCCAAGTGGATACATTCATCTGCAGCCATCATCATTTTTTTCATTCTCGTATTTTACTATAAGATTGGAATTTATACTGAGTCTTTATGATGATATTTACGAAGAATTTATGAATTCTTAATGTTTATTTATGCCGCGCAATTTTAGAGTTCGTTATCCTTCCATCCAACTGATGGTTGTGTTAATTCAGATTTATTTATTTAATATTACAGGGATTACTTATTTGCTTTTTCATTAATCACATCTGAACACGATAATGAATATGAAATCATTTAAATGGAGAAATAACTTCAAATTAATCAATTGCAGATCATTAATTTTAACAATTAATTTGTAAAATAAATCATATCATAGCCACTATTAATTAATGTTGCATTTTTTTCCAAAGAAGAAATCAATCAACCTTCAGGACACAGACTTCTCATAAAATTCTGACTTGAATACTTACTGCAATGATTTTTAAATTAATATTAATTTTTAGTTAATAAATAAATTTAAATTAAGCTATTCAATAGTACATAATGGATTGAGTATAATATGTACTATTATGGATTGAGTGGAACTATATGATGCTGCCCTTCACAATCATTCAATGGAGCTCCACATGTATGCGTATAGTGAACTTCATAAAATTATTTCCTGAATATTGTCAGTATATTTAAAAACCTAAGTGCTTTCTCTTGTAACACACACTCAATAAATATACGGAATGGGGGAATCGATATTTAATCCTGAATCTTTATTTAATCTATATCCTTCCATGCAGAGAGTAATGGATTCAGGAAAAGATAGTAAATCTGCAGATCTAGATTAAATTCTCATGAGGAATACCTTAGTAGGCCAAACTAGAGCGCTCATAAAGGAAATAAATATAACCGAAAATGAATTTGTAACAGAGAAAAAATTGAACTTCAATAATAAAACTTAAAGACAAAACTCCAAATAATTGTATTCATACACGCAAATAATTACCCAGGTGACATTATCCTTCACCACAATCGTTTTTATGACTCAGTCATGGAAAATCAATTTCCAGCGACTTGCCAATTTTCCATATTGAATTAACCAATATTTATTTATGGAATTTTTAATAAACCCTCAACATCGATTAGACTCGAGCAAGATTACCAAGGTAAATAATCACAGCACCAGCTTGCAGGACCTCAACTTAAAAAAAGTATACGTCAATAATTTCTAGAAAATTTGTGGATTGATTTTTTTAAATGTAAAAGTGTATCATCTAATGCCCAAAAGGTGATTGAACTGATGGAATAATTGAAAAAGTGAGTGTGGTTCCTTGTTTGTTGTAAGCAATGGTTTGTACAAATTACTGGGTTATTGGTTGAATTTTTTATAGATAAAAAACACAAGTTCGTCGAGTGACTTGAATTACTATTAGAACAAGTTTCAGCATTTACTTCCTTCTCAATAGATGTCAATTATGCCTTTTATTTCTAAAGAACTAAAGATCCACAATTTTTTTGATGTCCAGAGGTGTTGAAAATAATTTAGCCATGTTATCCAGATATCTATAAGCTAATGATAATTTTCATTTGCATTTCCATCTTTATATTCTTCTTGACATTATATAAAAATTCTGGAAACCAAAATTTCCGGAAACGAATCCCTGCTTTAACTTCTTGCAAATCAATAAGTAGATAAACATTTCGCATTTAATAAATATTATAATATTCCAAATATTTTTTTAAATATGTAGAACTACATACTTGCAACCAATCAATTCAGGACTTAAATGGTTTCATGCTGGAAAACTATACTTTAAGTCAAACCTCATTGGCCTTTCCATGAAAAATTAATTTATAACCAGAAAGGTTAGCCATTCTCTTCAGTGACCGTGACTAAATTCCTTCGTAGTTCATTCTACTAATACCTCCCTCCCTCATCTAACATTTGGATTGCTCCACCGTTCCCAAGAATGTTTTTCTCCCATAGCTTCACCGTTTATGTCTTAGAGTGAGGTAATATGCTTCAAAAAGTGTCTAATTGGTCTTTATTATCTTATTTACTGTTGTCTGTTTATTCAACAAAATGTTATGGAAATATCCGATACGGATGCAAAACCAAGCTATCATCTCACTAGGTTACAATGCGGATTTTCACCGCGAATGGATCTCAATTTAGAGCTATGTGGTTTCATTAAACGAGAGCATTGGCTTTGCTTTCATGCCACCTTGCTGGGGTTTTTTCTCGTTTTTACTCCTACCACGAAAATGCGCTAAAATAAAAATTCAGTTAAGAGTTCATATATCGTTACCAATTGCACTGATTCATGGCATGTTTCAGTAACTGTGGAGAACATACATACATACATGCATATTCATCACGCTACTCTCTTTCTGGGTAGGAAAAATCAAAAAATTTAGTAATTAACGTTAGTCCAAGAAAACTGACTATCTAATAATAACTTCTCCCATAATGCCCTATCCTTGCACACTTCTTTCTCTTCTCTTTCACTCATGCGCATCTTCATAAACAATCTCTTATTCTTAATATACGTTATATTCCTCCTCATTTGAATCTCTCCACCACATTTACCCATAAATTACATGGTCTACTCATTTCTGCCACACCATTCACTCTACTTTCATGTATCTTTTTCGTTATTCAACTATCATCCATTCTCTTAACATGGCCAAACTAACAAAGCACACTCCTTTCATGTATGTCCATTAATGAAGCAACCAACCCAAATTCTTTACTACCCCTGTATTCCTAACACTTTACATCCTAATTTTCTCGCAAACACTTCTCAGGTATCCTATTTCCAATGCTTTTAGCGTACTTTTATGCATTTCATGACATTCTGAGGTTTTGCTGCCATATAATAACGCCGGTGGAAGAACAATTTTGTACACTACGACTTTTGCTTCCATAAACAGACACTGCCACATATGCTTCGCATACTACGTACGGCATTCTTACCTGTATTCACACGCCTTATAATCTCTTCGTCTATCCATCAATCTTTCGTAACAACTAGGACAATATGCAAAACATCGTCAAATTGTTCAATTACCTCATCATTTACTCTCGTTTTACTGTAATTTTTACCACTCTCATTTTCAAAAACTACCTTCTACTGTTTGCTGCTTTAAAAACTACTCTGATTGGCATTTAACTTCAAAGCCATTCTCCTTGTTGCTTCATAAAAGTTATACAGGATGCCGCGTAATGTCTGTGGGCTCTCAGACAGTAACACAACATCATCTGAGCACAATAAAACTCACACATTTTCATCTTCAAGCATAACGCCGACCTCATCTCTAATCGCATCTCTCACACATGTATCCATGTAAACATTGAACAGCCACGGTGACATAACGTATCCCTGCATTATACCCTATTTTATTTAAAACCCTGTCACTTAAGACCCCATTAACGCTCTAATTGGACTTAAAATTATCATTTCTCGCCTTAATAACATTAAATAACTGCTCATTCACTCCAAGGTCCTTCAAAGAATTTCACAGGTTATTTGTTTGGGTAATTTATATGCCTTCCCTAATCCGCAAACGCACACTATACTTTCATTCAGACAAAAAGGGAGGTATCAGGCGATATGTTGTGGAATATGAAAATAATAATAAGAACTTAGAAGATGCAATTTTCTACAGATAAAAATCTTTTTTACCCGGGTTTCGATGCATTGCATCATCATCAGGTACATAAACAACTAAGTACTGTTGTGTACCCCACAAAATTACCCGGTAACCAGTGACCAAGTTTTTATTATTCCAATGCTTGTCCGAACTTTTGTTTTTTTTTCAAATTTCAAATGTTAACGATATTCTTGTGTAAACTAAACTCCCACCCTCTTAAAATTTTTCCTTTTCCCCACTCCCTCCCTCCATTTTCCTAACCTCCCTCACCTAATACCATTCCCTAATCCAACTCATCCCAAAAAAACAGGCTACAACATCATCAGGCTGTGCAGATTATGGAACAACTTTTTTCGAAATTCTAAGTTCGACACACGGCAAAATGTAGCCCGTAGTACCCAAGGAACAGGGAAAAAGTTTTGTTTCGGTAGGTTGACATCCTACGGTGCCGCCGAGGTCATTTATGTTGAGGGTATGCAACCCGCAATGCATGCCCACTTTTTACGATATTTTGGCTGTAAATGTCGCGATTCAAGCGTTATTTTCAGTCAATGCTGTCAGTCATGCCAGAAATTGTTGAAGTACGCCACAGATATCAGTTGGTCACGCGCTTATACAATAACTGGTCTTAAAATGCAAGGAAACGTGATAAACTGTGAAAATTGCTTAATTAATGACTTACATTGTAATTTACCGTACTCGTATGGGCATGATAGCACTCATATGACGCTTCCCCTTCTCTAGAACAAAACCCTTTCCCTTTCTCAAGCAACCATCTCTCCTTCTCGCTAAGGCTCGCCTAGCAACGCACTGCGATGGCTACATCGTATACGAAAATGGTTCCGTGTTCCAAATTTTACAGCTCTTCGCCCACCATGAGGACCGGTGCCACTCAGGCTCTCAGGGTGACCCATAACTTACCTCGTGGACGCGGCTGTAACTCGAGTTCCACCCGTATCCACCCACCCTTCAAGTCATATAACTTACCAGTCACGCTGTAATCTTTCCTGGATCCAAACTTTGGCATTGGTTTTCTTGATTGGCTTTTCTGACGGATGTTTCAATCCTTTTTCTCCGCTGTGCTCTTGCTCCCCGATGCCTCTGTCACCACTTTCAGATGTCTTTCGATGACTTGAGTGTGGCAGTGTAAGTCAGGGATTTTGATCCGGGGTGAACTTCCCTCCGTCTGGTCGGACAGCATGTATTCAAGCTCATCTGTCGAGATGTGATCCAGGAGAGGAGGTGCGGTAGCTGTAGTGTACTCCCAACCGATGATATTGGTGTAGTCAGATGCATTAATGTTTATTGGAGGGCTGTGAAAAGCATTGATGTCTTCTTCTGGCTATCCTCCGGAAGTCTACTCTTCGCACTTCGGCCCTGTCATCACTCACTATTGCAATGAGGATGTTCTCTGGATGAGCCAAGAACGTGTTGCTCTGGACGAATTTCTCAAGAACCACTCTGTACTTTTTAGGGAATTGTCTTCATCTCCGAAGCAATTCCCTCGCATATTTTGCTCATTCGATAATATTCCAATTTTTCTTTATTTTGAACCACATTGATACATAGAGCTTTATGATAATCTGGGTTATTATCTTCAAATCCACTGTATGTCGTCTTGTTCCTATGTGAACGCGCATCACTATGTTGACCGTCGTTCCATACCTGCTGTTATTAATTTCACCAGGATTGCGACCAGCCAGCTCTTGTGGGATGCATCCACTGACATTACCACGAGCCATGTCCAGCGGTTATTTTTGGTGTGTGCTGATGAGTGATTAATCTAGTTCAGGGTCAGGCAGATCAAGATCAATTGTCTGACATTTCACCACAGGCAGCTGCACACAGGTCTTCAGTTGCGGCTTATTGGCCCACTGTAGCTACTTTGTCCGGTCGTCGTCACATCAAACTTCTCCATTATATGTCAACGGGGGAATTCGTTTGCGTGCAGCTGTTACACAGAAATCTGTAATACACGCCCCAGACGCACTTTGATAAAACGTATAGCGCCTACCTTCCAGCCGGTGTTTGTGGGACACCATTACAACCGATGCACCGTAATGGAGACGCGTCACTTTCAGCGCCTTCGAAAAGGTCGAGGATAGTGTTTTCGATGCTCTCAGCATTTCCTGTTTAAGGTGATATATCTCACAAATAAATCCCTCCGGGTTCTGCGAGAAAAACTACCTGCTATCGAAGAACAAGGCTATCCACGTTTAGTCTATTAGCATTTGCAGATCCTCTGCAGTCGTCGGCTCTCTGTATTTCTTCCTTTGGTGCGCAATTTTCATCCGGTCAACAACCTTTGATTTATCTTCAGGTGTGACTTGGCCGACATCATCAAACGCAGCAGTCACGAGGGCTGCTGCAATACCGCTGGCTACATTGTATCTCTCCGCCGATTTGCAGGTCACGGGCAGCTCCAGCGTGTTGCGCGACGAGCCACTTGAGGACGGGTGGGAGGGTGGCTGCCATTCATCTTCGAACACAGACGGAGTGTCATCTGGAACTTTGGCGCTCAAAGACTTCAGTTTAGATCCAATTTCCTGGGCAAAGGATTTTGACGCTCTCTTTTTAAATGTTTCCTTCATTTTTGTCACTTTTTTCTTATTTGACACACTATTTTCTATGTTTTTTCTGTCATTTTCCACTCAATGTTCCCAATCACAAGCTCCCTAGCTGATCTTTGGTCCAAAAGGAATGGTATTAATTCTTTCTTAGATATTATCTTTGGCTCATAGATGCACTTGGCCAGTTTTTGAAGATACTTGCATTGAGAAATATCAAACAGACTTTTAGCAACTTTCTTAAAATGTTTCAAGTCGTTTTGGACAATAGGTGACTTTTCCTTCTTTGCTCTCTTCATAATGTTTCTACTTTTCTTATGATAACTCAAAACTGAAGTGAGGATGCTGGGGTTTAAGATGGCAGGTACAATACGCGTCGTTCCACACTTGCTACACACTGTCGGCGACAACCTGCGTAATATCCTGGGCCGACGGATCAAATCCTTCTCTCTCTTGCCGCTTTTTCATCTCCATCCACTTTTAGTATTTCATAACATCCTCAAATGAGGGCAGATTTATTCCAGACAACTTTTGAGATGCGCCGAAGAAAATGGTTGCATTCCAAATACGAACGTTTTGTCACTTTCTTCGCACTTTTTAATTGCTACTCCACTAAAAAAATAATATGATTCACTCCGACACGCGATTCTAGCCTGGCCAGACCGTGTGCTGAGCAAAGGGCATTCTTGGGTAGTCGAGGCGCATAAATTGTTCCGATAGATGGCTCCAAATTGTGCTGTTGTCATGAGTAACATTTTAATTATTTACGTAAGGTGCAGCCTGAGACTTCATTGTCAACATTTACGGTGGGCAAAGAGCTGTATCATTTTGAACACAAAACCCTTTGTCGTAGACATTGTAGCCAGTACAGTGTCGTTGATATGAGCTCGTGGGCGAGGTATAGGAGAAATGGGGGATTTTCGAGACCAGAGGAGAGGGTAAGGGGTCGTCTGCGTACTGTCATACCCATAATAGTGCGGTAAATTACACAATAAGTCATTAATTAAGCAATGTTCACAGTTTTTTTACGTTTCCTTGCATTTTAAGACCAGTTATTGTATAAGCACGTGACCATCTGATATCTGTGGCTTATCTCGACAATTGCTGGCATGACTGATACAGCATCGACTGAGAAAAAAAAGCTTGAATCGCGACATTTACAGCCAAAATAGCGTAAAAAGTTAGTGTGAATTTCGGGTTGCCTACCCTCATCATAAATGACCTCGGCGGCACCGTAGGATGTCAACCTACCGAAAAAAAATTTTCTCTTCTCCTTGGGTGCTACGGGCTACATTTTGCCGCATGTTTAACTTAGAATTTCGATAAAAGTTGTTCCATGATGTTTCCATACTGTGCACTGTGCACTGCACAGTGCACAGTCCTCATTAACCAACCCAGTATCCAACGTATTCTCCAATCTGATCTTCGCAATCCTTCTCCTGGGCGCACTACGAAAATAAAACTAGATGTTGCGATTCCAGAAATTAGTCTTTTACACAGCAAGGTTCTCTATATGTTTTTGAAAATAAGTAATACCCCTTTGAATAGCACCAAAATGACGCTCTGATGTATGAATCTGTAAATGTGAAGAGTTTTTCCTACACAGAATTCAAAACATAATCTCATGCACTTGATTTCTCGCGGACAAACTGCGAATTTAATCTTCAATTCAGAGATTTTTCTCTTTTTACGTTGCCAAGTACGAATAGCCTTTAACGACAACTCTTTCAGCCACTCTACTAGTTTTATTATGCTCCACGTAAGCACCTGGACTCACGTTAAATATCGTTGCGGGGAAAGAGTGTAAGTAAGCCAGTAAGTAAGTCATCTAAGCCAGCGCCGGCGCCGTTACCCACTAAAAGCGCTTCCACTTCCCCGTACTACCCCCGGAGGGCCGACAAAATATGATTGAAAAGCAAACCGAACGAAACGGTTAAATCGAAGTGTTAATTGCTACATTGGAATGAAAGAGAGTGGAGGGAGGCGTTGGCATTCTGCATTGGAGCAGGCCAAATTAGAGAGGGAGGGAGCAAGAGGACGGAGGAAGCGATAAGGGGGCGTGGTTCAAGAGAAACAATCCGCTTCCATCTCGATTCGTCCGAATTGTGCTTTTCGACGAAAAGAGTGAAGGAGAGAAGGAGAATATGGGAAAAGGGATAGACGAGGTTTGGGTAGCCCGCCCGGATGTGTGTTTGCCTGTGTATGTGCACTGAGGTTCTTATGTAATAACGTTTTGGTTGTTATGGGTCGACGAGATAAATCAGTCGGGCGGAGACTGAGCGCCCGGTTGTGCGTTGAGGAGGGGAGGCGTGGAAATACGTGTGCGGGAGAGAGAGAGGGAGGGGAATTGAGAAGAGAGAGAATGGAAACGGCATCCGGTTTGGAGTGAGTCTGTGCGTCTGTCTGTGAGCGGCGCCTCTCGCAACACATCGACCGGATTTGCAGCGGACACCGAATAAATGCATTCCTCCACCCCACGCTCCACTTCCACATTCAACCAAATATGACAATCCGCGAGTCACGGTCGCACCCTCCGCTGTTATATTTTTTATTTCTAATTTTCTTTCTCATTTCCCGCAAATGAATCGAACTTCAATTATTTGTGGACCCTCTTTTTGCGTGCTTGACTGCACAATAAATCTTGTAAAGCCCGCTCGTTATAACTGCTTCGCGGAATGAATCAAAAATTGACACATTGGAAGCCAGCAGTTTAATCTTCTCAAGGTATATGGATGAAATAATATGTTAATAAATGTTTATACGCCTCTTACGTTTTAGAAAGAGTGAAAACACTCTTTCAGATAACAGATTTTTTTGGCTTGTTCCCATGAGTAATTATACTATCGCCTGACTTTTGCAGGTGTTTGAAAATTTCCAGAATAAATGAAATGTAATGATTGAATGTAAATACTAAGCACCTTACAGCTGATTCAATTACAGATAGTTTTAAAAATTTAAAGTTAATTAATAAAAACTTTGTGGTGAGGTAAATATTTTGCCATACCTTTTGGTGAGGTAAATCTTTTGCAAGGTTAATTCTTAACGAATACATTTGGCGTCTTTTTCTTCTATATTTCATATTATTCGGGGTTACCAAATCTCTTATATCTTCTAAATTTTTTCTCCGAATCCTTCCAAATAACCACGCGCGGCGCAGAAGTTACAACTGGTCATATGTCCTGACCAGAGGATATCATTATTCCGTATGGATATAAGATCTGATATCATATGTATGTAAGTAGGTGGGAGGTAACCTATCACACAAAAATGATACTTGGAAGGCTAGGAATATATCCCATCCCATAACAAGTTTTAATATTTGTGGGTCGAATATCTTCTTAGAGAGATTGGAGACATTCATTCCACCCATGTCCTCCTCTTCTGATTCCTCAATTATTACGAAAATTGGTAAATGCATACAAAGGATTAGAAACAGGCTAATAATTTCAGTGATGAACATAGGTACAGGTAGAGATTTAATGATGCAGCTTCAAGATTCGATGTGAATCTCAAAAGATACATATATTGGTGTATTTCGGTGATATTAAAAGAGTTTAGGAGGTATTCTACACAAATAAGCCGAAGCCCTCAAATTATTACAAATGGGTCACATTTTTAACGATGTATTATTTATTAAAATAAGTATTATTGGAGAGAAAGGTATAAGCTGAAAGAGTCGGCTTTCAATGGAGAATAGAACATAATTTACCTGAATGACGCTGAACCGATGAGAACCTTTCACCGTGGATGGTGACGCAGTGCCCTTGAATGTCTCTCCTTCTCCCCTTTCCCTTATCCTTATCTTACACTCCAGGTCTCTCCTGATCCCAATTCCATACAGGAGCGAACGAGGGCGACAAAATGGGTTAAAAAGGGAAGGGACTTGCTGCTCTGGAAATTCACGGAAACGGCGGTGACGGCGGATTAGCGTCCTCTTCCCCGCTCTCCCCTCAACCCAGCATCCCCCTTAGCAGCAGCAACCCTTTTTTTACCACTTGGAAATCTCTCCAGCCCTTTGCAATGGACCAACCTGCACTTCTTCCTTTCCCCTGTTCCTCCCTCAAGCCGCCTTTTCAACCCTCTATCACGCTCCACATAAGAAGCAAGTGGATTTTTATCCATCGTCATTGGCCCTATTTCAGTTCCATCGTCCACAGTAAACCCAACGGCGGATTATTTTCATGATTTTTCTCAGAGTTTTGAAATAATGCAAAAAATAGGGTTTCAAGGATATAGCTGTACCCTGCAAGACGTTTCATCTTTCCCAATCGAGAGACTACATACCGAGAGAGATTATTTGGCTAGAGATATCCTAATCAAGATATTTTATCATCTGAAGATAACTATCACAGATGTTCGTAGATTATATTAAGTAATGTTTAATTTTCATAAATTAAGTGAATGTGAACGTTTTTAGAGTGCGGTAAACATGGCGGGTAAGAATCTATGCTGTTCCTGAGAAGGGAGAGACACATGACCTCAAGCTGTGATATATCATTGATAGAACAAAGAATCATATTTCGGCAATATAATGTCACAATTGACGTGGGTGCGTAGAGAGAATTGCAATAAAACTATAGTTACACGTATTACGTAAAAACATTTAAGTAAGTAAAAACATACGTATGCGATTACTAGGCGAGATTGTTAAAACTTTCATCTCGATAATTTAAATGAATGCTGCAAAGTTTTTATTTTGCTCTTTCAAATATTTAGAATAGAATGACCTTAAACAACTCTTTATACATTCAAAACTATTTAACTCATCTCATGATTATTCCGATAAATTTTAAATTTCTATTTTTACAAGGTACTAACATAGAACTCTTAAATAGAAAGAGAAAAGTTGTTAGTATATAAGAGTAGTTAAGATAAAATAGAAAGAGATCCCTGCAAAAACAAAGAATAAAAAATGAAATAAACATCAATAACGATACAGAAGACTTGAGTATACTTCTACAGCATAACGGCATCGAGACCATTCGACCGAGACCATCGAGATACCTATGTCGATGTAATAACTCATTCATGAACAATGACGACGATGACCATTGGCGTCGGAAGTAAGATAAAATAAGACTGCCGGGTTTAAAGTCTTGATTTGGCAATTCGTAGCAATATTTTACCGCAGAAAAACACGGAACATTATCCAGAACGTAAATTTAAATTAAAGATTTTACAGTAGAAATACACAAATAGTGATTCATGAATTGTAATTATTATAGAAAAATTTCTTTCGTGTCTCTAATTTTACCAGGCACGATAAGAAGCTTAATCAAATCTCACTTTATCTTGTACTTGAGCAATTATTTTCGTATGCTAATAACCTTATAGAGCATTCAATAAAATTTGAAAAGTCACTTCGAAATAACAAAACTTCAATGACCTCAAAAATTACTTCAAATTTTTATATATATTTATGTCCACGTTTTTATTACAAAAAAAAGAATTTCTAATTTCATGTATAGAAGAAGAGGTAAAATTTTTAATATTTTATCGATTACTTTTTCATATTTCCCGCCTAGTCACGAGATGAATTTCAACGAAAACTTGAAGAGAAAAGCTGAGATTCTGGTGACTGAAATACCTATATATTTTTTTAAATAAATTTGAAAGCAAAAGTAATACTTTTATAGCCATTAATGTATACTGCTCCCCATGTTCAGGGAAAAAACAAGTAAAATACAGAGAACGGTGACGGTGACTACCTAATTAGACGCTCGTGTATCACCCACCGCTGCATTATGAAGATAGAAGTACTTGTAGATTACAGTGGCCTTGACCGTCTTTCCAGGCAGGCGAAATGTACTCCGCTATTTTTTCTGCACCGACGTAGTCTCTCTGCCTTACATAAATTACAGTATTTCAAATTTGATAGGTTTATTAATTCAAATCTACCAAACCACTTATGTTTTAAATTATTATACTTAATAAGCATAATGTAAAGCAAGTTGATAACAAAAGGAGGAATATAGCAATGTATACTATGGGTTAATTTCCAGGAAATGATTTTCCAAACCATGAAACCGATAATGTTTGATGTGTCTACTAAAGGCACCAGCCCTCAAAAATACGTCTTCTATGCCCAAGTAAGAATGTATGCATCCATGGTTTAATTTACAACACCATTAAAATTTCCTAATCTTACAAGTAGGTAATTATTATTCACGTCAGAGACGAAACAAGTTTTATAAAGGCACTCCAAAGATCCTACATTTTAGATTTGTTTTGTATTGTGCCGTTTACGTAAATGTTGTTATGAAATTTTTCACCATGAAAATATTACTTCAATAACAGTGCTTTTTTTAATTTTATGGGAAACAACGTGCTAACAATAACACTGAAAAATACTTAAGAAAATGGTGATCAAAATTCTAACCATACTTTTACCGCACAATCACTAGGATGTAAATCAAGTATTCTAGATAAGCAGAAGCCATCTATTTAGCGATTAGTAGGCGTTAATTCCGCAGCAAATTAACTAAAATCTTCTTGTTTGCATTAATAACTGTAAAAATTATCGGAAAAACAATGATTCTCTGTTCTTCATCCTCCTAGTGTAAAAATGCGTAGAATATTGAAATATACAGACTTCTGTTTGAAGAGAACGAATTCGCATTTATTGCATTACAAATGAAAACAATGCAAATCTATTAACACTTGAACGGAATGTTATACCTATAGTCAATGAAATTTAATGTTGACTGAAAGGTTTCCGTCAATGATTTTTTTGACGGTTCTCAACCACTGAAATATGAGATTAGGCAACGTGTGCAATGGCATATTTCTGCCATTGGTTTCATTGCATTCGACCATTGGGACAAATTAATTATTACTTGAGTTATATCCAATATTTTACAATAGAGGATTCTAAATTACCTGTAAATTACCTTGATCTAAAAGTATAAAGGAATATTTGAGTGATAAATAATTGAGCAGTTAAGCATCGGATAAGAATAGAATTTTAAGCTTTAGAGTCCATTGTACTTCGCACTACCAGGGCATGTAACTCATGTAAGAGGAAACGGGAAATAATAAAACATTGACATGAAAGGAAAGGTTCCTAGTCGATAGATTACTGTGAAGTGCCGATAGTGCAAAAAAAATAAATTTACATTTTTTTTACAAAATGGGGTACTCAAAAGCAAATAAATGTCTATTGTCTGTTAATTTCTCATATTTATATCCTTTCTATTCTCTGAAAAATGTTACCAATCCCACCATACACGGAATTAATTGAGGTAAAATGAAAACAATAAATTCCATTAAGTATCGAATGCAGAATTATTTTTTTAACAAGATGAGATGAAAAAGATTTCACACAACAGTGAAACCCTCTTCCGCAAAGATGACATTGGAGCCGAGGTGATTCAAGTCTTTATTTAGCATTGAGTTAGATTTCAAGTTAATAAAAATCAAAATATTTATTTTTTCTACATATGGCAACTTTTACAGATAAGCTATGCATTTGAGAACTGAGTAGATCGACATTCATTTCGCTAGTATTTTGAAAAATAAATAAATGAAACTACGTATAGGAATATGGCGTTTTAGGCTCATCGAATTCATAAAGGATAATATGGGAGTAAAAGGGTTAATAATCAATGTATTTTTAAAAACCAGTTTCATTCATAGACAGGCATATGATGCCGCGCAACCAGCAAATAATCAAGTTGCGGTTAATTTTTCTGAGCCCAAATATTGTCGCCAAACTGTTAACCTTCAATTTTCGAAAGTTCCAATACCTGATTATAAGTATTTTAAATCATTCTGCACATATTTTGTGTAAAAACTTAAGGACTTCGTAAAATATCTACACATTTTATGCTCGCACTTCTGCTTATTTTTTGTGAGGATATAAAAAAAGCTAGCCTATGCTCCCGAATAAATGCTTTAAAATAAAAGTCTTTTTTTTTCAAGTGTTTAAATAAATATCTATGTAGAATTATATAAAGTTCTTATAATTTTGATAGTTAGATAACTCCTCACCACGAAACCCCTTGGTCTTTGAAAGATTTTATTTACAATAATTCTCAATCGTTTCTGGGTCACAGATTCATTCAAATTCCAGCCGCGTTTTTAGGTGTCGAGACTCATTTGGAGACGAATTTTTGTGGAAGAGATAAATGCAGCGTAACTTAAATATTTCCCCGCATTCCATTTTTCACCTCTTTTATGCTCGCAAAGTCAGCTGCCCAGTGTAAAATGGAAAAAACAAAAATTGCTGGAAATTTATGGTATTCTTTAAAAAAATATCTTTCTTGGTGAACGTAAAATTTTGCAGGCATGAAGATAGTGGAAGAATTTAGATGGTACATAATATGATTAGTTATTATTTACGGAACAAATATTCCTAATTTTCTACAGTTTTAATTGAATAGTCCAATGGTCATTAAATGCTGAGGCAATTATCCTGTACTGACAAATATTAGCAGAATATTGACGATAATGATTGCATTGGGCTTATATGACAAAATGTCTATAAATTAACACTTTTAAATTTGCATATTACAGTCCATAGCAGCTCTAATTCACACAAGCCAGTCCCACGAAGTATAGTGAAAAAGTACAATTCCATAAAAAAGTCTTATGAATCTCTCCATCACACTTTTATGAAATATTTGAGCAAAATTTTAATGAATTTGCAAAACATCTCTGAAAGGTATGAGGAAACCCCATAGTATATACTTAATTGTAAATAAAAGGGTGGCAAAACCTTTTCATTGACCGTGACGCAGTAAATTTTGAGAAACCTCAACAATGAGAAAGAGGCTAAGGTTCAACGTCTCTTAGATATGGGTCAGGACATTGATGATGAAGTTGAGATAGAAAAAACAAGGAGCTTGAATATCCTTAAATGAAAAGTATTTATTCGAGGTACTCAGGATGACAACAAAATAGGCGGATGAGTGGGGTAGTACTGGGAAATATAACGTTTAATGTTGGGATAGAGTTTAATGCGAAGAGAGAAAATAGGTGAAAGAGGAAGAAGGTGGAAGATGTTAGCCACTAAAAATCTCATGTAAAGGCGTAGGAAGCATGCCGATGAGATGAGTGGAATAGATCAAGACAGGAGAGTTAATTTGGGTTTTTAAAAGTAGATATTTTTTGTTTTTGCTCTCCTAAATCTTCTTGGAAATATTGAGTTCAAAGCATATTTTCCCATAATAATTAACGCAACAGATTTTCTTAATGTTTAGCAAAGGAGTTGATCGCATTACAGCGCTTCTATCTTCCTGTAAGGGCCGATTGCAGCAGACATTATGCCTCAACGTGCTCCAAGACACGCTGCTCAGTCATCTCGTTCCACCCACACCCTCCCACGCTGGCTCGCAAACCTTTACCCCCTCTCCCCCACCTTCCTTCCCACCACTTCCTCCACACCATCTCCCGATTCCTGGGAAACGACCTGCCATTGTGCGCCTCATCCTACCTTCCCACAATGCCCCGCGGCTCTCTTGGGCTTCATAAAAGGACTCCACCGGTTTGCCTGGCATGGGCGCTGAGGGAGGGTACAAAGATGGAGTTTAGGGCGGTGAAGACAGAGGAAACAGAGAGGGAAAAAGGCACGAAAATGGGAAAAAGAGAGAGAAAGATAAAGAGAAAGAAAAGGTGCGAGAAACAGCAAAATAATAGTTATATTTCCTTCCCCGAGAGTTGTTCGTTGCCTGGTATCACGCATGTGTGATGAAAGTAAAAGTTTCGTTTCACAAGGAAACACCAGCTGACTTCTTCTTATCAATTCAACTCCACCACTTTCTTTCCCAGCGAGAGACATCGTGAGCTGTTTACACGGGGAGATATCCACTCCATTTTGAGTGTTTACTACTAATGGTACCTGAAGGTCATGTCAGTCTGTATTTTTTGGATTACGTATGATAGCTATCTATAGTTACTGTAGCAAAAAATAATTTAGATGGCCACCAATTTCCATCCCTGGCATTAATTGAACACAGAACTGTCACTCGTGTCTTGAAGGCGAGGTTGGTGATGAAGGTATAATAATAATATATTTTATGGTATGAAGGACGAGCAAAAATAGGACGCAGGTCAAGTCATTTAGGAAATGAGGCACTGACCAAAATGAGAGAACTTACGATGTAGAACTTATTCAAGAAGTTTAATATACTTTTTCATGTGCCTCTTAGAGTACCGTAATCTGGTGCAGTATGGACGTTGAGAAGAGAGGAATAAAGGACCTTGAATGCATTGGTGATGTTGGTGTGTAGAGATATGATAATGTAAAGTTGAACAGAGAGGAAGGAAAAAGAGGAAGATATGGGCTAGGGTTGTGAGGAGAGGAAGTAATTGAAGAAAATTCTCGGGGTGCAATGCAGATATTTTTAAGGCAGTGATATAGTAAAGAATACTTGGTAGGCAGGGAAAAAATTCAAAGAAAATGTTTGTGCAGGAAGGAGGGTGGAAGCATTCCTGGATAAATAGTGACAGTATAAAAAAATCACGTTACGTGAGCATGCAGGAATATGTTTAAGTCAATTCAAACGCTGAAATAATACACTGGAGCATGTAGTAGGGAAAGTAGAAGTTGGAATGAAACACAAAAATATCTAAATAAACACAATTTTATGTATACAACGTCAGCATTCAGAATGTTATTATTTGCTCGTCACCACCATTTTTTTCTGACCCTTGGGCTGATACTAAAATGATGTATCAATTTTCTCCAACACTCATCCATTTCATTTCTCCATACTTTTTACCATAATTCATTTTATGAATAGGTGTAGAATTTTCCATAATTTCAATTGCCGGAAAAAGTTTCCCATGAAGTTAACAATTTAGTTAATCATTTTAGTGATTATTCGAAATTACTCTTGAGATATTAATTCAAAAATTAAAGACCGCCACTGCTCACTGTCTCTCCTTATGAGTTTCCCTACCTCCAACACTCGCATTAATTTTCCACAGTTGTGACTTACTTGCCTCTTCTTTAAAAGGTGGCCACTCAGCTACAAAAGTATTACGACTTTATCGGTTTCCGTGGGGTTTCTGATTTTCCCATTTATTTAGGTACCAATTTGGAGCAATTTCAATCCTTTATAACGGGTGAAAGAGTCAATGTTGGTAATCAACTAGTTTTGGTGCATTACTAGTTTATTCACTTATGTGCGTTTTTTATAAGTGTCGAAACACGACATCGTTTTCTTGAGACACACCTTTTTGACAAAAAAAGGAAACACTTCTCTTGATGCCTATATATATATACTTCTTTCTCGAGAATTTTGACGAAAGTTTTTCCTAGTTTTCTTTGATAAGTTTTCAAGTACATATTCGAGTTAGGATTTAGTCTTAAATTCACTGAAATCAGCGCCGTATTAAAACACTTAAGTCATCTTGGTGCATTAGGGCGTCATCGAATCGATATATTCAGCCAACTGTCGGTATGAAATAACATGAATACGTGTTTCTGTAGCGCTAAACGATCATTCTTTTTCTCAGTGGAGGAGACGTTTCTTAATTTTACTATTACTTGTGTCGAACTGTGAGGTGAGCTTGTGATCCTATTCCATTAATATTTTCCTAAAATTTCACAAAACTGAAGTCCCTGCTGATTTCAAATGGTATTCAATTTCAAGATACTTTCATATTTGAGAAAAACTAACCCAGGCGAGAGTTAAACCCGAGACTTCAAGATTGGAAACTGAGGTCCATACCACCGAGGTCGGCAAGGAGAGTGCTTGCCTGCCACGGTGGTGAAAGTAGGAGGGATAGGGTTAGGAATGAGTAGGTTATGAATTAATGGGGATATGCATGAAAGGATACAGCGCGATGGACATGTGGGGTAAATCCACGTTTAGATGAACATTAAAAATAGTCATACGACCCGATGTCTCCCACACATAACATCATTTATACGATCAATACATTAACCATAAGTTCATTTTTTTAGTGCTTGTAGAAGGTTTTACGTTAAATTTAAGAAGAACACCAAATCAACTGCTCGTAAATGTAATAATAGATATTAGACCGCATGATTGCTTCGATTCCTATGAACCTTACGGTGTTATCATTTATCCCGGAAATTCAAGGAAATTCTCATATTTTCCCCATTTTATTAACTTAACCTTACTCCATGAATTTATAATCAAAACTCATGTTACATGGTTAGGTATTCCGAATGTGAAGGCTAATTAAAAATTGACGAAAAACATGTAAATTTCTGTCTTCGATATCTTTATAGATGGTTTTCTCTCATCACAAAGTAGGTTTCAGGAAAATTCAGAGACCAACACAATACAATTAAAAGATCTCCCAGATCGAGGTATATTCATTCAAATAAGTATTTTCTAAGAAAGCGGGCGCTTCAACCTCGACTAGATTTATTAAGGCTCTAGAATTAAGTTTCTTTAGTCACATACCAGGAAGATAACTATCGTGTAGGCTTCATTAGAGGCTAGCTCTTGGGATTTAACAAGCGAAAGTGGAAAGGTACTCAAGTAAAAAATGAGAAATACATTAAACTCTAGTCAGATTTCCTTTCGAGTACACCAACTACATTTGGGACTCTGCACATAAAACTTACCCCATAATCTGAACAAAATAAGGGATAATCTGCAAGTTATGCAAATAAATGCTACGAGGTAAGTGTGACGTGACTAGGGAAGTGTCTGCGTTGAAAGCCTTTAAAAGCTCTGAGGTTATACGCTCGGCTATAGAAGTTACAAAAACTGAAATTCCTAAAGTTTCCTGATGGCATGGAGTAATTTATTTTATCCCCACACGCACACCTGTTCTAAAGAAAAAAGCGACGAAAAGGGCGGATGAAATAAGATATTAAGAATTATTCAGAAGAGTAGAAGAGGAACGCGGATACGGTATGGAACACTCCACAGAAAAGAAGAACCAGAGGCATTGGGCACACTCTGAGGCACTGTGGGTTTGTGAAGAATAAAATTAAAGGAACAATAGAGGAAATAGTCCCTGTAGGAATGCCAAGGGATAAGTATATAGACCAAATGAAAAGGAAAGTATATAAGAGGAACAACAAGGGAGTAAGAGAACAAGTATTAGATAGGGAAGGATGGAGAGCTGCAGTCAATCAATCTTAGGATTGAACGACTAATGAACGACCAATGAACGACTTAAATGCATGCCATAATCACATGAGCCGACTCCTGTATGAGTTATCTTTTCAATCCGTCTCTCAAGCCATACTATGCTCGTCGAGGTTTTCATCTCTCGCGACAATTTCGTATTACAGCCGATGGATAAAAATAACTGGCCTTTCTTCAGTGCTGGGATGAGGTAAGATGAAAGGAGTGATATAATGAAGTTTTATAATGGCCTATTTAGCTTTGTATTACCATATTCATACACGAATACCCGATTTGACTAATTAAAGACAGCGTGTTATCAAGCAAATTTCAAATGCGTTGTGGGCTGAATATATTGATATATTTACATATTGGTTTAGCTGGGATGCAGTAGGTTTTTTGACCAAAATAAGGGATTGTATTAGAAAAGAGAAGACATAAAAGAAATGAAAAAGAATATCCTATTTAAAATTATTCGATGGTTTGATCAGTTTGTCTTGTCCTGAGGTAGTCATTGCAGCATGGGAAAAACGAATCTTATTTCAATCTTCCTGGTTGGCAATCTCACTCATTTAGTCGTAGCTTTTGCTCCCCTGTTTTCTTCTTTTGTTTTGATGAACAACCAAAAAAATATGGCCGGCATTCTCTTAATGTTAATTTGGTTAATAAAGTTTGTTTTGAAAAATTCTCAACGATTTTCTTTACAAGCAGAAAGATAAAATGGTGTATTTTTTAGCTCTTTGGGTTACCTGGACTTAACAGTTTCCCTTGCGTTTAGGGAGCCGTTATACAGTAATGTCACATTTTTATCAGAAAATCAACGATTGTCAACTTTTAAACCAAATATTTGCTGGCTAAGAATCCAACTGCAATCATGATACTATCATTTTACACCTTCTCTGTGACACCAAGGCAATCGAGTTCGGCGTAGGTAATTTCCCATATTGTATGACCATCACCAAGCCACAAGGTCAAGCTTATGTGTGGGTTAACTCGGGGGAACATTTCCACTCACAATGACGTTTATGCAGCACGTTGTATTTTCCGCTAATTTTTGCAGGATGGTATGCCGCATTTCCTGATGATCGTATTCATAAAATACATGTGCCCTGCATTTTTCGATACCTAACACGGTTGATGACCAATGAAGACTTCATGTAATATCTTTCACACTTCACCTCTAACACAAACATCTTGAACTGCATTCCCTTAAACAGTAGACTTTCTAACACATGGTTATCCGCTAATGATATAATTGACGGACAGTTACTGATCACGAAAGTGTCTCACACAATTCAGAACCTGAACATGACTCGAAAAAGCTAAAGTTATACTCAGGTAAGGAACACTTCCAAGGAGAAAAATATACACTTATATTAGCTATCTAGCAGTTTTCTTTTTGGTACACCACAAAATTGATTGGCTTTGGTACAACCCAGGGTAAATTCCCTAAAATAGCAAGATTGCAATAGCAATAAATGAGTTTCGCCGTGGTAGCCAGGTTAGTAAAGAGCACCTGAGCAGTTCAGATGTCTTGGCTTTCAAATCCCATGCCGGCTATCGTTAGCATCTTGGTATCAGACCTTAGGTTTGACGGTACTATACAACTTTAAAAGCTCAAACACAAGCCTAAAAGTAACTGGGAAACGAAGATAAAGGCTAAAATACTAAAACAGCCATGGAATAGAGAATGACACAAGTTTGAAGGAAAGAACAATCGAAATTTTGAACAATAATTTTCAGATACCGCAAGTGATTGCGTCTCGTTTCGAGGGTAATGAATTCGTAAACACAGAATGAAAGATATGATCAAAGGAGAGGGGATTTTAAATGTTCAGCACAAGTGCTGGATGTATTAGAATAAAGAGGCGGAGTGACAAAAGTTTAAAGGCAGGGGATGGCTTTGGCGCTCCGGGAGTAGGACGGTTGGGGAGGAGACCTCCAGCAGCTCGCTCGCAAAGATGAAAATGAAAGAATAAAAAATGACTGCGGAGCGAAAAAAGGGGGGAATGTGCTTTAAAAAAATGGGAAGCGGGAGAGCACTGTAAACACCAGATTTACATACGCTGATATTTATTAAACTCCGCTTCCATTTAATCCCCCGGACCCCCAACCACCTCACAAACACACTGACACGAGGGCACCTCTTCCATCGCTATCGCACTGGCGCTAACCCGACCACCTCTCCCAAACATCCCAACGCCACTCCTTCCCTCTCTCTCCTTCCTACCGGCCCTTCCTTTCCATTCCGTCCTACTCCGGGAAGCAAGCGAGCCTTCACCTCCCTTTTCGAGCACCGCACACGATGAAAGCCCTTTTCAGACCTCCATTACACCGACGCCCCCTACTCCTCGTGCGCACCACCCACGTTCTCTAGCCTAAAGGAAGGCGACCCCTGCCACACACCCGCGCAAGGAGAAATCCAAACCGCGCCCGCCGTGGATCGAGTAAGTCTGTCCGAACAGTTAGCTATCTGTTCACCCCTCTCTCTGCTTTTCATTTATGGACCACGGGAAAGAAAACCCACCGAACATGAGTTAAAATGGAGTAGATTGTATGCCATTATTCGATGAGGAACGGGAGAGGGATTCTTGAGGTGAGTAGCCAGCATACGTGTACAAAAACATTGGGTCCAGTCAAAAAAGTCTATGAAATCTTGGTAGACCAAAGTAAAAACTCATTTATTTATTTCACACCGAACCACTCCTTCCATGCATATTTTGCTTCTGCCGAATTATTGCATTTCTGATCGCGCACGTACTTATGATGAAAATCTTTAATGCTTAGTAACACAACCACTATACTATCTCTATTGCTCCCACTCTCAAGATAATCACCCACTGCATTCCTCTACGACTTAGTCCATGCTCTATCCCACATCTTAATTGATATTCATGTTTCAATATTATCTTAGCATGACTAACCTTTCAGGCAACTCCCATTTCATTCTTACTCTACTAATAAATTTCACAAGAGACAAAAAACCATAGCCTATTACCAACATACACTTATCTTCCACAGGATCTCAAAGAGTAATATATGCACCGATTTGTCTTCTCTTTTAATTGTAGCCAATTGAAAATATCTCAAAACTCATTTTCTCTACTATTACTCACTCAATATTATTTCCCTCATTGTTTAGATTATATTGAACCTCGTTTTCATGAATGTTCTCACCTCCAACATATTTAGTGAATCGCCTCCGCTCGAACGATTTTTTCTTAATTCATGTTTAAATATTCACTTGAATATCTAGCTGATAGCATTAAGCTGCTCTTGTGATGGATTAATTTCATTTCTAAACAAAATATCAGGAAAGCACTCTAAAGGTGTCTTGATTGAATAAATGCCATCAAAACCAAAGACTGAATATTCATTATTTTTTCATCCTTATCTACATTTTATATATGCTACATCAATTACCAACGTTCCTCTCCCTATTATTTTCAAGCCGTTCAACATCCTCCGCTTTGGCACCAATACGAACAAACTCAACGCTGATATGCACAAAGGCATCGAAATTCATTTTACCAAGCACTCTCATCTGTTTTAAATACATATAGTATACATACCTGCCTTAGTTGCTACCGCAGATACTATAATTGTATTCTACAACCATTTGGCAGAATATGGCGTTCAGCTGTACCCATTAAAAATTTGACGTAGTCAATACTGGTCATAATGTATGTGCTTCATTGTCTCTCAGCTTCCCAATTTTAAATCATTTATTCTGGCAATTCCAGCCATTCTTGTATTCAGTGCTAGGGTCCCTACTTTGTCGTTGCCTATCCTTATATGTTGCGCACAGTTACTTAATGATTCACGAAGATACCGATCGATCAAGCGTTTTTATGAGGCAAACGACTTGTTTTTCTTCCTACCGCAAAAATTGGGGAAAATTTGATCAAAATTTATCCACACACAATGCTTTTAGTCTCTTTAGAGCGAGTATCTAGTGGTGAGATTACGAAAACACTCTTAACGGAGACACATTTTCACAGTGAAAGTTTTGTTTATTTTAGAAAAAGATACGGTTATAAGTGACCCAACTGCTAGTTACGTAGCATCTTCTTAGCTGACGCCTCATTCCCAAGACAGACAAGCCCGAAGACATATATCCATGCCCAAAACGCTATTTAAACCAGCAAACCTTTGTAGGTGCATTCATCCGGCGCACTACTAACCTGGCTACCGAATTGGGCAATGCGTAGTGTTGGATTGCTTCCGGCTTTCCTCAATTGCATTCATCTTAGAGTCATAACCTTTCTTTTATAAATATTTGATTTTTGTTAAATGGTTGTTTTTAATGATATATGAATACTAGAAACAAGTATATGAAATAAATAGTCTTGTATCTCTAAGAAGAACAAATGAATGATAATGGAGAATGATCATAGAAGGGTTCTTCTGAAAACTTTGGAGCCATACCCAGCTAATATTGGGCTAACCTTTTTTTCAAGAGTATGGAGTTGGTTACTTGTATGAATTCCTTTCATGAAATTCAAAAAGTAATCGTCTGGAACGGTTACCACTCTCCATCGGATTTTCCTCGAAAATTTCAAGCTCGGGCAGCGGGGTTTTTCCCACCTATCCAGAGCTAATGTTACAAGTGTTCATGGAAATACAAAATAAATACTTTACCCAGTCAAAGGTAAAATTTAGTTTACGCGAATAAGGAATCAATCTTCCCTCATGAATGTAGATCATAGAGCTGTATCTTGGGAATTTGGATCCTCGAGTCCTAAATGTATCAAATTTTGTACTATAATGCTAAACAGAAACGTTCTTTTATGGGCCTGTATAACAAATTACCAATCAGTATCATGCATCTACCTTTCTTCTTCCATAGGGGATTAGGTTGGGTGGCAACTTGAACATTATGTACAACTTTGCATATCCACATGCCTTATATTAACTGTAACAACTACATATCTCCATATTTGCTAAGAATTATCCAATGACATACGTCGTCTATTTAAGAATAAATTCTTTTACTACAATGACTTTGATTGAGCTGCTTATTGACGATAAAATACCCTAGTGTGGATTGTAGTAGAGAGGAAAAATTAGCTCAGGGCATGCCCTGATCTTCGTCTAGTACTTCTTCTATTCTTCCGTATAGTTTTACGTCTAGTAATTGGGATGAAAGATCTTAATTACTAGACGTAATTATAGCTTACAAGATTATCCTAGTGGTATTAATCTGATAATTTTACCAACGAAATGGAGCATATAACCTTGACCCTACACTAAGTCTGCAGGATAAAATAAGGGAGGGCTGACTAACAGAAAATTCCTAAATATTTTTATTCTAGCGCACAACTCACGATCGCTTCACAGGCACACGGGACATAAAAAAAGCAACTCTCACCTAATCCTGATCTATTTGACCTACTTTTAGCCTTTTTATATAATACCCCCTTTCATATGCCCATATAGCAGGCACTGATAGTCAATTACATGTAAATTTAAATAAATTCCGAGATGAAGTTTGCTAGTCTACCCTGATAGCCGGAAGCCGTCCTAGACATGAAGTTACTCGACCGGTTTATTGATGGTCAGCCTTGCGGAAAAAAAATATCAGCATTTGATCTCACATTGGTCGTTTCTGAAATCAACTAAACTTAATTGACTTCACCTACCACTGGAGCCAGATTTGTCAATCGCTCCAATAGACTGCATTTCTTTCACCAGTCAACTCATATCTCTAGACGATCATACATTTTTCCTTGGCATCTCGGCTAAGGAAATGCAGTGAATCACAAGTATTAGATAAAATACCGATGATGATCACTCAATTCAAAAAGGATGCTGAATTTAATACAAGTCACTAAGATATTAAAAAGGATATCGGGATTGAATCATTTTTGGGCGGTGAATGACTAACTATAACAGTTCTTAAGCTTGTGGAGGAGATAAGACGCACAGCTTTGAGGCCGCATTTTGCACAAGAGCCAAATCTAAATTTAAAAACAAAACACTAAATTGCACGCTCTAAAAGATGATATCAAATCAACGGTATTAATTTTGAGGACACCGGGACTATCCACGATAGTTACCTTTACGGAGTCACCCGCAAGTGCACATAAGTGCGATATTCCACAGAGGAAAAATCATTCGCCTTGACCGGAATTTGAACCCGGATCCCTCGATTTCGCGCCGAGTGCTTTAACCAGTTAAGCTACCGAGGCGTCCTTCTCCCCTGTGGAAAATTTGGTGGCTTTATAGGAACTTGGTGGTCAGAACTGCTAGATATACGATGCCATTAGCAGTCCAAATCGTGCGCTAAGCGCTAAGGACGCCTTGGTAGCTTAACTGGTTAAAGCACTCGGCGCGAAATCGAGGGATCCGGGTTCGAATCCCGGTCAAGGCGAATGATTTTTCCTCTGTGGAATATCGCACTTATGTGCACTTGCGGGTGACTCCGTAAAGGTAACTACCGTGGCTAGTCCCGGTATCCTCAAAATTAGTCAAAGAGCGAACACCTCAATATGTTCTATGCACGGCTTTATCCTCGCGGACTGTGGCGCTTAGCGCACGATTTGGACTGCTAATGGCACCGTATGTCTAGCAGTTCTGACCACCAAGTTCCTATAAACCCACCAAATTTTCCACAGGGGAGAAGGACGCCTCGGTAGCTTAACTGGTTATAGCACTCGGTGCGAAATCGAGGGCTTCGGGTTCGAATCCCGGTCAAAGCGAATGATTTTTCCTCTGTGGAATATCGCACTTAAACGGTACTAAGCCAATTCATTTGATAGAAAGGACGGCCAACAAAACCCATGCCACGTAATAAATTACAAACGGTGAACCTAATGCACGCTGTTAATGTCTGGATGTACCTACATACACGTATCATCCAGCAAGCCCTCAATAGAGCGTGTGGCTGGGGTGTAGTAGCACAAGTCATAGAGATAAGAAGGAATAGGGGAAACTAATTGGGCTACATGATGGACGAAATGATAGATATGCAACAAAAATACTGCAACGGGATAAGGTACGCCGCCTAAACGCTGAGCTAAAAAGCGTGTGACCTTAGTACCCAAGTGAACGGCCAGATTGTACTTTTTGTTTAACATGACGTACGCCTTAAATAATCATCAATTTACCTTGGCATTACGTGCCAGACCTCTCGTCCATTAGCTTACATCACCAATTATGTGCCTATCTGCCGCAAGCACCGGCAGTGAAACAAAGTTTTAACCAAAGACATCAGCAACCTCAACAAGTTTTGGATGACAACAACCTTTCACCCTTTCACCGGAAGACTGCCTCTTTGAGTCATAGATGAGGCCCTTGCAGTATGTGTATAGGTACTTGGTTTCAAAGGGGAAATCAGAGAGCGGTGGTCATAGATGACATCGAGGGCATCCCTTTCGCTTTTCGCCGAACTTCCAACGCCCTTCCCCCGCGGTGTCTTCCGCAGCACACCCGGCAAAATCCATCCAGCCACGCGAGCGCATACAACCTCCGTCTCCTTTTCGAGTGGCCCTCGTCTCATCCCTCTCCGCTCTTCACTCCGGCACCTCAGTCACTTTCACCCGTCTCCCGTGCGTCTCCCGCACGCAGCCCTTTCCACGGAAAAGTGGAGAAATGCAGGCAAAGAGGGATCGGGCTTCTGACTACAAATAAGGATTCACACAAATACTCAAAATTAACCTCTTTCCTCTAGGGAGCACACAAAGTTTAATAGATTCTGTCTATCTTCTGATTTGTAACGAGTTTACTGCAGATGCAAATGCTTATTAGGCTGTTCCAAAAAAATTTGAAAATCTTCAAATTCTTCACGCCGCCCCAAAAATCAATTTCACATGACAGCAAAACTCCTAGTGTAAAAATTTACCTCGATAGGTTCAGAGGTGGCCGTGCCCCACGCATTTTTATTTTCGGCATGGGGGACCCTTTGTGGTATGCAATATGAGCGAGGTCCTTTGGTTTTTTGTATCCCCCTATGTGGGTTATGACACCGCGGCGTGGAAACTGCGAAGGCATTTATTTACTGGTTATTTGTCTCAGAGACAAGAATCGTCGCTCGGCTAGGTAAGGAAACGTATGAATATACCATTTAAATATGCATATGCAAGTCCAGCATTATGTGCTGAGGGGTAACATTCATAGACAACTTTGACGTTGCAAAGAAAGTCCATCATTCTCGTCCTTAATTCCAACAGTCCTCACTAATACAAATACTTATTACACTTCCGCCCGTGGAGGTCTCGTATGTATTTTATCTAAAGTTTACTGACTTGATGCCGGATGGCTAAAATATTTTACCGAAGTGCAAAAATATTTTTTCACAATATATTTTTTACAGATATATTTTAAATATATAATTAAAATAATAATATACAAATATATTTTTAACAGAAATATCTCTCTAAGGTAAAACCCATACACTGGTATTAGTAATGATTGAATCCAATTACATTCCCAAAATTTTCTCCATCACTCATCACTCATGAAGTTCGTCGTAAATCACATCAACTTGAGTTTTCCGTATTCCTCTTGAAGCTCTGAAGATATGAAGCACCTCTTTGACCTCTTTGTCGAACACCCTTATTAGCAGACCATCAAATCAGTACGATTTTCCATTAATTTATCATATCAGTGGACAACTAGGTATCAGAGTTCGAAAAAAGTTTATTTTAAGTTGACTATGGGAGTGTATCTCTCAGCACTGCGCCCTCATACTGCTGGGCTTGCATACTAATACGCATGCGGGATATACAGAACATTCACTGCCCACTTAGGGAAATAATTGGTATGCAATTACTAAATCAATTATAGTAACATTAATCACTCTATTATGCAAATAAACTTCGAAAGAAATATAATTAATTATATGCACAATGAAGTAATTTACTGAAGTCACGTTGATAACTATGTTAAGCATTAGCAATATTATAATTTATTTCTTATAAAGATCTAGCGCACGTACCATTTAAACATGTATATAAAATGTACAAATCAGAAAAATACACCTACCGGTACCTAAGGATGAAAAATTATTATTAAAAATGAGAAAAAATCCAAATTTCCATCGTCGACACATTATTATTTACGGAACATAAGACGATCTCCATAATTAATACATCGAATTGCCAATATCATTTTAGCTGGGACGCCCCTGATTGTTTGCCACCAATTAATGAGCGGAAGATACTCTCTCCGAAGGATATGAATAGAATGTCTTTCAAATCTTTCAATAAGCTCTCCCGATACAAAATGAGACCCCTTACTTAACAAATTCCCGGCAAACAGGAAATTATAACTCTCTTTTCTTAAGCGTAAAAATCTCATCAACTTCATTGAAACCATACTAATATATAAAAATTGAATGGTTTCTGTCAGTCTGTTGCTCAATCACGCAAAAACTACTGAACCGATTGAGCTGAAATTTGGCATTTAGATATTAAATGTATTTAGGAGTAACGTAGGCTATATTAACCCTCCGACTACCAAGATATTTTACACCTTTTCACTACCAAGGGGGGTAACTTGGTTACCCCATTTATTTTATTTAATTTAAAATATACCATACTCAGTAGACCCTTAATTTAATGTTTACATGATCCTTATTACATTTATTTTCGATGTTGAATATTTATTTCCAATAATAAAAATATGTTGTGTAAATAATATGAAAAAGCAATATGCATTATATTTTTACCTCTTTATTATTGCTTCTGTAAAATATAAAGCCCATACGGAAAAGGATGAATTGCTAAAAACCATGTAAAAATTATATAATTTAAATTTTAACCTCTTCATTATTACTTTTATCAAAACAAAACTAATGCGGAAGGATAAACTTTTTATTCACAAATCTTGCATTTAGCAATCACATCTTTAATGCGATATAGTTTGTTCACTGGTCTTTTGCACTTGAAGCATATCAACCTTGCTTATCTGTACTCTCCACGTTCATACATGTAACACCTCTTTACAATGTTCTTGCAGATATTTTATCCTTTTCAACCACTGTAGCTTTAATCATTATTTTCTACTTTCCCATACCTAATATTGTCTTGATAAAAGGCTGAAATAATGTTTGCCCGACTGTGGATATGAGGTAGACAAGTTGAAGGACAAATTCGTGCAGAAATAAGTTTTGCCTCATCTGGTCTCCATTTTTCTATACGGGTATTTTTGCAATCCAAATAATATATGAATTTGAGCAGCGTTATCAATGAATTCTAGAAAGAGGCGTAATGGCCAGAAAAATGTTTTCCGCATGCAAGTATATTCGGATGTCATTTTATCTCCTAAATAAACTCCTCCCTTTGTTTCATTGTAGTGTACAATTATCTTAGGTTTTCTATTAATTTTATCTACTATTTCTTTATCATGAAGTTGACTAGGTAGTAGCATTACCACCTTGCTTTTTTTAGGAGCATATCAGAGTTGCAGTAACCATTTGTGCTGAATGTTGCCGCGCTGGATAACTTCTGACGCAAGCAGGCGTATCAGCGAGTCGTATCAAATTAGTGATTCCATTTGATAGAGACTACTGAATTTAGCACAATTCTTTGATTTGTCGTGCCTCAGGGTTACAATACTACTACAATGCTTACTTTGTGTGCGTTGAGGTTGAGGAGAACTTTCATTTCTCATTCGATAGTCATACGTTCCACCAGAAAGAAAACATTGAAACTGTCTTATGCACCTGCCTGATTTAAAAAAATGCTAACTTCAGCAGCCCTCTCTCTTATGAGCTTCACCTCTCTGTAACAACTCAAAGAATTTCAAGCTTCCAAGATATCTAGCGCGAAAAAAATTGCAACCGGCACAGTTATTGAAACTCTACAGTCACTTAACAGAATAGAAACGTCAACAGCGTCTAATATTTCCTTTCACTTAGGTTATCTGATGTGACATATGATATTATATAATTTGTAGTGCCCTTATATCAACACTGTAATCCTTTGAAATATTATATAATGTGTAATATGCCATAGAAAACAATGATGCTCAGCAGCTGACTCTCATGCAAACTTTGCCATTTGATTCATTCGGAGCACTTTCCCCCATAAAATCGATATGCATATTTCCACAATCAAGTAAATTTATATGTAATAAAATTTACTATATTATTTAATAAAAATATGGTGTAATTCGATTAATTATAAACTGAAATTTAAAAAAATAATTGCGTTAAACATCGTACTGCGTCATTGAATTTTTCAATTACTAAAAAAATTGATAAAATGTTCCAAAGAAACATCGATAAAGTTTCCTATAAACAATCAAAGGTTTATTTATTACCCTCTTGAATAAATACTAATTACAAAATAATAATAAACTTAACTGACCGCTTAGTTTTACTTATTTGAGTGGATTTCTTCCGTAAACAGTTTCGATACATTCGTTACTAACTGGTTACCCCAAAAACATTTTCTCCAATTTATGCATTAAACATTGAAATACCAATACATTTTTTACGTAATAATGTTTAGAAATCATTTAACAACATCTACTGTTAAGCATAACATTCTCCCAAAAGAATTAGAGGCAATGATAATAAAAATGTAACTTCGGGTAATCTCGTTATCCCCCTTGGTTGTCTGAGGGTTAAAAAACCCTCAGGGCCTCCGAAGATCCCTCTGGCGGTCCCTGGTGGTACATGGTAAGCATTGGGTTCGGTGCAGTGGTTTAATATTTTGCTTTTTTAAAGTATGTACTTTCACTCAAGATAGAGGGCAGGAATGTTTTTATCGGATGGCTGAATAAATGAAGTTCCTAATTCATTCAATCGATTTTATTTTACGCTTCGCAACTGTCTGAAAATCATGTTTTTGGCTGAAAAATCTCACATTTTTCTCTGAAATCAACAATAGCATATGTCCTTGACAACCAGAGATTTTATTTTCAAATAATATTCACGCATTTATATATCACGTTATCCTGCAGGCCCATGATAGCACGTAGAAAGAAACTCAGTATAAGAAGGATCCAGAGTCCCAAGGGCTACATGATATTTATTTGATCCGGGGGGTAATCGATAAAGTCAAAGCATAATTACAAGAAGTACACACTTCAGTGTCTATTCTCAAAGTAGCTCTCACAGAGGCACATCATGTATATGAGAGAACGATACACATAAAGGAATTAATTATACTGCACACTTAATAAAATGTGCAAGAATACTTAGGTGCAGCGAATAGTAATGGTCATAATGCCTCACTTGCTACAACAAACACGGCGTTGTTTATTATCGTTTAATACTAAGATGTAATAGACGTAGTGGAACCGTCTGCCTTGCATTGCGACTGCTAACTGTTTTAGACCAATTTCCACATCATAAATGTTACGAGATATTTATAGATGTTTAAAAGTACATAAGTGCTGTTAACTTACATTCACTCAATCATGGAGTTGCCCATTCAAGACACTCACTCACCGCTGTGTTTCCCCCCCCACGGACTTAAAAATATATCCATCAACATGCCTAATAGAAAAAAGAGTAACCTTTTGAAAAAACTTCTAAAGCAAGAGCAATATCATATATGCGAGGAAATCATCACTTGCTAGAAAAACGACAAAGTTTAGACTTGGATGCTGAAAGACATGCCCACCAGCGATCTCATGAGAGTCTCCCCGTGGTGTTTCTCGTGTTACGCTAAGAACCGCACAAATTTCATCATAACCAATCCTACGGACTGGTAACTAGCTATACATCTGGTTCAAATATAGATCCATCTCTTTCGAAACTTCAATCTGTTTTAAGCTGGTGGAAACTACTTGCTTCTAACCTGAAGAAAGAACAGAAATTCTGCGTAATGAACGACATCCATGCATGATAATCGGCAAGTGCACTAAGAATCACAATAAAAGTTTTATATAGGAAACGATACCAATGATTACGGCTACCCTCAATGCCGAAGGTGCAGTCCGGGTGACGGAGGATTCATAGGTCAAATAAACATGGCTCTTACTGAAAATGTTCCTTTTTACGTTGTCAACCGCTGGATTGTACCCTACTCTCCAATCCTGATAAAGATACTCAACGCACATATTAACGTTATATTACGCAACTCAATTTAGTCATTGAATGCAAATATATGTATGCATACGCGGGAGGCGATCAAGCTGTTAACGACTAAAAATACGGCTCAAGAGAACTGGAGGGACGAGGTGACCATCTATCAACCTGGGTGATATTTAAGTAGTAAGGAGTGTGTGGGGCCCATTTTTGGGTTTCCCGTGCATGAAAGAGGACAAACAGTCACTCAGTTCTCCGTGCACCTGAAAAACGGTCATCGTGCCTACCACAACGAACACAACATTCTAGATAGGTTACGAAATCCTCAAAACACCACGCTGACATTATTCTTCAGGCTTTGAGGTTTTCTTATACATAACATAAGTTCAATGTTTTTCACACCCGTTGAATTTCAACGGGTACCTTCCGCTAATATTATATAAAATTGTACCAATTTATCAACTAATTCTACCAATTTTATCACAGCACCTCTACAATTAAGCCATATTAAGCAGGGCCAAGCCAAGATAAGGATTTAAAATCAGAAATCTTCTGATAAAAATTTCGGTATTTCGTAACTAATTATGCGTAAAAAATTAGGACATGTCCGGGAAAAGGGAACATGCCGATGACTGTTAGCACCCCTACGCGCATCACACAAACATTTAGGAGAACGTTGCTAATGCCGTCAATCTTAAAACATCAATCCATTGACTCTTTTCCTGTTTACAAGATTGGATCCATATTTGGTAAATCCGAATTATCTGTTTCAATTGCCAAAATCTGAGTAATGTCCTGGTGAACTGACGCATCAACGCTGATGAACGAATTCAATTATCTTTCCTATTCCACTTAAAAGCCGGGGAACATGAGTGGTATATACCCTCTTTTAAATTCAGTATGCTTAGATAACATTCTTTCACTCGCTTCTGACTAGGCCTTACGAGGACTGAATTCAAACAATTTCAAGAAACAAAACGGTGGAATGTAGGAAACGCCTCTGCCTATCGCACAGAAGAGAATTCCACAAGAAATGATAGCGTTTTTATGTGCTCAAAGTTTGCAGCCAGTCGGATGAACAATCTGAGCACTCACGGCAAACCATATACAGAAAAAGTAAAATACGATAGTTCGAGGAAACATCCCTTTACATCCGAAGTAGATTGGATCTATTTTTACTTATTTTTGAGTTTCAAAACGCATCAGGGTGGATAGATCGCCTTTTTAGGGAGCTAATTCATCAAACATAAAAATGGAAATACCTATGCCCTTTGTCCTTCCCTGCCTATATAAAAAAGATCGGTTGAAATCCAAGAGTTGCACAAGTATTGTGGTACGCAGTCACGCGTACGGGTGCGAAGATGGTGGTGTAACTGGCTTAACTACTGACCGGCAATTAGGAGACCTGAGTTCGAATCTGGGTCAAGTAAAATGGGTTTTTCATGGAAAATTTCACCCTTTTTGGTGGAATCCATGAGTTAAATCTTATAGGAATAGAGGCATTAATCTCAAGTAGAGGAATTAATCTTATTGATCACATTTATTTTGTCCTAGAAGATAAATTTCGAGGGTTTGGTCAAACTGGAATAAGTTACCTAAACCAACGTTTCGGTTTATATTTAAACCTTTTTCAGGGTTATCAACTGTCGGAAATAAAATAAACCTAAATATAAATTATCAACAAATATAATCACGATTAAGTCTTTACACAATTAAAATGCAGGTGAATATCACATACCTTGGCTATTACAAGCATTACAATAGTTGTGTTTGATGGAATACACAACATTATATAACAAGAACATATATGAATCCATGGATGTATATGTTTATAATAGAAACGAAACATTGTCTTAAAGCAACTTATTTCAATTTGACCAAACCCTTTAGAATTATCTTCCTAAAAGCGTTATCCCGTGTCAATTCTCGTCGTATACATCTTGATTTTGGAACTACATACGTAAAATTGCTATGGAATTACAAACATCTCCTCAAGGAAACCTCCATCTCAAGGAAACGCACAATATTTTTTTTTTTAATTTTAATGCTGAGGAATTATTTTTCTTTGGCTGACACACCAGTATGCGGTTGTCATATTCACGAGTTATTTTTGGACAAGCGAAAATCGTCACAACTATAGGTCAAATTATTTTATATCCTCAAGACTCGTCGAAGATTAGGCTATGGTACTAAAAAAGTCAAATAGCATTTCATTCCCCATTTACGTAACTGCACTTCGAAACCGTCTCAAATGACAGCGGGAACTTTTCAAGTGCTAATATTCAAGAGCAAGAATATGCGTTAATAATTCTTGGAAGAAGTAATAGACACTAAATTATTGCTAAATATAACTTAATAATTAACTATGATGGTTACGATTGTCGATTTAGTGCAAATAAAAATTAAATATAAGAAGTGATTCAAGGTTCCTATCTTGAATCACTAATGACGCAGAAATATTTTGCCCGAACAATGAAAATCGAAGAACTGCGGCTCGCGCGCCATCATTTCTGGAATATGTAAGCGCATTTTGATATAACCCAATTCGGTCAATATTAAAACAAAACCAATTGAATGGCTTGAACTGCATTGAATTTCTTGATTGCCAAGGTCATAACTAGCATGGTTTATATTCATTAGCCTTATGCGCAAACATATGTGGGCGTCGAAGGTTGTGCCTCGTTCACACCAAAGTGTTATATCTACAGCTTACACAAACATAGAACAGACCATCACGTTTTATGAAATTTGAATTGGTTGAAGTATCAAATGCCATTTATTTTCAGATATAATATGCACCACAGCTTCACTATAGTTTCATTTCGCTCTCATGACACATTAATATCCACCCAACAAATGACATGTATTGGATCTTCAGCGTGTTCCCAAAAAAAATCATATCAATAAAATCATATCAATCAGACCCCATTGAATTAAACGGAGTTCAATTAAGGAGAGTGGTATTACTAAAACCACAGGAGGTATTTGAGCCAAGAGGTGGAACTTATGACCTCTGACCATGTCGTTTTTTGTTCAAATGAAAGAGAAATATTCAAAAACACCAAGGAAAAAGGAAGAACCTGTGATTTTCCGGAGAACGGAATTGTCTGAAAACGCCCTCGGAATCTAGCTCCAAACGCATGACGTTTTCCCACTTCAGGGGTAAATATTGAAATTCCGAACCAAACACTGTACCGGCCACTTAAGGGCTGCACAATTCGGTGTAATTTGTTATTTCAGCCCTCGCAAAAGCACTTGGCAGATATGCAGTGGATGGTTGTGGGATTGGAAATGTCATTTTCCTTAAAACGGGTCGCTGTGTGCAAATGGGTCGCAGTTGTCTGCCTTTGTTCAATGTCAAGTATCCTGCGTTCGTAGCACATACCATTTTATTAATTTGGCAAATAAAAAAAATTACAAAAAGGAATACGGTATCCTCTTCTTCCCTCCCTCCTTACATAAGTCCGCTTCCACCATACTAATTGGCTCTATGATTTAACGGTTAGCACTGTCGTTTCCCACAAGCTTTTGCGAGAGATATTAATCATTAAAACCAAGTGGGAAGAAATCAAGTTTAGGATAAAATGTTATGTAACTTCTTCACTCAAAATATCATAAAAATGTTCGTTGTAGTTCATCATACGTATTTGAATAGCTGTAATGATTACCATTTTAAGACTACAGATTATTAAAATTCCTGAGAATGTTTCCCGTGCGTATTAATGAGGACTGAAATCAATTAAATTAAGTTTGATCGGCAAATATTAACTCTATCTGGAACACATTCAAAAAGACATACGTAGGAGAACCGACTGAAGAGACCTTCTTCTACCACTTGTCTCATCAGGTTATTTATCCTTTCTGGAAGGTACCACATCTTTTTTCTGACCGCATTCCTCGTTCATTACAAATCCGACGTGAGGGACGTGCTTGCCCGCGCAGCTTCCTATCCGGCTGTAGGGGGGCCGCGGAGTGACAAATGCTCTCAAGCCGTCTACAGGACCCAAGGAGAAAAACGTCTCTTTGTTAAAGACCTCGCCCTGAGTGGGTTGCTGCTGTGACGCATTTCTCAATCGAATCTAATGCCGTAATCCGCGAACAAATCAGGAATTTTTCAGAGAAAGCCGCTTTTGTAATGAAAGAGCTACTCTATTGCGAGTCACGATGGAAAATGGATGCAAGCGATGGTGGTCTTCATTGGGGAATTGGTGTTGCTTCAAACTTGTTCAGAAATTGCTGCAACGTCAGCCTATGAAGAAAGATGAAAGAATGGAAAGAGTTTGGAAAGAGATTCACCTGGATATCATCCGGAGATGAACCTGGGTCATTTCATACTTTAGCCTGTAGAGATACCCTGTAACTCACTGGAACTATGGACAACAACTGACCACGTAAAGGTGACTATTAAGTATTAGAACCGTTGTGAGACTCGGAACGTCATATTTTAATAGAAAACCGGACAAGTGCACTATGCACAATGCTTGATTATCTTTTCAACAAGCCCATCTCCATGGGTTATCATTCAGATCTTTCTATTAATTATCAAAGTTCCACATTTTGTATAGAGTTCTCTGTAGATGGTGCGTCGATATTCATTTCCCTAACACTAATTTGTTCCCATATCATAAGCACTCAAGGAATTGGTCCGAATAATTTTTGTCACTATCGTCTCTTAATATTTTTTCGTCTTATTAAATTTGAGGTTAAAATTGAATATAAGTTATTCATGTCAACAAGCATTATCTGAACTCTGGCTGTTTTAGTTTTTCTCAAGTTTACTCTTATCTCCAGCTATTTGGAGAGCTGCTGAGGTGAATTGCCTATCTCTTGGAACTTCCCCCAGCATGCAAACTCCTTGGTATTTTTCAGAAAGGGATCCATGATTAATGTTATGGATAGCAACTTACGGAGAATCTGGAGAGAACCCATCACTGCCGCCAGGGACCACCATCCAATCGTTTGAGTGCCGACGCTTTTTCTTCATACTTCCCAGCTTAAACGGCCGGCCTCGAATTGGACCACTTTCATGACGCAGTTACAACTCCAGAAATGAAATATTCAGAGTACATATCAATGACCGATGAATGAGAATATTATTCATTGAAGGAAAAAACGCGAAGATATTTAAATTTTATTTTTTAACTATTAAAAAAGCCGACTTATCCGGTTTTCCACACTTTTACTTATAGATCGCGTGCTCAGGGAGTTAGCCCCAAATATCGCATGGTTTCTATAAAGTATATTTCAATAGTGTTTATTTGATTGTAGAGTACAGCAAGACTGTAAAATAGCTCAATTCACTCAAATATATAAAGCAGAAAGAAATAAGAACCTAGAAATTATCGGACTAAATCGTTAGTAATGATAGTGTGCAAGGTTCTCGAGCATTTAATTACCAGCATATTTTCCAAGTCAACCAAGAACACAACAACAGCACAGCTTCTGGAAAATAATTTCATGCAACCATAAGTTAGACCTCTTCCTCCACGACATCCTAAAAACAGGAGAAACGAAAACTCAAGTTGATGCGTAATTTTTGGATTTAAGGAAAGGATTTCACATATTTCTTCGCTGCAAAATAATATTAAAGTTACAACCATGTATATTTAAAGTTAAAATGTTGATTTGGATACGTGACTCTATTATCAATTGAAAATAAATAACAGTAATCAATGGCATCAGTTTCAAAATGGCAAAGGTAAGATAGGACGTACCACAAGGAAGCGTCATTGGCCCTCTGCAATTTCATTCTTAAATAAATAAATTATTAGCCTTATAGCTAATAAAAATATTAGACTGATTTCTGGAAATGAGATCACCTATTGAGAAAGTTCTATTAAAGCGAGTAAATGAGCTCTCACATTAGATCATAAAAACAACTAGTGGTGTATCAGATGGAATCAAATACTTGGAATTTCTCGTAGCTTTAGACGTTACGTGAGAAATATACATACGGAACATAAGAGACTCTGAAACTAAGAGACTTGGATTTAAATAGTGATTATTAGGAAGGTCTTAAGATGAAAAATATAATTGTTACTTTCCTCTATTTAGTCCATAACTCGAAAACACCCGAGCATCGCGATACTTCTTACGTGACGTAATTAAAATGGAATACGGAATATAAACAAAATACTAATAAAAGCGTATTACTTCGTAAAACAAATCTCGCGTTTACACGCCCCATCCGAGACCAGAAATAACACTTGTACATTCTTTTAGCATAGAGCTCACGTTCGTCCTTTCCCTCAGTCAGTTCCTTCTCCCTCCATTTTCCAATTCTAGTCCCATAAACCATTTCCTGTTACACGCCTTTATATTAGCTCGTAGTGGTATGTGTAAAGGTAGATGTAGGTCAATGAACTCGGGCGCAAGCATTTAAAAAAAAATCCTGGCCCCTCAGTTTGATACCACAAGTTGAGAATTTATGGCTGTCTACATCTTTGCTCATTGGTAACTACGCCATATGCATCTATTTACATAAATCCTAGGAATTACTACTGAAGCACAAAGGGTAAGAAAAAAGACTTGGCTGTTCCACCAAATAAAATATATTTGCGACCGGTTTCGATACGGCGCGGCGTATCATCATCTGGCCCTTTTTCTTACCCTTTGTTCATCATGAAGGAGTTCTACCATGTTACGCCACCCACCATCGCATTTATTACTACTGAATTTGACTCGCATATCAAAGGGTTCGAAACAATAAGACAAGAATAGATATCAACCGACTGTATCTGAATGAATCAAAGCCAGTAGTGATACAACTTCGTTTCTAATTATCAAATTTTAATTTCTTTCAACATTAAGCAAAAAGGTAGTGCCAGAGGCTGCTGATATGATCATTATTTTGACATTTTAAGAAGTCATAAATTGGGCCAATCTATTAAATTTGTGGTATAACATATCTTCTCAATTTTTGGATTAAACTTATGAATTAAAATCATTTTGATTGCATTAAAATTACATCAAAAGACTTTAGTTTTGAAATGATAAAAATAGTGTAAACGTTTTAGCCAGCAAGTCACTTCCAATGGGATGAATGTTGCCTAAAGCTAATCAGTTCCTTAATTTTAAATTATCTGGTATATGTAAATATATTATATTTTTCTGGTAGCTATGTTTTTCATTATCACTTCCATACAAATTTATTGCATGCGTATGGATATTATAGAAGTAGTCAAAACTCCCTCAGTGGATGTCAAAGCGCGTTGGTAGGTAGATTGGTAATTTGAGGTGGCGACCGATAACTGAGGTCATTTCCGTTATTAAGAACAGGTGCGTAAGTTGATAAGAAACGGATTACGATGAAAGTAGATGAAGGGTGGAGAGATACCCGGCGTCGGCATTAGCCTGCTCTCAACGAAAGGCCCCAGGTGGACCACTTCTAACGCCCTATCTGGCGTACTGCACGGCACCACATGGTCTCTGCAAAATTTCCACCTTTGTTGGGATTGCTCTAGATCGAATATATTGAATCATTGAATTGGAAGGCGACTATCTAACCATCATACCAGCCAATTTCCTATCTAAAATGTGGTTTTCTTTAGATATTTCGTACTACACAGGGTTGAAAGCTATATTTGCTTGGCTAAACTCTAAATATAAGTATATATGATTTCTTGCAAACGTAGGCTATTTGCTAACGACGCGCTTGTATACAGAGATATTATGAAACCGGAAGATACTATCTCATTAGAAAAGGATCCGGCAGCAATTACAGCCTGGTACAAAAATTGTCAGTTGGAGCTATATCGAAAAAAAGTTATGGCAGTAATGTTTTTGGGGAAATAAATATAGACCAAAATCATCTTCAAAAATTTACATCACGAAAATATTTAACATTTTGTTTGTTTAATATTCATGCATTATAATTATTTTCGACCTATATTGGAGTGAAAAATATTTGGTAAATATGCAGAAGTGCTAACAGAAAGTTAGGATTTATTAAAAAATACTTGGAAAATGCGATGAGAAAGCGCGCTGTTATATGTCACTAGTTACGCAATATGCAGGAGTATCTGATAACAACTGGAGTATGTATCTAGTATTTGGAGTCCATAAAACAAGCTTGGTTTTAGTATTAAATCATATGCAGCGGAGAGCTGCTTGGCTTGTAAATATATGTTATAATTAGTCTAGCAATGTGTCCAGGCTATTAAAAAAATGGGATGTGAATCACTATTGCAAGAACGTTATAGCGGTGGTTGAAGAATTTACTTAATTCCATTATTATATTTGAGCCTAATTACTTCTCCCAAAGAGTTAACAGCATATAAATAATTCCGTGCCATTATAGTAGGTTAGATCACACGCATTAAATTAGAGAGATAGGTGGAAGGATGGAGAGAGGTTAAAAAAATAATACTTGCATTTCTCCATGGGATGCTAATTCAATTATTTATAGATAATGTGCCAGTAGTTTTGTAATGATTTTGAATATTAGCATCCACTTCAACAAATTCACCCCTTCAAGCATGAGTGCAGTGTCAATCCCGCATGAGAAAAATGGTGTAAACTCTTTCGAATTAAAATTCTCCTTGTACATTTGTTACTTAACAGTAAATTTAGTAAAACTACTAATAACAGTATCGAAAAATGTTTGACGGTGAGTGCATAACTGGTAAAGAGTCACTTACTCCCACACTCCTTTGAGATGGCATGAAGCGTACCACATAGATGTACGAAGATTGCTTTTTAAGTAAGCACCGTTTTGAAATTAAAAAAATAAGTATACTCTTCGTAACAATTTTATTTTTACATAAAAGCCTGTACCTTGATCTACTTTTCTTTAAAAGTTCCATTAATATTTATGGCACTTATCGTATCGAAGAACCAGCTTTTGAATCCCATTCTCATAGAATTCTGCCGCCTGATTTGACAACCACTGCAACACGGTCGTTTTGAACTCATAATCGTCATCGTGGCACTGGCCACCCTCATGATCTTCAAATCAAAAACAGGAGGTAGTCAGCAGGAGCAAGATTGGAACCTTACGGAGGGAGATAACGTTGCTCCCAGCCAAATGATCCGATGAGATCTACAGTTTGATTGGCCGTATGTGTACGGGCATTGTCATGGAGCAGTCAACATTTTTTGGTATCCAGTGTGAGCACAACTTTCGATAATTTAAACGTTTGTGTGGCCATCTCTAAAAGCTCTAATCCATTTCAGTACCAATTCATCGCTCATAATGTTTTTTCCATAAACTTCACTGATCTGACGATGAATTTTAGCCGTTTTCACGCCTTTAGCACTATGAAAACGAATCACAGAGCGTATTTCACAGTCGGTGGGATTCTCAATCTTCGGAGGCATTTTAAATATTCACAAATGAAGGCAAAAAACGGTCTAATGTTTCCGTAATAGCGTCTGTGGGTTCCTAGCAGATGTAGGCATAAAGCGCGCATACGCCAAATGCCGACCACAGCACTGTAGCGACTGAACTTTAAAACGATACTTGCTTTTTAAAAAACACGCCTCGTAGGTCTTAAATTTGCAAATCGAACTACAAACGAAATCTAATGTTTTTCCGACATGGCACTTATGTTTTTCCGCGTCGGGAAACGGTTGATGATGTTGTCGCAGAATGCATTCGTTCAAAAGCGGCTCATTTTCTCGTCATTCATATCGTCCTCCTCTTCTCCCTTCAGCACCCCTCACTTCTCCTCCTTCACCTCCCCCTCTCTTCCCCCCTCAAAACTCTCTCCATAACAAACTCCCACTTATCACCCCACACCCCCAACCACATTCCATCTACCCCACCTCCCTCCACCCACTCCCAATTTCCGTCCATAGCTACAAATTTGCCACCCCGATTCAAATCTCGTTTCCACTTTCACCCTTAAATTATTCACGACTCAAATTCCTCACTTTTTGATGAGTTATCAGCTGATATGAAAAACGCTGCACCGACGGTTACAAATCAAAGTCTTTGGGAGTACACATCCTCCCTACTCCCTTTCCAATGGAATAAAAAGTTATATCTAAACTTTCAAATGGCATTGATGTCAGATGATGTCCCCTTGTGAAGAGGAAATATCTCATAAAAGGCTAGAAAGATAAAAAGCGATAAATTCTTACTTAGATGTTTGGGGAAACGCCGCTAAAATGTCTGAGATGGAATATTTCAAATACGAATACGAATATTTCAAATAAGAATTGAGAAATATTAAATAAAAAACTACTAACACCCTTGAATTATTTTATTTTCTTTTGAGTCTTCATTTGAAAGTTATCAAATAATTTCAATAATTCACAAAGAATATTATGAAAATTGCTATTTTACTATGCTATTGGAAATATTTTGTGCAATCCAAGCATTATCATAGCGTACAACCTCAATTTTTAATGAAGGGACAATGTCGAAATATTTATGCTGATTTCAACAATCAAATGGATGAATATTGTAGCGGAATCATCACTTGGGAAGAGCACTTCAAGATACAACAAGCTGACACTGACTGTAAAAGATAAATATATTCATTTCCGATTGATATAGGGTTATCATGAATTTTATTTTATAAATTTAAACAAACTTCATTCAAGTTTTGAAAAAACATCATAAAACGTGACTTTCCATGTTACAAAACTAATTTTTGCACTAGAATTGTTGCAAGACAAACGTATTATTCTTACAAAGACTTTGCAAAAGTTTTGGTAGGAAAAAATGAAAATATTTCAAAGAATGAAAGTGGGAATCACCGGGTCTTGGAGGTAGCAAATCTTGGCGAAAACATTGCCACAATAAAACTTCTGGAAATGACAAAAACTCCTTTGGAGATAACCGAAAAATCCTACCCCCACGTCCTTGTAGTGATCCCTGGGAAATACATGTGCATCATGAAACAAGCGGAGGAGGGCCAAAGGCGAGTTTCCAGCGCATTTAAGTGACTAGAAGAATTCGACTAAGGGTAGGAGACCCCTACAGAAAATCTCCCTGGTCCTTCAGGTTGGAGGTTTTACAGCAGGCCAGTAACCTGCTTAATTAAAATACTGACATGCTTACAGAACCCAAATAAAACCTCGAAAACAGGACGGGAAAGTTAGATAAACGACCTACGCTATCTAATAAGAACAAACGAAAATGGATATTGGATACTTTGAAAGTGGCTTAGTGAAAGAGAAACAGCTACTAAGGAGGAAAAATTGATTAAAATATTTGAAAGAAACAAAATTATTAATGCGGCAGTAATGTAAACAATAAATAAAAATATGGGTTAAAAATATTTAGGAGATTACTCAATGTATTACAGTAGAGTAGACGAACAATCTAGAGCAGCCAAGGGAGTATAAATCTTTGTCGACAGAAAATGGCAGCAAAGAATGCAATAATATCATTACGTAAACGAGAGGATTAAACATACATATAAGATATGGCCGAGAACATCTAATTGTAATAGGTGCACGAAACAGGTTCTTTTCAGGCATAGAACATGGTGTACATAGCAGGAAAACCATTGCTTATAAATTAATGACAACATACAACCGAAATGAAAGAGAAAAGATTATGGTCAATCTAAAAGAAGAAGGTATTTGTAAAAAAGACATTACCATCAACTCTGGTTTGACGTAGGAGATGAAAAAAATTATGGCATCGAATATGATGTAAAAGATATCGATAGCAGTCCATCAGAAGAATTACAACATTCACAGAATCAATGAATAGCAAAGCGCCCGGAATAATCGGAATAAACACGGAACTTTGGAAATATGGAGGAACGAATTTACATTTCCGTTAACTACATCTCGTTAAATATGTGCTGAAAATGACACATAACTTCAATATCTCAGAAATAAAATAATTTGGGTATTTAAAAAAGAAGACCGGACACAACACAAATGACCTCTGCAATGGAGAGTGATAGAATAAATAGGTTTTCCTATTCAATTAATCAAGCTCCAAAGCCTATGTAATGATACAAGCTCTACCCTAGAATTGAATTGCAAATTAACTAAAGATATTCCTACGAGCAAAGGAGTTAGATAAGGGTGTCCCATATCATTGACATTTTAATTATTTTTTATTGTATAAAAAGACGACTTACTCTGTTTGTGGAAAGCAAACACTGACTCAGAAATTTCACTAAAACGAAATATTAACCTTAACTCTCTACGTAATATAGATGATAAAGTGACTATAAAAAACATAGAAGACCACTTACAAAAAGCAATATTTTCATTTATCAGTATTTCTGTATGTATCAGTATTACAAAGCTACGGGTTGTAGATAAAACTAAATAAACACTATAGATATCAAAGGAAGCATCCCAATAAGAACAAAAATAGTGATAGATAATCAAATTCTAGAGCAAGTTGCCAACTTTAATTACTTGGGGTGTCATTTCCCTTACGAACTCGATATTGGTTCGAAGAATAAATAATCCAGATCTCAAAACATATGTGGAATAATCTATTTAACTTTCAGGAACAAAATAAGAAAAGACACACGCATCAAATATTTCAAAACAACAGCTTTTCTTACATAAGTATATGCGAGTGATATATGAACCCTACGTAGAAAGAAGAAGAAAATAAATGTAAATGGTGCCAAAATTTAAATAGACTGGCAGAAAACAGATTACAAATCTCTACTCAACTATATCGTATAGGCCGAAAGGAAAGACGTGGGATAAACGAGGAAAATATGGGTTCCAGAACAGGCGAAATTAATACCTAATTCATGAAATAAAAAAGAAGAGAAAAGGCCACATATGTACGGAACATAATCACATTTGTATTAATAATGACAAACAACATTTGAGTCCCATTGATTAATTTAGAATTGTTTGTGAAATGAATGAGACCACGAATTTCCATATTATTCAAAATGTCTTCAAGACGAAGAAGACTAGACGAAACTGTTTACTCCATTGGCGTTATGGAATATGGAGATGGTGGGAAGGAGTCAGAAGTGGGTGGTGGTATTTTCCCTTTAGGGGCACGTGAGGGAGGGAGAGGGCGGCGAGGGGGAAGGACTGGGTAAAAAGGGTTGAGGAATATTTCCTCTCGAGCGTGTTCTCGGCGGGAGAAAGAGAGGGGCGGGGAAGTTTGAAGAACATAAATCGAGGGAAAGTTCAGAGGGCGGAGGAAGCATTTGTGGGAATTGTTTAAACAAGCGCCAACGGAAAAAAACAGCTTCGCGTAGTATCGCCTTGAAAACAGATCGAAGGATATGAAAATTCGCAAGGTAATTTTTTATCTTTTCTGTGTTTCTATCGGCTCCTATCAAGTCTACATCTATTGTGCATCGCCAAATGGCCGGCGTTATGTTTCCCAGAGAGCTACCTGTATCATAGGTTTGTGGTGGGTGAATGGTTTCTTACAACTTCACCTTATCCCCAATCACTGTGGTTTTTATCAATGGTTTCTTATAACTTCAACTTATCCCCAATCACTGTCCACCACTTGTGTTGTAGTTTCAGTGATAATTTTCTTAAAGGATCAGTTAATTAGCTAAATTATTTCTTTTTTTAACGTGCATGAGGTATAATTTCCACCAGTAGCTTAGCTGTGTAATTTATCATGACCTACTATCGGCGCAATAAAGGTAGAACGCTGAACTTTAATCATTTGTATGAAATTCCACCGGAGCTCCATAGAGTCGTGTAATATGCCGTTTTACTACATGTTTACTTGACTACAAAATTCATTCATTGAAAAGTGTTTAAATGTAAACGTTTAGCTTCTACGGTCGAAAGAGTGAAGAACATTACGCAAAAAACTAGGAGAACGGCGAAACGGTCGTCTTCTGCATCTCGTCATGGCCATAATATTTTATTGATGAACTTCTTTGTTTTTTTATGGAGAGAACGATATCTAAAATTAAATTTTACTCATTCTTTGATTTTTAAAATTACCGAATGCTAGATTTCCATTTCCGAGATGTAGAAAAATATTTAAGTATCGAAGTTACGTTATGGAAATATATTACTAAACTTTTTATGTAAGAAAATTTTGATATTCTTCCTCTTATTTAAAATAAACCACAAAGAAGAAAATCGTCCCGTGGCAATGAACAATGCCATTTTGCGCAGTTGGTAATGGTTTTGCAATATTTTTTCCATAAAGCGCATAAATTTGATATTTTAATACTTTTATGCATCTCGGAAATTTTTAATTATTTTAAGCGTCAATGATCAAACGTTAAACTGCACCACCGAAGGAGATTACAAATATTTCGGCTACCCTATTATATCATAGGCAACAAACAGTCAAAAATTAATGGCACTAGTTTTGTAGTAATGTGGCACAATATAAGCAGTTAGACTCAGCAAACACATTAAACGCTTTCATATTTTATAAAGTTTTGTAAATATTTCAAAGATCTCTTCGGGAAAGCAAGAAATAAGTGTAGAGAAAAGAGCTATAAATATGTATGGGTAAAAAATGGCAAAATATTTGTTAAAAAGGATCCAAACGCAGCAGTAATTAGAGTTAAAATAGAAAATGACCTAAGTAAGATCAATTAGGGTGTACTGTGAAACTGTGAAATGGATATAATATCCTCAATAACACAATCACCGACTGTATACCACACATATGACTTTCCCATTGACAAACCACCTAGTAATTTATATGATAATTTATGTGTACATCTGAATGTCAGGAGTATCAGAAAACACCACCAAGAATTGGAAGTCGTACTAAATGACCTAAAAACATTTTTTCATATTGTTTTTCTGGTCTTAACTGAGGTGAACATTAGTGAGCATGAGGCCAAATTATTCAAGATTGAGGGTTATGAGATGGTTTATAATTTAAGAAAGCATCGGAGACGCGGTGGGGTAATAATATATGCCCTCCATGGCCTTATTGTAAAAAAGATAGAATTAATTACAACAACATTTGAAAGTGTAGTATGTGATGTGTGTTCACATGGAATTTTGATTACTGCTGTAGGAGTTGACAGACCACCTCAACATAGGATTAAGGACTTCCTAAATGAACTTGCAAAAAATCTGAAGACCATAAAAAATAAAGATATCATTTTGTGTGGAGATTTCAATATAAAATTAATAAGTAGTTATGATTTAGATATTATTCGATATAAAGATGTACTAGCATACCAGGGTTTCAATCAACTGATAAAAGGGTATACAAGAGAAGTTATTGTAAATGGTAAAACAATTTCTACTTTCTTGGACCATATACATTATGAAGGTTCAAACTTTATCTGTGAAGGTATGATCATAAAAACAAATATCTCAGACCATTATACAATAGCAATAGGATTATTATCTAAGCAAAAACTTGACTTAGAAGATAGATCTTTAATAAAATTGTACCTACACAGTACGTAAATTATAAGAAACTAGATGGTTATATAGCTGATTGGGATTGGGGAAATGTTTTCAATATAAGTAACCCTACAGAGCAATACAATAAATTTTGATGTCTTAAGGGAGTTGTATAATAATGCGGTTGAGTTCAAAAGTAGGGGGAATATAAATGTAAAAAAGAGTTGGATTACAAACGATATACTTGCACAAATGCGGATAAGAGATCTATTATTTAAGAAATGGAAGAGCTGCCCTACAAAAACACAATATAGGGAGAAATATGTTAGATCTAGAAACTATGTTCAAAATACAATTAAGAAAGCAAAGACTAGGTATTGTCAAAAGTTATTAACTGATGATACAAATAATCGAAAAATAATTTGGGAAATAATAAATGAAATAACTGGTGGAAAAAAGAAAAAAAACGAAACCAACGTAATATAAAACAATTTTAAAAATCAATACACTGACAAAGAGGTAGCCTATAAATTTGTCCAAACATACAGTACAGAAATAGAAAATCTTAAAATAAAATGTAATGTGAAATGTTGGACAGCTCATGTCAATTCCTTACAGAACAGTATATTCATCCCCATGTGTATGCCAAATGACATGCACAAAATTCTAAAAAAGTTAAATGATAAGACACCAGGGTGAGACAAAATCAGAATCATAAATTTGAAGCAGAATGAAACACTTTGTACCTTATTACGTAATTTTGTAAATAACTGCATACAAAATGCTATTGTACCTGAGGGATTGAAAACAGCTGTCATAAGCCCCATCTATAAAGGTGGGAAAAAATCCGATACAAATAACTATGGGCCGATATCGATTCTTCCAACTTTTGATAAAATAATGGAAAGGTATGTAGCGGATATACTTATAAACTATATAGAGAAGAATAAAATTTTATCACCATCTCAATTTGGTTTTCAAAAGAAAGAAGGAACTAAACAAGCATTAGAGAAACTTTCTGACTACGTGTACGAATGCCTAGATAAAAGAAAAAAGTAGTAGTGTTGTTTATAGATTTTCAAAAAGCTTTTGACTCGATAGATGGAATGATACTCTTGAAAAAATTAAGTAGCATTGGAATAAGAGGAAGAATTCTAGAATTCTTTAGAAATTAATTATTAGACAGACGTATAATGGTGAAATGAAACCATAATTGCAACTAGTGATGTTGCGGTCATCAACACTGGAGTACCTCAAGGATCTATTCTGGGTCCAATTCTGTTCAATATTTTTGTAAATGATATATTTAATGTAGTTCAGAAAGGTAAACTCGTACTTTATGCAGATGATGCGATGTTGATGTGCTCTCACGTAAACTTTATTGAAGCAAATTTATTGCTACAAAAGGACTTTGATAAATTCTGAAGTGGGCCCATAACAACAGCATTAAGATAAACTTTAGAAAATCTAAAACAATGCATATAGTTACGAAAACTAACCTAAAAGAGAATATTATACTTGAAGCACATGACCGCAATTGTATACATCATATAAAACGAGATTGTAAATGTCCAAGACTGGAACAAGTAGAGAACTATAAGTATCTTGGCAATGAAATAAACACGAACTTAACTTCAGTATGCATAAAAAATTAAACAGTAAAATTAGAAGTATAATATATCAATTTCACTACATTAAAAATATTGCAAACACACAAATATTAAGATTAATATATTTCAGTTTAGTAGAAATCCTATTAAGATATGGCATCAAAATTTGGTGAAATGCTGGGAGCACATACTTAAGCATATTAAAACGTAATCAGGATAGAATATTTAAAATCATACACAGAACGAATCATAAAAATTGTAATTGTACCAACATAGCAACAATGTACAGAGAGGCAAATATACTACCAATCGATAAATTAATTAAATATGTTGTATATTAGAAAACTATTATAATAATGAGTTACCTACTACGGGAGACAAAGTAGTCAACGTCAATCGTAGACATAATCGTATATTGTACCAAAATTTTATTCAGAAAATGGGAGAAAAAAAGGTCTGCTCAAATACCAAGCATGTTGAACCAATTACCTATAGATATTCGAAATATCAAAAATATAAATGAGGTCGAAAAAAAGGTAAAGGAATGGCTATTGAAATAAATTATCAGATAAATTAACCTGTACGAAATTATTGTACGATAAAATGAAAATAAACTGATATTATAATTAATGTAAACAATTATGATTAAGGACATCAAAATGATAATTCAACACAGCAGATGAACTTAGTAAAAACTGGCATCTGCTGACAAGTCCTAATGGACTTAGCAGGACCAAAATTGTTACGATTAATTGTAAACATACATAATTAATGATGATAAGAAATTATTTTGCTTATACATTAAATTTTGTTATAAATGAAATTTGTAAAATGTTATAATGCATTGATTAACTTTGTAATATGTAATACTTCATTGATCCTGTATTGTTTGATGTTAAAATGTCAAATGTCAAATGTCAATAAATGTCGTTATTACTTAAAAAAAAAATATTATAAAAAATACTCATTTCAGTACGAGTTTCCAATCGCCCTTCCCATCAAGTCACAAAAACCTCTGTAGAAGAATTGGATTTCAGTTATTTAGTTTTTTTCCTCTAAGGAAGTTTGCTTCTGATTTATGCTACATGATGTTATAAAATAATCAATTATAATTTTCTGTTAAGAATCCGATTGCTTCTCAAAATTTATCCATATTTGCTAAATGATTCATAATTATTGGTCAACTGCCAGTTACCTTACATTCAAAGTCAGCTTCCTTCCAAATCGCAGCAGGGATAAAGTATATTCCGCTGCTGGAAAACCAAATCTGAAATTAAACAATCGATAGTTAAGTTGTTTGGTCAGATCAGATACCACTTCATTAGCTTTTACGAACGTGAATAACCGTTATTTCCAATAATGGAAAAAAATTCCGTCATAGTGCAAGCTCAAAATATACTAATCTGACATAAATAACGGCACCACAATAAAGGAATAGGATCATTTTTTTAATGAGATGAACTGCGTGCCAGAATCAGTGGTTAAACTTGCATTATGATGTATTAATTAATGAATATTTCATTAAAAATGTAATCTTTTTTTGCTAAATTACCTGCGTTTAGTTCAGAGCTATACATAAATAAACATCTAAAGAAACCACGTTCCCACAGTCTAATAATTCGCATTATCAACAGTCAGAAATACTCATCATAAGGTGCCATGGCTAATGGATCCATGTATTTTAACCAGCAGTAGTTGAGTATATTTTTGTTCGCATTAACGGGTGTATTATTCTGTCATAGGTTCGAAGACAAACTCATTATGCATTTACAGCTGACTTCGTGTGTCCACTAATAACCCGAAAATCTCCAGCAACGCTACATGAACGCTAAAATTTAATTTTTGGTGGAGGAGTAATGCGAAAATAAGCAAACAGTTGATAATGCATATACATTTGAATGTTTAAAATCCACTGAGCTGCTGATTATTAGTATTCCCAGAATTTTAACCAATGCGTAATAGATCGTCAATTTTATTTTTGAAGCTATTAATTATGAATTTGAGTGAAAGTTATTTCCTTTTATGTTTTATACACTCACGAGTAGACACTGATACTCTCATTCGTTTTGAAAATGGGTAATATTAAGCACATTTTTACCACAAGGTTTTTTGCGACCTTTCTGATTCTCATCATTATAAATAATAAAGCAATTCATCGTCCTAAGTATGACTGCATTGGAACAACTACTTGATGGTAGACACAAATGAGCGAAATTAAAAATTCATCATCTGATCCTGCTCATAGTCCATATCTACGATAGTTGGTCAACGAGGATTAAGTTAAATTTTATATTGGATCACTACAAATGCATATGAAATTATATTTAAACATAAATAAATTGGTATTTATAATTTATGAATCACTAAAACGCGGAACAAATAAAACATTTATTATAAATCTGACTCTTGATATTTCTCGGATTTTACGAGGCGAGATCAGAAGATGGCAATTTACGGAGTCTGTTGATCAATTTACACATTTAATATTATCAATTATTCATACTGAGAATTTTATCAGTTGGGGATATAACTGCTAACGTGAGCTCAAAATATCTGGATGAATTTCCATCAATAATTTAAACGAGCATTTATTATTATTACATTTGGTACACGCAATGGGCTTCATTTATCCGTTCCATTAAATTGAATGGTATTCATTCTCAGTGATTTCCCTTCTATTCATAATCTTATTTTTCTAACCTCCTACACAAGTTCAAATACTTCAATTTATGTTCTTCTTACTATTTTTTTTTGTTTTACTATCAATACGATATACGTATACAGACAAATAATATTTTACCTAACAAAAAATCCAACACATTATTTGCTTAATTCTTTTTTAAAATATGATGGTCAAAAATTAAGTTATCGTTACGAATACTATGCTAGACTGTTATTAGCTAAGTTTATCGGCAGATAATATAGCAAGAACAATAAAATTTTAGGTTCAAACAAAATTATACTATATAAGGAAATTCTAAGGATTAATATAAATCTCTTTAGAACCACAAATCCATCTCATCGTGGTAGCACTGCATGCTAAACTTTTAACTATTTCTTTAATAAAAAATAATTTGAACATCTTGAGAAAGAGTTTGTGAGGATAAAAAATAAGGAAATAAAATGGGTCATTTTAGTGGTAAAGACAATTCATAAGCAATGCAAAAACTTCAAAAACTGCTTTCCGTGTGTTCACATAAAAGGTTCATAAACTTTTTATAATTCTTTTGCCACATGATGACAATTCTGCCACATCTACCCTAATTCCTTATTAATTATCCATCCTAATATGTTCCTATTCATAGATACTAAATTTAAATACTTTTTCTTCAGAGACGAGTTGGTAACTGATGTAATTAAGCTGCATTCAAGATTTAAGAGCATTTAACACCATTTTAATTAAGACTCTTAACCTCCAAAGTGCCAGTACATTTCTCAATTAATATCATAGTAACATAAAACTTCTTATTTCACGCTTGCTAAAATACTGTATCAAGCACTTCATTATCTCACCCATAGTCCTACTCAAAGATAAAATAATTGTCATATCATTAAAAGCCATATGATCAAAATAAAAAAGGGCGTTAATCCTTTACCCACATCAAACAAATTAGTTTGCAGGAAAAGTATTTTCCGGGTTAAGGCCGCGTTGGTCCATTTGGGCGGACGACAGTTTCGGGCGCATTCCAGCTCCCGTCTTCAGGTCCAACTGATCTGCAGAGCATCATTTTCTTCTATATATATCTAGTCAGGTGCGCGCTGATACGTTCGGTTTGAATCCCATTGTTGGAAAAGCCGTTTGAAAGATGCAGGGAGAGGATAACCGTCTTCCCTGTTGAAGTTCTTTCCGTGGTTCACTATTTCTATTGCCTCCCTTATCAGCCGAGGGAAATATTTATTTTCTCTGGCAATGATTTTGGATTCGTGGAATTTAATCACGTGTCCGGGTTCTGACCATGCATGCTCTGCAACCGCGGAAAGGCGAAAATTTTTCTTTTCGGTTGCCTTACGATGTTCTTCTATTCTGATTTTTAGGGATCTAGATGTTTGACCGATGTATGATTTACCACAGGTACACGACACTTCATACACTCCTTCGTATATGTCACATGGGTGACGGTCTTTTTCGCTCCGAAGGAGGTCAGAGGTCTTCTTAACGCTTTTAAATCTCGTCAAGACGTCGTGTTTGGCGAGAACTCTTGCGATCCTCTCTGAAGTTCCTGCGACGTATGGTAAGATAGCATGTGCCTTTGCCTTCTGATGGTCTTCTCTTTCAGTCTCCAAGGTCGCATGACGTTTCTCTTCTTCCTTACGCGCGATTTTTCGAATTAATTCTCGGTTATAGCCATTCCCTTGGAGTGCGGCGAGGAGGTGTTGTTTTTCTTTCGCGAGCGAATCGGCATCCGAGATGGCATATGCCCTGTGATATAGAGTTTTTATAACTGATGCTTTTTGGCCAGGATGATGGTGGGATTTGGCATTTAAATAGCGGTCAGTATGCGTTTTCTTACGATAAACTGAATGTCCTAACGTGCCATTAGCTTTCTTTGTGACGAGAACGTCTAGGAAGGGGAGCCGATTATTTTCCTCCATTTCCATTGTGAATTGAATGGAAGTATTATGGCTGTTGAGATGTTCTAGGAATTTATTCAATTCATCAGTCCCGTGAGGCCATATGACGAAGGTGTCGTCGACATATCTCACAAAGAGTTTTGGTTTTAGATGGAAAGAATCCAGGGCTTTGCGTTCAAAGTCTTCCATATAAAGATCGGCGATGACTGGGGATAAAGGAGATCCCATGGATGCCCCTTCAGATTGCTCGTATAATTTTCCATTCCAAGAGAAATAACAATTATTGAGACAAAATTCTATCATTTTAGGAATATCCTTTGGAAGACCTTTTTTCGTTAGAGTCTTAATGATGTCGATTGCCTCTTTAACGGGTATTTTTGTAAATAAGGACACCACGTCGAAACTGACAAGAAGATCATTTTCCGAAATCTTGGCTTCCTGTATAATTTCGATGAAATGGGAGGAGTTCTTTACGTAGGTGGTAGTTAGGCCTGAGAATGGTCGTAGGCTATGGGCTAGATACTTTGCGAGCTTATGCGTGGGTGAATCAATGGCACTTACAATGGGCCGGAGTGGTATCCCATCCTTATGAATTTTTGGCAACCCGTACAGTCGTGGAGGTTTAGGAGCGGTCTGGAGTAGTGGGCGTCTCTCCTCTTCATGTATTGATGAATGCTTCAGGAGTTCCTTGATGTTTTTCTGGATTTTTGCCGTAGGATCCGACTTCAGTTCTTTGTAGGTTAGGTCGTCCAGCAAACTGTGAATCTTCTTCCTGTAGTCTTCCTTCGAGATGATTACAGTTGCGTTTCCTTTGTCTGCCGGCAATATTATTAAATCCTCGCTTTTTCTGAGTTCGCTGATGGCTAGTCTCTCTGCCCTTGTCAAATTAGGTTTTGGAGGTGCCGCTTTCCGTATGATGTGGCTCAATTCCTCCCTAATTTCGTCTGCCTCTGGTTTTCGTAGCTTGCGCAGAGCATTTTCTACCCCAGTGATTATTTCCTCCTTTGGAATATTCTTTGGTGCTATAGCGAAGTTTAGTCCTTTGGATAGGACTGAGGTTGTAGCTTCACTCAGATTCACCTGGGTTAGATTTATAACCACTCGTTCTATTTTATTGGAAGTGGATTTCGGTGAAGGATGTTGCTTTTTAGCCAAATTTTCAAATTTCTTCAATTGCTTCTTTTTCGCTGCTGTAAAGGCATTGAAGGACGATATGAAGGTAATTCTCTCCAATGTCTCCCAATCCTCCGGCAACAAGGTGCTGCTTAATTCCAAGTGAAGTTGGTAGAGTTCCGTCGAACAGTAGTGGAGAGCTCTGCGTGTGTTCTGAACTCGTTCTCTGAGCAGAGCAGAACTCGCCCGGTGGAGAATCCTCTTCGCTTTCTTAGACTTGATCGGATGTTTAATGTTGAAAAATGATGGTATCGTGTCTGAGTCTCTGCATCTCTCGAGAAAAGCCAAAGAAGACAGAAGTTTAAATTTCTTCTTCCTTAGTTTCTCAAATCTTCTACTACTCTTGAAAATCTCCTCCCCGTAGAGGTGAATGAAATTGGTACGGAGGCTTCCGCGGTGATTAATTGGAAAAGTATTTTCCGGGTTAAGGCCACGTTGGTCCATTTGGGCGGACGACAGTATTTGTCGTATTGAAATCAAATGGTATAAACTGATTTATCTCCAGAATTAAATCATGAGATCTTATCTTTATTCTCGTCTGTATTCAACCTTCAACTTGGTGCTGTTTTAGTCCAGCGTCAAAAATTGCCCAACAGCACCAAACTGGAACCAATGGTGATCCAGTATGCAAGTCGCTCTCTGACACCTGCAGAACAGAATTACTCGCAAACTGAACGTGAAGCCCTTGCCATCGTTTGGGCATGTGAAAAATTCAGCATGTACTTGCTCAACAAGAAGTTTGAGATAATCTCTGACCACAAACCCCTTGATATATATATAGAAGAAAATGATGCTCTGCAGATCAGTTGGACCTGAAGACGGGAGCTGGAATGCGCCCGAAACTGTCGTCCGCCCAAATGGACCAACGCGGCCTTAACCCGGAAAATACTTTTCCAATTAATCACCGCGGAAGCCTCCGTACCAAATTAGTTTGCATGTGACCAAATGAAATATTTAAAAATAATTTTGTTAAATAATGATGTATGGAATTCAGATGTTAAAAGGTGCCTGCCCAGGTAATCCCTGGTACTGAAATCCGGTAGATGAGTCAGGGGTAATAATTATTTTATCTACAGGCCCGACCCGAGAAATAGTTTGAATTATTTTACCTCCGGGCTGGAACTAGGAAATTTTTTGTCTTAGAGTAGATCCGATATGGTAGTAATATCAGCAAGCGTCTATCTACCCTTAATGGAGCATAGCCCCTTCTCTGTGGCATTCCCTTTTTTTATGAATCATCCGAGACACTTCATTAGGGTTATATATAGTATTTCCAAGCTCTCTGCATTATGCAGAGAAATGTCACGTAGAGAGTTTAGTGCTGGAAGCCACTTTCAACGGAATTAGGTTCTCAGGTAAATGCGATAAATATTCGTGGAGCAGCGTAGGCTCCAATGAACCGTTTTATACGAACGTATAGAAATACTTCTCTTCGCGAGTTATATCATACCTAAGCTATTTTTCGAGGGATATGGCACTTCTTTGACACGTTATGTGATCATAATTTATGAAAGAAAACAAATTATTAATAAAACAAAGAAATTTTAAAGAAACCAAAATAAAATCTAATTAATCACATAAAATATTAAAATATAAATTTTAGTTATTAAAAATAATGTCACTGACGAACTAATGTATGTTTTACTTATTCCTTGGTGTCAGTGATGCTAATTTTGTCAAATTTGAAATTTAGTTTTAATGCTTTCCCTTTATTCTACTTCCCTGGGTCCCCACTCCACATGTCATTAGAAATGATGCTAAGGTCAATGCCAACGTCAAGAAAGGTTTTCAAAAAAATTTTAATTGTTAATTACCTACGGAGAGGAAGACAAACGAGGAAGTGCTTGTTATGGTGGGTGAGGAAAGGAAACTTCTGGATGAGATCAGGGGGAGGTAGAGTAAGGTGGCTGGAAGAGGTAATGAGGGGTGATGGGTTACTTAAGGATGTGATAGAGGATGTTTGGTAAGCGGGGAAGGGAAAGAAAGAGAATAGGTTTTATGGACGGGATGAAGAAGGGTAGGACGTACGCGGAAATGAAGAAAGAAATGATAGAGGTAGATACGGCCCTGGACGAGTAGAAATCTGTAGGATTATCTCTGATTTTCAATAAAACCTACCTATAACTGGTAGATTGATTTGATAATAATAACCTGAATCTTTAGTCATACACATCTCCAGAGGAACATATTGGATGTGCCTAAATTTATTTTGACATCTTTAACAACGACATCTTCGTATTATAAACCGCACACCAATGCAATCTGCTCTCATTATAGTTAGTCGATTGGTCGCTAATCCGCAACATATTCCCCAAACTGTTAAGCATCAAATACGCATCCCACAGCAACGGCAGATTTGTCCCACAAACGTGTGTTTACGGGCATTCACATCCCCTTTCCCGGGCCAGCTTTCAAAACAAATTTCCTCTTACGCGATTCCATGCTCCCTCTTTGTGTTCTCCATCCGACTTTCTCCCCTTCTCTTCCGAGCTTTTATCTCCTCCCCTCTCCATCCACTCTCGTTCTTTCTTTCCATTCTCTTCTTCATTCTCCCCCTTCCCCTCCATTCTACTTCCCTAGGTCAGCACTCCACATGGCATTAGGAAATGATACTAAGGACACTGACAACGTCCTTAAACTTTTAAATTCATTGAATATTTTGATGAGTAATGACCAGTAACTTTAGGCATGTTCATCTCCAGAGGAATAGATAGGTATGTTTTTACATATTTTCTGTACATTTTTTTAATTGTTAGCATTTTATGCAGCTTTGTTACACTAAATAAAGACGTTTTCACTTTTAAAACTTTTTTCACCAATATTTACTGCTATGGTAACCATTTAAACAATGTTTACATTCCTAAATGACTTAATGCATGTGATGAAAGTATAGATTTCGTGATTTTAAGGCAATGATGGTGAGCTATTATACAAGCATACATATTTATAAATATATATACATTCTATTCTTCTTCTTGTGCCTCCTATTCGCCACTGCCTTCGCAACCCCACGCCGGCCTCACCTCACTTCACCCAAACAGCGACACCGGAGCGCCCCCAACCCGTCTTCTCCTGTTCAGCCCCACCCCCGCTTGCAGCCAAAACCCTAAACCCCTAAAAACCCCCGACCCTATACTCTCCCTGCCTCCAACCACCCACCCACCCATCTGAGCACTTCTCTCCCTCCGTACCCCCACCACCCACCCCCAACCTCCCCCCCCCCTTCGCCTAACCCTGCCATCTCTTCACTCCCTCTGGGAAACTATTGGATCAATACGGCTTTGGTGGCACAAGCCCTTCCTCATAGAACTCTACTCCCTCTCTCCCACCTCTTCCTGCCGCTCTCCTCACCCCCCCCCAATCGACAGATCCCTTTCCCTTACTCTCTTTCTCCCTCATACCCTTAGCATTTCTACCTCCTCCCACCCTCCCCTTCACCAACCCCTTAAACCGCCCTTTTATTTTTCACTCCCCAAACACCCCTGCTCCTTACCACTTCGACTACTCCACCTTCACACCCGCCGCTTTCCTTCAACTCTCCCCTAGTTTTCCCCATTTCATCTCGCCATTTTTTCCACTCCTCCTGTAAACATCAGAGATTGGGTCCGTGAGGTTACTACAGTGCTGACTTCCAATCCTAAAAGGCCCGAGTTCACTTCTCGGGAAATACGGAGAATTTTCATTGGAAGCACGAAGGCAAATTGGGTCTCTTGTGGAGGGAACTTCAAGTGTATTACTCCGTCAGTCAGAAAGGACGTTATAGAGTGTTCCTCAAGGTCCCTTTCGATAGGAACAGAGTAATTCCGAATCCGGGTTTCTGTCCACCCTTCCTCCATTTCCCAAATAATCCTACCCTTACAAGCTAAACCACCTATCGTGACCTATTGTGAGCGTGTCGGTCGATATCCAAAATAACCAAACAACCAGCCTTATATGTAACTGGTTCACATTTCAATTTTTTAATAAAACAGATGCCGCAGCTCACCTTCTATACCAACCAAATATCCATGATTGCATGCTATTTTAAACTTATATGCGAGTAAAAACCTCCTATTTACATCATCCATACACTCACTGAGAAGTATAACGGAACGAGTAATGATAAGAAAGTTTAGCTCGGTACGATGATATAAAGGTGATGTTACGCCAATCGATTGCACCAACGATCGTAGAATACAGTGATCATCGTCATTTATTAGTCAGTCAGTCCAATGATCAGTCTCAGCCCTCAATTCTACCCTGTCTTCTGGTAACTCTTTTGTGTTCTTGCAGTTCCTCGGCTTCATATCCTATTTTATCTGGCCTATGAATTTTTCTCTCAGTATTCCTCGTTAAACCTTTTAATTAACGTATTATGCTCCTTACATTTGCGCTGTCTCGAAGTGTGACCTATCCATCGGGAACTTGTTTTCTTAATAGTGCTCTAAATGGTTTTTTTTATTATTTTACTCTTCTGTTCACTTCCTCGTTTCCGATTACATTTATATATGTGATCTTCCGCATGCACCTTCTGCATCAGGCTTTGAAATTTTGCATTCTACTCTGATTCAGTTTTACAATTCTGTGCCTGAGTCATGCAGCGCAGCTCTTTGAAAGCATATTTTCAAGTCGGTACTTCTTTCACATTGGTAATAATATTTTTTTAGCTAAACTGTTTTCCATCATACATTCGTTCTTGGGTTGACCTACTACCACCCTGATGTATGTTTAACCTCTTCCATCCCACCTTTGCGGTATAACCAAATTCTGGGAAACATAAAGGAACATTAAGAAGTTCTGATCAGTAAAGCGTGAATGTAAGAGTCACGCTAAGAGGAGAGAAATTAGAACAAGTGGATTCCTTCACCTCTCTCGGAAGTACCAACCATCACGTGGGCTGAAAGAAGCACAACGGATATCAAGCGTAGAATAGCCCAAGCTATGAAAGTGTTCATGATGAAAAGGCAACTATTGTTCAAAGAAGATAGGACTGCGAACGAGGAGACTGTGTGAAAACATTCGTATGGAGCGTGGAACTATACGGATCGGAACCATTGGCCATTGAAAAAAAACAGACCAAAAGAGATCAGAAACATTATAAAATCTAGTTTTGGAGGCCGATTCTGAAGATAAAATGGACAGATAAAATAAGAAATTAAGTTTAAAGAAGAGTATAAGATGAGAGCATCATATGGAACATTATGCAGAAAATAAGAACCAAATGAATAGGGCACACCCTGAGGTACAATGAGCTTGTGAAAAAATATAATTCAAGGAAAAAGAGAGGAAAGCCAAGAGATAAGTAAATAGACCAAATAGAGAGAAAAGGGCATGAGAAAAACTACAAGGGAGTACGGGAACTAGCATTAGATAGGGAAGCATAGAGGGCTGCAGTCAACCAATCTTAGGATTGAACGATGATTGGTGATGATGATCAGCGGATAGAGAATAGGCATCTAATGCCTATGGCCTAGGTTCAATTCTAGGAACAGGAATAAATTATTCTATGGAATCCTGATTCCGACGGGAAGTCCTACGTGGAAAGAACAACAAGACTAAACAACTACTTTTTCCTCTTTTTTCCCAACTTCTACCGAGTTTCCTCTCTAGTTAAGGCTCTCATTAATCTCCCTTCATTCCCTTACGTCTAACCGGTGACGCTATGGTTCACATCAGGGCTTAACCATTGCCCCCATGTTTATTCACCCGTGCTACTTTGCCCTCAAATTGACCGCTCCCTCCTCGCAAATTAACACACAAACAATAATAGCGAGGAACAACTAAAGGGGTTCGGGTTGGACTGGGGGTCTGTTATGGCTTCTCATCTCGGGTACCTGGGTTCAAAACTCGTTAGTGGTGGAAATTTTTCAGTAAGATTTCGATCCCCATTTAGATACTTTATCGAGAACACTTCAACTATGTTCCGTACTTCGTTCGTCTAACGGAACGTTAAACCATTTAAATCGACGTCGGTTTTCACATCTTACCTTCCACCGTAACTCAAATAAATCCTCCTTAAAAAACTCACTCATCTGCCCTTAATGGCGCAAAATGTCTTCATTTGTCGGTCTTCTCCTCTGGTTAGCCAAAAACCGAGGGGAAAATATATCAGTGAGTATGTGTGTCCTAAAAGGAGTTACATCCATATGCATCCGTCAAAACAAATATATATAATAATATATTAGTAAAGCATGGTATGATTTAACAAACCACGCATCATTCAGACATTATTATGTGAAATGGGTCACTGTGTTGAGCCTTAAGTACTGGATTTCCCATTCATATGGTCAGGATTCTGATAATGGAAGTGTAAGATATTTTAGCGGATCCGATCGTTAATTAAGTGACATATGGAGAGCGGTAAGAGTGCAGTACCGCGTCCTCCGGATGGCGCGTAAAACTGAGGATCACTCGCTGAGAGTAAGCTGAATGCCAACGCTTTGTTTCTCTGAACCCTTCTTCCATGCCTGACATTACCCTTTCTTTACCAGTCTCAGTGTCCACCCTAAATACTCCAAATGACCTCTTCAGCTGTCGTTTGCCACACCTGATTACTATTAAAGGCAAAATAATAAAGAAGTATTTGTAGCCAGGACGGTTAGCGTTTCGTTTGATATTTGGTTATCTGGTGAAATATATATTTTTATTAATCTAACAAAAACTATGAATATATAATTGGTCTGCGTCATAAGTCATAAAATTAGCGTAAAAAGAATTAAGAATATGGTACGACTATGTCGAAAAAGTAAAGAGACTACTCCTATCTGTAAACACACATTGTTCATATTATGAAAACAGCCCACTTAATCTCGCAATGTACTAAAGATAATCAGAAAATAACGTGTGGTTACTAATTATTAAAACTTATGCTGAAAACGAAGTTGCACCCGGCCCTATAAGCTGCTGGTCAAGAGTATTAGGCAGTTACATTATACAGTCGAACTTAGTTATAACGATCACAGTTGTTATGAGGCTGCGGTTAAAATGAGCAAATTCTACCTCTAAGACAAGTGTTCGAGAGTTTTTATACAAATATTTCACGCATTTAACAAGCAAACTTTAAGGATTTATCGAGAAAACTCGGATGAATTCTTTCTCAAACACGACGGTGATCATCCCTTTCATTCCCCGCTGGGACTCATGATATCCTGAATGCGTTGTCCGTGATTGGTCACCAATTTCAAGTATCAAACAACACACGTCTGCTTCTTCATTTTTGTACTTAATGAGACCACGATTTAGTTGTCAAACACTTTCACTTCAGCATTACGTAAGCAGCCACCTACATTCTTGATGTTGGATTGTAACTCTGCAGACCATAGTAGGCACAATTCCTCTTGCTACCTGTGCTCGTGGCGAGAGGGGTAATGTCATTAGTGGGAATTTGTGACCGACATTAGTATGCTTATATTCTGCAAAGGACGCTCGTAATTTTAATTGCATAAATCAGTTGACGTTTTGCCCACTAACTAGAGGAAGGAATCCATACATTGAAGGAAGTTTCTATTTCCGGGAGTGTTTCGAGAGCAAATAGGAGGCGACACAATGTTTAAGTGTGCAAACATTTTAATTCATCAACGATATCGACTTCCGGGAAAACAAAGTAGCAATTTTATCTGCACTAGAAAACAACATAAAAAACATAAAAATAAGGAAGTGAGATTTTGATAGAGTTGATTAAGCATTAATGGATCAGTTTTAAACGCATAGATAAGCTGGTTTCTCCATAAACGGCCCCATTTTAAAGGTACAGGTGGATAAATTTGATAAACAGTCAGATCGCAATAAGTTATACCAGGTGGATTGATCATTTTTTAAATCGGCATAGCATTCCTTATGAAAAGTCAGTGGAGAGGCCCTGTTAACAGATGCAAAAACTGCATTTGAAGAGGTGAAACGTGCTTAGGATGTGTGACAATGTGGCTACAAAAATGAGGACATCTGCAACGCCGAAGAATATCAATTTTTTACTACATAATCCCTGATGCAACATTTACATTCAAAACCTGGCCAGTGGATAAAAACCTAAGAATCATGTAGCGATTAAAAGTGTGTGCAAACATGAGGTAACTGACCATAAACTGTTGTAAAAAAGCAACAAGTTGTTAATTAAATACAAAGAGCTTCACATTGATAATGCAGCAAATTAAAAGGCATAGATAACTTCCAATATTTTCCAACAACGTGTAAGTCAGTTGAACAAGGAACTACCGTCGCTTCGCTACCGAAATGGGACTTCTACTTTGCAGCCATTGGACATGGGAATAGTTAAATATTTTAAACGTTATTTCAGGCAATTTTGATTCCACACTTCATTAAAAAAGGGAAAGCGGTTTAGATGACAACATTTCATTGCTGGATGCATTTCATTTGATGACAGACGTTTTGGAGAATGTTCCACTTGAAATGAACACAAACTGTTTTCGAAAGTCACGTTTATATTCGAGAGAATTTTCGAGTGATGAACACAACGTGTGGATCATCTACCTCACAAAGATGATCAACGTCTATTAGAATGACTTAAAGAAAATTGAATGGTGAGATTTGATCATGAGAATGATAATGTTTTGATACTGATGATATATAAGAGTGGAATTCCTTCTCAAGATGAAATAATAGATTCTGTGAAAACTCAGCAGATAGTGATGAAGAGAATGATGAGTGTGTTACAGACACAACCCCGATGAAAGATCTTATTCTCAAGCTCAGGATGATGTAGTAACATTAATGATTATATGTTTCATGAAATGACATTCCCAATTGTGTTTTCAGTGAGCAAAGTGTTTTCAAAGTGCATTTAAAGGGATTTTATGAGCCTGCAAAGTGAAATATGCATATGAAAAAGGCTACCATTCAAAGCTATTTTTGTAAAAAACGGGAATCACAAAGGATGAAATTGTGAGTAAATTTAATATGAAAGCAATTTTCACTCAGCAATTTTCACAATCACTTTCAATTTTCTGGTTTATTCTAATTTTTACGTTTTTAAATTTTATGAAATCAACTCTGCCCTTGAGCTCAATTTTACTTTGCGAATTTTTATACATCAGTATTATTTTTGTTTGATTAATATGTGAACTAAACCTAATGCCTTTCGGCGGTAATAGACCGGCTAAGACTAGTTGAAAACTCTCAAAACTCTTTATGGTATTTTTTTCTGGTAATATATTACAAATCGCACTACCTCAAGAATGTTTTGCCAGATTTCTCTTACATGTTCATGTCATCCGTTTTTTGCATCTTAGCGATGTAGCTCTTAATTCCATTATGGCTCGTACAATTTTCAATGTGCAAAAGCAGTGTTCCATCGTCAAGTACAACCCACAGCTTCAGGCCCTACTTTGTAGAAACTTTTATCATTCATTACAATAAAGTTTTGTACTTTTCTACACTTTTTATTTTTTTTAATACTACGCGTTTCACATATTTTATGGAATCGTCAGGTGTAGAAGCAATTACACCTGGCGATGCCATAAAATTGGTGAAACGCGTAGTATTTAAAAAAAATAAAAAGTGTTGAAAAATACAAAACTTTATTGTAATGATTATTCCATCGTAAGCTTGTCATTAAACGTGGTTTTATGAACTTCGTTATAAAGCAGAGGTTCCACGTTTCAACTTCATTCGCTGATTTAATGCCGTTGTCCCTCATGAGCAGTTCGTTTAGAGGTAAGGCATGACTGGACAAATAAACTCCCTTTCCTTTTCCTTTAGGTCTAGCTTATTGTTATATCGGCTTCTCCATCCATCTATTTGGTTAGAACGGTTAGAACTGATGTTCTATTCAAAGTCGTGGTCGACCTGTAAATCACTGCTGATTAAATTTTTTTGTATTAGTATTAAAATAATGTGTCGACCTTTTACGTGGTTGGCTGTTTGCTTCGGTGACAGTGATGCGACCTTGCTTAGTAAAAATTTCGCAATAAGTCTGCGAAGAAGGGAACTCTCGCGAGCAAAAAGTAGCCCAACGAAATTCTTTGTAAAATACTGTTGTTTTATAAATGAACTCATTCACAGATAATCAGATGAAGGTGCAAAATCAAATGATACTTTGTGCCCATTTTATAATTCTTTGTTAGCTTTAGCCAAAATATTGCATGCTATTTATGTCAGCTTCGTGGTAATGGAGTGTTAAACTATGGGGGAAAGCATTAACGCTAAATTTCATACCGTGAAAAAACTTAAGACAAAAACAGTACCTCAGAATGATTTATTTAAGTATAAAGAAAAAACACTTTCATAGCAAATTTGGTAAGTACCGTATTTCTCCGAATATAAGCCGCACTCGATAATAAGCCGCACCCAGTTTTTGGGGTCTCAAACAGGGAAAAAAGTTAATACGCGAATATAAGCCGCACCCTTTTCAGTGCATCCCGTACTATCTACAGTATTAGACATTATAATTTTATATCTGTTTTTACATTACCTATGTAACTGTGAGACAATGTTACCTATATTATCCTTTAATATACTAATAAATTGTGCACCAACTTGACCTTTTTCAGCGTTATTTCTTACGTTCCCCGCCGCTTAGGCGAGTTTAGCTGGCGTCCGCGTAAATCCTAATGGCTGTTTTGCTCAAATCGGTCATTTTTACGATGTTTTAAGAAATTTCTCGAATTTAAGCCACATCTCGAATATAAGCCGCACCCATATTTTGAGGCAATAAATCTGGAAAAAATAGTTCGGCTTATATTCGGAGATTACGGTAATAACATATTTTGTGGAAATAGCCTCTAGCCAAGGTTTCTACAAACGCTGGCATCGTAATATTTGTAAGCATACTACTTCCCTGAAATGGAACTCATGCGCGTGAAATTGTGCATCGTTACCGATGGAATTTCGTGAATTATAATTGTTCTTTCAGAAATGGGTTGCATGCGTTCTTCGCAGCTTACTTATTAATAGCGTTACTTATTCATGGATGATTAATGAATGCCTCATTCTTCGACGGCTTATTGACGATACAATTTCACTCTAATCATAAATATACGCTAACATCGTAAACATTCAGCAACTCGACGCTCAGAGGGGGTGGAAAATCGCTTTAAACCAACTCCATCGGTGGTGCGTGAAATCACCCATTCTGGGTAGCCAAGATCCTTTCACCTTGCCACCCATTGTTTTCCAGATGAGCCAGAGGCCATAATCGCGCACCCTAGGGTCGGGTTATTGTACCCAGCGGCGCCGCTCACACGTGAACCTGGGACATAGCAGTCAGAAGTCTAGAAAGTATCGAAGAGCCTCGACAAAATACAAGCATAAAATGCACACTTTTCATCCCTCTATTTCCAGCTAATTATAAAAAACCACTCACCTGGTTAAATCACACATTAAGTTTTAGTGTGTAATAACCATCCCCTTTTCATAACACAAATTACAGTATTTATAAGTTTAAGGTAAATTTACCCTAAAAACATAAATATCATTTAATATTTTGCTCTCAACCCAAACCTTATAACATTTTAGCTCGACAGTGTTCTCATTTTCTTTTGCAGTTCCTTAAGTCCTTATCATTTTCCTTTCCACTACAGGCAAACAAAATATTCTCTCTCAATATCTCTGTTTTCAAATTCTCCTGATCTCCTGTTACTTTCTTCACCTTTCCCGCTATGGAAGAATTTCCTTTTTTCCAAAATCTCTCAGTCCACCATGCCTCTTCGTTAGAGGATTTGAAATAAAACGCTCCGCATTTCTTCGTTAGGTAAGACTCTTTTTTTCCGTCATTCTTCATCGTTTTTCAAACCTACACCTAATGGACTTCACCTCGCCATGCCTCTGGTCAAGGTTTTGATCGCCTGTTCATCACGTCTTGCTAATTCTGAGTGGACAATAATATCAGTAACGTTTACTCAAGAAAGTTTGATTCAATGTAACGTGGGTGCGTAAAAGAATGTTTTGATGTCGGCGATACTGCTTCCCTGATCCACAAAGCCAAAGCTTTCACAACATTCTCGGCTCCCTATCTCGCTATGGCTTATCTTTATTCTTCCTCTATCAAACAGATTCTACAATTTGGTTGGTTGGCAAAACCATGATAATTTGCGAGTCTACCTTGAGAAAATTTGCTCTCACTATGATTCCAAATTCAATAACTCGAACAATTATCATTTTAAGGCAAGCCAGACAAAAGCATTAAAGAACTTGCGTATGGTACAGAAAGAATCGTGGCCCGGGACCGTAAAAACTTTACTTTTAAGCACTGGAGATATAAATATATCGATATAAATTGAAACATTTTGATCAATTTCAGATAAATTAGAACATGCATAAACCTTAGCGCTATAAGGCTCAACAAACCAAAATACTGGGATACAATTATTTTGTAATAAAACAGAAACCCTACACGCACTAGCAAACTATATGCATAAGCAAGAATATAATTTTTTTAAAGAAATTATTTTTAAAAGAAAATGACTATAACAAGCATAGCCTCGTGCCTCAAAAGTAACTTGATCCATGGCCGATTTAAGAACACATAATATGATTTTAGCATGAGTAAACTGTCGCTATAAACTGTAAGTAGTTAATAGAAATTGTGCTCTCACGAACGCGTATTTCAAAATGGTCATATAGTTTTGAGAACTGAGATATTGGCGGATATTATATTAATATTAGACTATTTAAGATTTCATTCGTGAATATATGACGCGAAAGACCCAGCAGTGTCTATAGCAATAGTGGAGCATCATTTACACAAATTCTATCGATATTCGAAAGCAATGAAATATTTAGTTTGCCTTAAAAGAAAGGAAACCAAGAAACGTACACGCACGTTCATTTTGCTGACCACTCAACCTTCACACTCTTCTACTTACTTATTGCTAACTTAATATTTTGCGACCATCAACTACAAAGTTTTTGAATGTTTACTACCACTAACATCCTTGATGATAATATTTTATAGGTTGAAATTTATTTCAACATTCCCGTGATCCAGTAAATTAATAAAAATTCGATTATTTTACGAATATTTCAATATAATTGATCCTCAAGCTAAAGTATTTAACCTACTTCACCCGCTTGTTAAAAGAAAGGAAATGGTCGGTTCTTCAAAAGATTCTTCCGAGCATTAGTTATCCGAGTGTGAGATTGAAAGAGGCATAACGGAAGGCGCCTTCCCCCCCATCTTCAATTTTCCTCATCGTCGCATATTCTCTGAGTGAATTTTGAATCAAACATCCGCAAAAAGGCTATCTGGCTACCACTTATGTCAATTAAATCTTCAAGAAAAATCCGTATTTTTTATAAGCGCATCTTTCATTTATGTAGGCACTCACTTCATAAGTGAATTGGAATATCTATTCATTTAACTATAGATCCGTCGAATCCAAACATAAGAAATCACCAATTGGACGCAGGTTCAGGACTGCGAGATTAAATAAGAATGACTAACCCCTTGTTTTTACTGATTTAGTTTAAAGATACTGGCCCTTAAGATTAAATGAGTTATTGGAAATGGAAATGGTATCACTGAAAACTCAAATATCTAAGCCAACCCTGACGCCAGGGAACCCTTCACAGCATTGAAATCTGCCTCATCAAATTAACGTGAAATCCAGTGGTGTAATCGTTAACTATGATTATAAATATGGTTAATATAAAATCCGGCGTCCTTAAACGTAAGCATTTGGTTTCTAGAAATATAAGCGCATTTTTCAGTTTTATTACGAAAATTACTAAATTAATTTAGCATTCCAATAGTATTTATTAGCATTTCAATGTGAATTGAGGCAAGTGATTAGGAAGGTTTTTAGTAGGCGTTATTGGACCAAAAATCTTTTCTTAAGTTTCTTTAGTAAGGATAAAAACGGCTGGATTAGATTATTCGAGAAGAAATCTATTTATTTATTTCAACACAAATATCACACTTAAAAAACTACAGTACATAAGGGATTAAAGGATACATATATAATTCTTAAAAAAAGGTTGTCAAGGGGAATTGATGCATTTGAACATGGGGTATAAGGAGGCTTCGTATTATTTTAGCAGTTTGAAAAACGCAGTTCTTACCACGCTTAGAATATGTGTAAGAGTGAGATTACTATGTATAGTAGTTAAATATGCGTTAAGAAAACTTCCTAAAGTTAATAACTCTCATGTTCCGATTGCCGATTTTCTGAAATTGAGCTGACTAAAAAGTTTGAGGTAATGAAGCGCAATCGATTTTACTCTTGAACCCTCGCTTAAGGGAACGAGATTATTACAGGTTCTAAGATAAAATGATCTTTGCTGGTCGGGTGATGAGTTATCCAGCGGCTGCGGCTTGGGAAAGTCCTGCCCCCGGTACCGACCGGTCGGACCCACCCCCGATGAGCGTCGCCCAAGCCCCCGCCCCCCTACTGCCACACTCATCAACGGACCCTTTCTCGAGACCACCGACATAAATGCGCCCTCCTCCCTCCCACACCCTTGCATCTTCCGAGCGCCACTCCATTCCTCCCTTGGGCACTGCTTAAAGTTAGGGCCTCACTAATATTACACTGCCAGTGTATGGAATCCTTTCTGGACTACCGAATTAGAGGCAACGCTGCGGAGATCTTTATATGGACTCAAGAGTGGCCCAATGTTTTATCGAGAACTTCAATGGGAACCACTATCAAAAAGTACTCAATGCAAAAAATGATGCATTATTGTATGGCGGTTAAAAACGAATCTCCATAAGTGTAAGATTATAAGCATAGTCGGTCAAACGAACGAGTTTAACGACCTTTTTCCTTCCATAAAAAGTTAAAACATGATATATCATTAATGATGTTTTAACTACTGCATTCATATAGGCACTTTTACAAACCACATAACAAAAGAGTACACAACCCGGAATTAGGTGGTTAAGCATCATCATTATCCTGCTGATGATGCCTGAGAATCGAAACCATGGTAGTGTGCAATTTTAGTTCAAGTTTGTGAAAGATCCTGCCAATAAATACGGTATGTTGGGACACCATGAAGTTACCCCAGAGTGAACTATGTTACTATGTAAACTGCTCATTGGTATGGTAGCCTAATTTGCGGCGCAATTAGGTACGCAATTATGTACATTGTACTATCCACGTCTCGCGAGCATTCAGTACTTACCTGCGTATCTTTTCTGATTACAATTGGCGTAAAGCAATAAGGTATCTATGTACGTATCTCGCTACCTAATACAAATCCAATTTCAGTACCTGCCCCTAAAGAAGCAAACACTGTAACAGAATTCTGATGAAGAATTATTCCCTGCCCAACACCTATGCGGTTGGCTTCCAGGGGTTCTATGTAGATGCGAATGTAAATCCCCGGCTCGTTCAACTTGCACCCACCCCTCAAACATTTTCCCTTATTCATGCGATCCCCCACCGTCCTCCCCGTCCGCTGACCACTTAGGAAAGTGCCTCCCAAGCCCCTTCCCCACCCCCCCCCGAACCCCCTCTCTCCCCCACTTAACCCTTCCCCTCCCCTCCCAAGCATCCCTCAACCCCCTCTCCTTCCTGTCCCCCTCACTCTCTCTCCCCCCTCCCCATCCCCCTCCTCCCCCTCCATTTCGCAACTCCCGTCTTTACCTTCCGCTCTATTCTTCACTCGATCCTCGAGATATCCTTCCCGGGCCAGCTCCGCCATCGCCACCCTTGCACACCCCCGTTCCCTTCCAGGCCCTCCCGAAACCCTTTCGACGCAAGACCCCAGGCACGGCCGCAACTGGTAAAGGGTCGTCCATAAATGTCGTCACGCTGTCGACGGCCTATTTCCACATCCATCCCCCATCCCCCCCATCATCCCCCTCCAACTTTCACTCATTGACGATGGCCACCCATGGGCACCCCTTGCGATAAATGAGCTACGGCTTTACCATGAGTGCTCTCCCTTGATAAGTTAACAAAAACTATTCAAAGTTATTCAAAAATAATTTCTTTATGCTTTCTACACGCATTTATTGCCAAGCATTGATTCTACATTAAATTTCATGTTGAAGGTTGATTGTTAAAAAAACGGTTGGTAGGAACTTTGTGTGGAAGTAACCATATATTAAGTGACCATTTGCATTTCTATGAAACTTTAAATTTAACTGAATTTAAGCAATGATTGAAAATCGTTTTAATCATTTCGTGTGCGTCGTGGCTGAGAGACGAATTATGGAATTTCCGCGGTAGAAGTGTCACCCATTAACCGAAGGCAGGTTAAATGAGCTTGACTTCAAAACTTGACGCCCTCTAAAAATAAAACCAAGCGCCAGCAAAATACAATAATTCGCGTAGTAAAAAATGACGGAATAGTAAATTCAGGTCACCTTCAAATCATTGAGATTGAAAAGACATGCTGTATATGTACTTAGAAGGGACCAGCAGCTACAAAGTTTCCCTTTGCAAAATAATCATTAAGTTGATGTATTGAAAAATGTTGTCTTATTCGTTGGCTTCTTTTACCTCAGTTTTCCCTTGGTTTCATTATATGCATTTCGTGTTTTATGGCAAGGGGTAATGAGAAATGAGAAAATGTAATTCTATACAGAAATAACGATAAGTATACTAGAGCTGTTTGCCAGAACTGATAGGGAAAACATACCCTAGAGAATCTTACGCACTTGCCTCGGATGATGCCTTATATGATACCTAATACCCATTTTATCTTCAACAATTCCGAAGTCTAAATATAATTAGAACTATATGCATTTTTCATAGAGGAAAATAATCTATACGGCTATTAATTAATAGCTATAACTGCGTAATGTACTGAGTTAAATATCACACAATTGTTATTTTAGCTACAGGGTATGAATATAAAATTATTTTCATACAAATAGTCATTGGAAAGACTTTAGTACGACGGAAACAATTGTAACTTTTTCAGCACTTAAAACGTAAGGAAAAGTGAGAAAAAGTTTTAAATTCATTAATGGTAAAGAGTTACACATCAACAGGCAATGCCGTAGTTTATAGCGCAAAAATACACCGGAAAAAATGGAAAGCTCAGTTATTTCTCGAGGAAGAAGATCGGCAAAAATTGAGAAGTGAACTTATCGTTTTTAGCTGGGAGGAGTTAAATCCATTGGCTCATGGGGGAGCGATTAAAGACGGAGGGGGGAGGGGAGGTTGCCCCCCAGATGGGTTGCGGAGAACTTGGGGGGGGGGGGCACAAATCACGTGGGGTGAGCCACCGGCGGTGGTGCGTCGAGGAATTAGTAACGGCGGGTTTAAGTGTTCCATCCGAGAGCTCAGGTGGGGCTTTTTTGGAAACCTCGCTTGCGCATGAAGCTTCATTTTCGAAAACAAAAAGGAATGAAGGAATACGAAGATAAATCTTAATTAATGCGTAGTCACTGGGCGCGAAATTCCATGAAAATTTATATGCGAGTCTCCATTACGAAACCTTTGGCTCGTAGCATTTTCCACCAAACGATTTTGGAAGTCAAAAATTAAACCTCGTGAGTTAATTGACGAGAAAGCCACTCTATTGGTGATAAAACAAGAAATTCTGCAATAGAAAAAGACTAGTGCATGTGCATGTGTAGAACGCAAAATGAGTGAGAATTCCTACAATCCTCACCGAATAATGGACTGTTATCTATAGAGAGATATTACATGTCGAGTTAGTAAATGATTGTGGGTCTAATAAAAGTGTGTCCTTAATAGTCCTATCATTCCTCTAGTCTAGGGTATCAATATGAAAATACGTGTTTAGATTATAAGGCCTATCTCTAAAAAATCCAAAAATCTTATAATTGTTTCTCTATCTAATTAATTTATAAAATACGAACAAAAACTGTGATATTCTAAAGTAAATAGTTTGAATATGCAGATTTTTATACTATACAAACTTGACTGTAAATGTAATTTTTATTACTAAATTTCTTTATTCCCAAACATAAAAATATTACTAAATGATGTTCTGCTTCTTTTACTTTCACTTACAACCAACATTATTTTTAATTAGCAAAGGATTCACTTCTCATTTAAGGGGATGTCATACAATTTTCTTACTTATCCTTGCATAATAAATTAGTATAACATGAACAGAATATTTTTTAACTGCAGTCATAATAAACTTTGATTTACAAAAATTAGTAACAGGAATAAGTTTGCTCTTGTAATCAGGCATTAAGTCATTGCAACACGCCACAACACTTACCACCATTTATTTCATCCATGTTTTTATTTAAATGTATCATTTATTAGTTCAAAAGATGATTATTGAGATAGATTTGGCACAACATTTAAACCACATCCTTGAATGAAATAATGCAATGACTAAGATTGTATGCAGCTAAACAAAACGACTACTATGAAGCCCGACACTCGTTATGCAAAGGAACGAGAAAGAAGTTATTATTGCCATATATAATAGACAGGATGTATCACCAAATATTAGCCTCATTTATTTGATTACTGGAGAAAAAACTCAACTGTGTGTAAATTCTAAAAGAATACCTTTGAAATTTCCTACTAAAATCATCTACTTTTTTCATTTCCCAACTTCTATGTAACGCCTCATATTCCCTCCATGGTTCTTTTTATTTAAAATGTTTTCTAATTTTTCATCTCTCAATTCATTATTTTAAGCTGTAAAAAATAAGTATATTAATTTATTATTGCTTTCACGAAATATGGACCCTGTTCCACGTAGATAACATTGGTACACCACTCTTCATTGAGTGGGCACTCACACTTCCTCGGAGCTTTTAAAACCGATGGGATAAAGCCACCTTGCTCAGATAGTTCCCATGCTGATGAAGATTCGGGAAGACAAACGCGTCTCCGAAACTTATCTCTCGCGCTAATCGAGGCTGATTCTACCCCGCAGCAGCCTTCCACCGGCGAGGAAGATCTCTCTTTCTCTCCTTCCTTCCTTCACATCACCACTCCTCATTCCACGCGCACCCTAGCACCTAACCCTTCCTCCTCCTTCCCTGCCCTCCCTCCCGCCCCCTCACTCTCTCCCCTTTCCTCTCTCTCTCATCCCTCACGACCTCCCCTTCTGCCACTTTCCCCGACCGCGTCCTCACCCTCGCCATCCTCTCCGAGAGATTATCTCCCTTTTCACATCCCCTCCTCTTCCTCTTACACTCTAGCCCTTGCCTCTTCTCATTTCTTAACAGTCTCCGCTCAATTCGAGAGAGCGGAATGAAGTGAAATATTATTAAAATTATGCAATCGTTATTTCCTGCGTTTAGGTCGACCAATTATCATCAATTTCGAAACCTTTTGAACCTGGAACAGCATAATATCGCTTTCCTTTATATTAATATAATTTATATTAGCACAACGGTAAATTCCAAGTCCAGAGATAAAATTTGAATTTATTTTTTTCTGTCAAACTGATCACTGAACAAGTGCACACAGTGCTACGTCAATAAAACTAAGCTATATCTTATTCAAAAACAACACTGAACGCTACATAAGACTACCATATGACTATAAAAAAAACCTGTCAATGGATTTCTCGTAGATGTGCATATTTAATTAAATCGTGAATAGGTATTTATGATGGTTTGGTTTCCAAAAGCCAGTATTTTACCTACCTAGTGTATTATATTTCTAAGGGTACTGCTCACTTAGGCGCAAATTGTGGCGGTGGAGTAATCCGTCTGGTTAGTGTGATTTTACGATACGTTGCAAAGGACGATACAAAATGAAATGCGTTGCGGTCCCAAAATACTCCTAATTCCATTGTTTTTTCTAGTCATACTTCATCCTTCAAATTCGTGTTGTACTTAAATACCAAGAGTTTGTACAAAAAAATCCTATAATCAATATTTATTCATCTTCAAATCCGCGGAGCAATTGAAAGGTCATAAAATGTGAAAAATTTTTAATCATATCAGGTTAATTAAAAGAAATAACAAGAAATAAATGAAATAACAGATATAAAATGCAAGAAGATTCATCAATAGAGAAAAAATATCACGACGAAAGGAAGCAACATTCCGATAGAAAGTCACGAACGGGAACAGCGTAGTAGTAAGGTCACCGCGGCCATCTGAAAGGGGATTGGATGATTTGAGGAAAGAACGCGAGGAGCTTTGGAGTGCTGTGTGGAGAAGAGAAGAATGAGGAGACAAGGACTCGAGGAGAATAAATATGACGGGAGAAGAAGAGAGAGGGGACGAGTAGTTGGGCAGACCACGGTGACGCGTTGAAGGAGTGAGTGAAGAAAGCCGCATTCGCGGGAGAATGGAAGTGGGGTGCGGATGAGACGGGGGGAGGGAGCGGGAAAGAGAAAAAGGGAAAAGGTGAGGTCTCCTCTAAGATGGGCGGGAAGGAGCTGGAAGATGGGGAAACTTTGAGGAAAGCCTTGGTTGCCCATGGTTACGAAGATGGGCGTATCTGGGTAAGGGCGGGGGAGAGACAAGGGGAGCTGCGTGTTGGATATAAGGGCGACGGGAATTCAGGAGGGGAGAAAAGGGGAGGAAAAGAGGAGGTAAGTAGGGGTTGCGTCTTGTTGGGAGAGGCAGGGGTGGCAGCAGGCCACCCTTGGTGGGGAGCGAAGCGAGCAAGCAAGAGAGGGAGGGGATAGGTTGGTTTCGTTGCTCGGGAGGTAGCTTAGCGTAAAAGAACACCCCCTACACGCCGAGGTTTGTTTGCGAATCAAAAGCCCGAATATTATTTCGGCTTCCCTTTAAAAGGAAACCAAATTATGAGTTAATCCCCTTTTGAGGTTACCTCCGCGAGCCACTGAGAGGTGGTTATTCCAAGTTTTCGTGAAGAAGTGCCCCCTCATGCCTATCCTCCGCCGTCCGTACTCTGCGCTCCCTCTGCACCTCGATAAAGGTGCGGTCCTCTCCCTGCCCCGCATCCACCCCTCGGCGCCCGTAAGTGCCGAGGGATTTACTATCCGCGGAGGTTTTTGGGAATGCCGAGAAGGGAAGCAGGAAGATGCGGGGGTGCGAGGGGAGGGCGGCGAGGAAGGGGAGCCAATATGACCCCCTATCCGCTCATAAGTTTCCCTTCCTCTCCAACAGTACGTGATACGTTTCACGCCTACAATTCATCCCACTCGAACATAGCCCCCCCCCCCTTGCGCAGAAGCTGAAATCTCGCACTAGAAGGATAGGAGGGTAAAGACCAGCGGAGAGCGCCAAATGAGGGGTTAAAAGTAGAGATACAAAGATGAGTGAGGGACGATTTGGCGTTAGTGATGAGAAAATTGAGGAAAATGGTAGAACCTTGCTATGTGGGAAGTAGCTTCCATGTGCTAGTGACGAAAGAAGCAGGAAAGGTACAGTGAGCAGAAGCTAACAAATAGGGCATTCATTCTACGTGGAAAATGGTGGCATAGTAACAACCAATAGCACAAAATTGGACACATTCTGCGACACAGCAGCCTCTGATTAGTGACTACAAATGATGAATAGGAGAAGTAACTTTGTAGTCGCCCCACAATTCAGAATACTTGATAGTATCCTTTAATAATAAAGATCAAACATTATGAAAAAAAGGAAACGAATACCTTTGCATTTGGAATAGAAGTTGAAAACAAATACTCACTCAGCCACTAAGTGAGGAGCCACCCATCCCCATCTTGGAAGGATTTAACCCCTCTTGGAAGTTTCTTAACATGGGATGAATGAAACTGTTAAGTTGCACAGAATGGAATGAAACGAGCATCAAGAGAATGGCTTAAGCTAAGAAGGCATTCATTGCGAAAAAAAACTATTTCTGTGTGGTTCAGGTATGTTGGCCGATTACACCATACAGCCATCTCAATGGTGTAACTGGCTAACACACCTGACCGGAAATTGGGAGATCCGGGTTCGCATCCCGGTCAAGTCAAATGATTTTTTTCATGGCGAATGTCATCCACTTAAGTGTATACTCTTGCAACCATGCGCGTGACGCTGTGTAGTCGTAGCGAAACTTGGTGGCACAAGCCAGCAGAGAGTTTGAGGTCACTGGGGGCGAGTTAAGCGCTGATAAGCGGGCGGAGCTACCGAAGGGTTCAGGTGGGGACCTAAGAGAGAACCAAGACATCTTTGTCCATCCTCTTTTGCATGCTCCACGCTCCTCGGCGTAATTTTCTTTACAAACGAATGCCACACAGTTTTATTGGACCTATACCACATTATTTCTGCTATCGCAATGGCTGAAAAATTATTCGTGTGGGTTTCAGCGCTTTGCGGGTAGATATGGACCACTTGAAAATCGGATCATAATATAACAGACTCTTTTGGAAGTTGGTTTTGAAGGCGCATGCTAAATATCTATTGGATACAAAATCAGATATAATAATGCATATAATTCTAGAAAATGAGAAAATATATGGTGCATTATAAAAAAGAGATTTTTTTGACGGATTGCCCACATCATAAAACAATGATCTTGTAAGGAGCAAGATGAGATCCCGCGAAGAGGATTGAGGGATAAATAAGTTGGCCCGATGAAAAAGGGGCATGAAGCAAAACAACTTTCAAGGCTTAAATAAATTAGAAAGGGTCAACAAAGATTATAGGGCTGACATCAGTCAATCTAAGGATTTGATGACTTGTAATATTTACATATAAATTCTACCTTGCGAGCCACCTCCGAGGTGTGTGGCAGGTGGTTTTAAGGTACCGACGGTGTGGTGGCACCAGCCATGAAACGGGAGGGCGAAAGGAAGGGGTCAAGGACAGGTTAATTGTATGTTAGTTATGTCTTTGTAAGTATCACGCTGTTTCTGTAATAAAATTGAGCGTAAAATGAAGAAATTCTTGCTCCTATTAGTTTGGTAGTGTATCCCTCTTATTTTGTCACTTCTATTGGTTTTAGAGATATAGCATGGAGTCTAAATAATATCTTCAATGTCATAATGAAACTCGCTTGACCTGAATTTTCCAAGTAATTTAAGCATGGCGTGTAGCCTCTGAGTCTGTAACGTTATCCAACCTAATTCTTTCATGAGCTGTGTGAAAAATATTGTTTTGAAGTAACAGTTTTCAACGATGCGTGTGGGTTTCATCCCTATTTTATTTACTTCGCGAATTAAATATTTCTGTGCAAGGTTACAAACGTTTGAGATGTATTCTGTATGTGGATTAACCAGAGAAAAGTAATATCACTCCTTCACATTTTTAATGGAGAACCTTCCCACAGCTTGCTTTATAAATCCTAGTTTCTTTAATGCACCGCCGCATATGTTTCGTATGTTTCTCACACTCTAGGTCTGAAGAATGGTACTGATTTCCAGGTACTTCACTATTTCTGACTCCTATATAAATAACCCTCTAACTTTATAGATTTGACAATGGTGACAATCTTACGTAAAAGATGTAATGTAGTACATTTACTAAGGTTAACTTTGAGCTCCGGCACCGCAGATAAACGTTGTTGAGATCCGATGAGAGAACTTCCGAGATAGCATTTGTAGAAGGTTCTCGGTAGATCGTAAGCAGACGATCAAACTTTGGTACTTACTCTGAAGTTGAAGTTATTTATACAAATGAGGAATAAGAAAGGGCCAATCACGCTTCCTTGTGGGATACCGGATGTCACCCTAACCATTTTGGAACTAATGCCAGAGAAATCACGTGTCAAATTCACTATTTTTTCATAAACCTTACACGATTGTAAATTTAATATGTATTAGTTTTTTGTGGATCCTTGTCAAATGCTTACTTGAAAACCAGGAATAACGCTTCAACTTCCTTGTTCGCTCCACGTGGTTTTGGCATATCATGAATGCCGAGTCCAAGCTGGATTTCACACGGTCTACTCTCCCTAGTGTTCCAGTGGGTCAGTGCAACGGATATAGTTATATGTCACGGGTTAGGGAAAGCTGACTTTCAAGTTAGTCTTTTTAGATAGGATCCTAGCTCAAGTAGAAGAGTTAAAGCGGGCCTAGGGTATAACTGGGTACATCTACATCTACATACTACCCCGCAAGCCGCCTCAATAGGCGTGTGGCGGGGGGTGTTAGGACACCAGCCGTTTACATATAAAAAGGAAACGCTCTATGAAATTACGCCTTGCATTTATTAAAGTCCCTTATTGTTCGGGGGAAAAACGAATTCCCATACCTATCCGTTCGGCAAAATATCTCTCTTAATTTATCGTTTCTGTCGGACCTGGAAATATAGTGGGGTTCTAATATGATGTTCTCCGTGTCGCTCTGAAAGATATCTATTCTCAATTGCTCAAGTAATCTAAGCCTAGCGCGCAGCCTCCGAGTCTCTAGCGGCTCCCAGCCTAATTCGTTTAACATCTGCGTAACGCTGTCTGTACGCCCGTAGCAGTTTTTGACGAATCGCGCAGCTTTCCTTTGTATTTTATTAAGTTCCCGAATTAATTCTTTCTGCACCGGATCCCATATGCTTGCTGCATATTCAAGGTGTGGCCGGACGAGTGCGAAATAACACCTCTCTTTTACTTTTTCATCTGAGAATCTTCCCACAATACGCTTGACGAATCCTAGCTTCTTCAGAGCTCTGCCACAAATATTTCTTATATGTGTTCCCCACGATAGGTTTGAGGTTATCGTAACTCCCAGATACTTAACTTCATCTGTCGCCGTTATCTTAACACCATCCACAGCATATACACGGGGATAGTTGGACGACCTCCGCAAGAAATGTACCGCCGCACATTTGCTCAGATTAAGTTCGAGTCCCCACTCTTGGCTCCACACATGAACGTTGTTTAAATCCGATGATAGAATTTCAAAGTCAGAGTGATCATTAATTTCGCGATAGATGACAGCGTCGTCAGCAAATAAACGTATTTTACTGCTAATTCGAGAGCATAGATCATTTATGTATATAATGAACAAAAGGGGGCCGATTACGCTTCCTTGTGGGACACCTGATGTCACTTTAACTGCATCAGAGCTAATTCCGTCAAGAACTACTTTTTGCTTACGATCACTCAGAAAGTCGCGTATCCAGTTTACTACTGTTTCGTTAAGGCCGCATGACTGTAATTTGTATAAAAGTTTGTTGTGAGGTACCGTGTCGAAAGCTTTCTTAAAATCTAGGAATAATGCGTCCACTTGTGTTTTCGATTCACCAGATTTGAGAACGTCATGAAGAAAGAGCGCGAGCTGTGTTTCACATGATCTACCTTTCCGAAAGCCGTGCTGACAGCCATGAAGGAAGTTACGACTGTCCAGGAACGTCATGATATTGCTAACGACGATATCATGACGTATTGTATTGTTTTCTTTTGTGGCTAACTGACGAAAATTTGCCAAAACTAACCAGTAAAGCCCCGTAACCTTTAGTAGGTAACGTTGCACGAGGAGTGGATACTGAAAAGCTGGTATACTGTATTCCAGCTACTGCTAAAAGTCAAAGAATACCTCCGGATGGCCGAAGACACAATGGGCGTTGGAAGCTGTATAAGGTTGGCCCATCACGAGACGAACATGGCAATAAAAACCGGACAATTGGTACTTGGAATGTGAGAGGTGCGTATAGCATGTGTGAGAACCGTAGCAATGATAACTTTGGCACATAAAAACACTAAACACTAAATTTTTCTGTTATAAATTCCATACTTTTCAAATACAAAGCGATATAAAATCGTAATTTGAGCCTTGCGAACAAGCAGACCATGGCCATCTGCTGTGACGTCATCCCCGTACTGTGATCGTGCCGGGTTTTGCTAAAATTTGTTCTAGGAACTATTTTATAAGTTGAGCTGTAAAAATTCAGTTGTATAGACTACATAGTGCCAAAATACGACAAGAAGGTGCCAAAAAAATGTCCGTGGCGGAGTTATTGCGAGAAAGAATGTTTACGGTTTGAAGAATTTAGCGGAAATATAAAAGATCTACACTCCTAGTTTGTAATTCCAGCAACTTACATACACGATAGAACTTTAATAGTTCTATCGTGTATGATCTACATATGATCTACAATACTCTGATAGCTTACTACCTGCATGACACATGCGTAATGGATGAAAATATTGTTTTCTCCTTTTGATAAATGCGCCCGAAAGTCAATACCATATAAAATGTAGACAAATATTATTGTTAAACTGTTAATGCATTACGTTTTGCTGTAATATTAGTTAATATGTGCTAAAATACACCTGGGTAACTTAAAGTTGAAGAGAAAAAATACTTTCATTCTAACAGATTTTTATAAAAATCACAAACCATTTCTTAAAAATAATTTAGCAAATGCATCCAATGCAAGAGAAAACATCAATTGAAGTTAATGCGGTGAAGGAGGAGGTTAACATATGCGTAAGTCTACACATCTATCTTAAAATTTTTTAAAACAATGCTGATTGATATTTTAAAATGTGGAAGCTTACTACGCTATAAAAATGTACTCTTAACGTTCATATTCAAAGGATGGAGTTAGAACATTGTGAAAACACACGCGTGTATGAGAATTTTTCGCTTTAGGCGGGACTTACACTCATGCAACAGTAATTGTACTGTCCACTTAAATTTTAATGTAAATATTAAACATCACGTGTTTCGATGTTCCTTAGGGCGTCATCATCAGGTCTGCACCTGGTGATGGTGTGCAGACCTAATGATGACGCCCTATGGAACGTCGAAACACGTGTTGTTTAATATTTACATTAAAATTTAAGTGGGCAATACAATTACTGTAGTTTTATTCTAGAAGTACTATAATGCTGTTCCACCATATATCGCCCGACACTGTCGAATTTATTACACTCATGCCTTTGAAAAGAGAAGAAAACGACCTCTGGTCACTAAACCAACCCGATGCTGTACATACTACGTCTTCAAAGAAGCAATTAAGAGTTTAACGCTCAAGATGGCTCCAAATCCTTTTTGCTGAGATTACTGCCTCAGATCAAAATATTTTAGTGATATTCCAAGTACAAATTTAAATAAAAATAAGCACTGGTATGAGTGATAACTCCGCAAATCAACGAATGCTAAGCCCAAAGCATTTCTGGTGGAGATATGTAATATTATAGTTGTTTTTGATCAACCCAGGAAAGTATGGCTAAATTTTAAATGTGATTTTCCAATTCATATACGTTGTAAATTGATACTACGGATGACCAAGATTGATTCACATTAACTGCAACTGTGATTCCGGTAATAAAATAACCCGCAAAAGTGATCAAGTGCATGAGAATGAAGTGCACAAAATACTTTGAATCGAAATTGGACGCTCAAGCGCCTGAAATTGATGTAATCCAAATTCCCTAGATTTTAACAATAAATTGAAATTTTCGAGAGCTGTAAAGAATATATCACGGTTTTACATTCATCCTAGAACGAATATGTCAATTGATACGGGTTGAAATTTCAGTTCTTTATTTTGAATAATACCGGAATTATACCTAGAGTTAATTGATCCACTAAGTTGCAAACGAAAGTATAATTATCTAATCTGCTGCTTTCCCGGCATATCAGTTGCACGTGTTCAACCGGGTCAATGGCTGCGTTTTGACCGAATTTTCTATATTCGTGTAGCGTATCATCTTCAGGGCAAATCTTGTATGCTTTATTTCTTTAGGAAAACATTACATTAAAAAGTGTCAACCCTTGAGCTCATTAGAAGAGGCTCTATTTCACCCTTTGTAACGATCATTTTGGGATGAAATTCAATTTTTTCCCGGCAGCGAGTTGATGCTGACGTCGCCGTTTAGAAAACCCAACAACGTCCCGGCCACGCTCGCTTGGAATCCCTGGACCCTGCATTTTGAACATGACATCATAAATGGATGATCCCTTGACTACAACACGGTGTCGCCCCCCCACTACGGTCAAACTGGAGTGATTCATCGCCAGTCCAACCGCATCCCGCTCAACAAGATGCAACGGAGGCCAATATTTGATGATCTAGGGGAGGTCTAGGGGAGGGGGCAGTATTTTGGAAATGGCCCATGTTGGCCCGACGTGTGACACAAAAAAGACACGCCCGCCGTAGGTACGACATTGAGGAGCTAAGCCACGGAGAGAGCCAACGTGAAATGATAGAGCACTCAAAATAATTAAATAGTCTTCCCCTAAATACAGATAATGTATAAATAGACCGAACTAATTCGTTCTGCATTTTGGAAAAATGAAAATAAAATGTACATTGTCTTCCCACTGCAGTTTTATTTTCTATCCGTGTTTGTTTGCATGTTTTATTTGTTTTATTGGGTCCTTTTACCGATATGATCACATATTTGTGAACGTTTTGCTCCAGTGTTTGTGCTCACCGGGATATAGCTCCGATTGTTAGACAGTGTACGATTAACAGGAGATTGGTTTATGCCATATGTGGAAGAACTAAAATTCTTCATTGATGAAAAAATATTCGTAATAAGAAAAGCGAAGACTTCCAGTAAAATAAAAGGACGTCATATATGTGACTCAATAATACCGCTCATTATATTTTCCACAATTTTTAATTTTGAAACATATACTGACGTTATCATGGTTCATTAAGTGAGTGTTGTTGCTATAATATATTTCAATTCAGAAGAGTTGGAGGGGTGGAGAGGCTTGCTTTTCAAGGTTAATATGGGAGTTGGGGTGAGAGGAGGAAATATATAAAAAAGCAAAGATGACGGCTTCAGACATTTCTGGGGAAGAATGTTGGCAGAAGTGGGGATAGAAATGGCCGAAGGTTAGGTTATTGTCATGATTTACACTTATTGCGTTAGCATTTTGAAATTGCTAGAAAATTTGATTTGAAGTATGTAAGAGCAACAACTCAATGTACCTTGATAAGAGTTACTGTCAAAATTATTGTCGGAATTAAAAGCCCAGAAAATAGAAACGAATTTATCAAGTTCAATATATTAACTTCCAAAACTTATGTTACAACTTATATGCATATAAATAGCGATACCCTGTACTTTTTGGAATAATAATCTTCTAAAATGAGGATGAGAGTTTTACAACAGATTTGGCCAAAAAAGCCAGTGTTCGTAACAGGATTTTAAAAAGTTGAAGTAGATAAACGTTATAACATGATTTTTTAAGTATAAATCTTCTAAAAAGATAAAAAATAATCAGACAAATTTATTTAAAAAGTATTCAAATAACTTTAGCTTTAATTTATAGAGATTTGCCATGAATACGTCCTGATTCACGCCAGCATTAAATGAACTACGGCAACGGGAGAGTTGAGAATAATGAAGGAAAGGAAGAAATAAATAATTTACGCAACTAACAACTGAATAGACAAGATAAGAGTGGAGTGATAAGAGATCATGGGAAATTCCTCCCACTCCCCTATGTTGTCCACGTCCTAAATTAATAGATATTAAGCGTAATAATAATTGGGTGGTCACACGTCTACGATCAGATATACCTGGTTAATTTCCTTTAGCAAGTAACGATCTAAAGGTAATAAGTACCTAGTGATAGAGCTTAAGTAGATTTGTAATCTTTTCTTATGGTTATCAAATCTGCCATTGACGGATAGGAACGTGATTTATGTGAGTAAGCTAAATTCTACTGCTTAGCTCTTAAAACTTTAAATGCATCCCGTAGTTCTAATAAGATGTCCCAAACACCGACGGCTGTATTCATAGAATCCTTAGTAAGCTACTATCGGCAAAGTAGCGCCATAACTAGTTGTCAACACAAAAAATGGTATTCATAGACCACTACTATGCTTAGCAGTGCCAAGTGCTCCACCTAACTCTAGAGTACCTTGCTCTTAAACACCCTCCTGCCTTGTTCAGAGGCTCTACTAAATATGACGGCCTGTCATGAAAGACCCTCCTCGGGTGATAAACTTTAGCCATAACGGAGATTTTAGACAAAAGAATACCAAATATACTAGTGGAACCTTTTACTTTAAGCCTGACAGATACGGTGAATAGTACATATTGCTTCTGAATCAAACTAAACATGCTAATTATTTGTTCTTAATCTCCGACGCCGTATCTTGGGACACAGATGTGCTTCAAGAGGATTTTATTCAACGAGAGTGAAAGAGCTAGTGATGTGACTTCTGTGGTTTCGAGCGTCGGAAATTACTTACCATCACTTTTTCATGTCGTTTAATCAGTGCTACGAAGGGCATCATAGTAAAGTGCATAACCCCGTATGTGCAAGATAACTTTCTCCGGATTCCAATTTTATTTTTAAATTCTTCGGGCTATAGTGCTGTTAATTTTTGAAATTATATGACTACGAGCATACAGCGCTTTTAATTGGATGCGTCGTGGAGGAAGTCACACATGCAATTTACAAGTTCATATTAGTTTTCGTAGCTATTGCACTAAATTCGGTCCTTGAGTAGTAATAAACTCGAGTAATTAATTTTTGTGTTGTAGAAAAGAAGTATCTTTTATTGATATATGAATCCGTACAACTGTTTTCTTATTGAATTGTAAGCATTTCGCATGTGTAATAGTAATCATTTCCAAAATGTTTACACTCTGTCGTAAATTCATATTTCGTTTCACTGTTATTATTTTTGCTTCTGAGCGTTCTTATGATTTATGTGGTTGTGAAAAAAGGTGTTGTTTTCTGTGCTTCACCATTTTAAAGCATCTTCTTTCGTGCAATATTTTCCTTAATGGGTAGGTGAAATCAGCTTTGCTTTATTTAATGCTTTGATGAAAATTATTAGTGAAGGGACAAATTACCTGATCAAAGCATGACATTGTCCACAATACCGTGTGCCAGTTCACTTATCGTTTACATAATGAAGTAGAGGTCTGATAATGTGAAATCTGTTCGATTATCAGGGTAAATGACAGTTAATAACCATTTGCTTGAGGAAAATATCTTCCTCATAAAAGTTTTTGTTTATTTGTGGAACGGTGAATATCTCCAATCAAGCAATGCATATGTTTGAATATAACCGATACTTTTATTTGGTGCAATTTTATGCAGTTGGTCATATTTTGATGCAGTGAAGCTGCTGTGTAGCCAATTGAGTTTACTGATCTCTGATTTAGAATGTTTAAAATTCTGAGTCGGGGAAGGACTCCGACTTACCCGACTCAGAATTTTAAACATTCTCCTTTGAGGAGGCCTGCTTGGCAGGAGAAACACCGGGTGTCGGAGTCATCCTTGGGCACTTCCAACCATCAAAATTCCTTCCTCTTCCCGGGTGGTTGACGGTAACTGGCTGTGTGCCGTAGGTGAAACCTTGTAAACTGCTTGTGCGCGTGACTGAACCCCACGAGAATTTTTGTGAAGCGTGCGTGAGCAAGGGCAGAGTGCGTCACTGGCGGGTGTGTGGGGACCTCGTGGTGCTGTTGTGGGTGGCCTGCGCTGGAAGAACTCTTGCCCCCCTGACAAGCCTGCTAGTGGGAGTAGGTCACTGGCGCCAGTGATGACTTCGCGGGCCGGAGTGCACGCGTGATTGGGACCCCCCCCCCCTTGACGTGTCTGCTGGGTGAGTGAGCCAGTACGTGTGTGTTTTTAGTTTACATAAAGTTTTTACCCCTTTGACGTCCTTACTCACCTTTCAACACCCTATCCATCCTTTCCCCCCTCCCTCCCCCCCCCTTCCTTTGCCCAATAAAGAGTACGGCCCTGGGGGAATATATGTTCTTTCAATAGGTCGGTATTTTGACGGAAATGCTATAAAATGTGCAAATTAGGGTATTTTAAAGGAATGTCACTGTAGAATAAATGTTACTTTGAACTTGCCCGATAATGATTGGTTTTTTAAAGTTAATTTTAAGTAAGGTCTTTCTTCGTTCCATGGTTTCAGGCTCAACTATGTGAAAGTTGAATTTCACAAATGAAAATGTAACTTGGTTTTCTTCCACGGATTTATTTTTCTGGTACAACATGTTTTGACACAGCGATGTCATCATCAGGTATTTGACGATGACAGCGCTATGTCGAAACATGTTGTACCAGGAAAATAACTCTGTGGAAGAAAAGCAAGTTACTTTTTCATGTTCGAAGGTCTTTCTTGGTCGTCTGCTGTCAATTATGTTGTTCATCATGCATTCACGAATCGAATCAAGAAGGTTACCTCCAAAATTTTTCACACAAAAGAAACCTTTTGCAAGATATCATATAAAACAGCCTAATTAGAGAAACTAAATATTACAGAGGCGTTCCCATAATATATGGATTACACTTTTACACTTTAAGTCGGTATGTTAATTGTTAATTGGCTGTGATTTGGGTTAAAAGTGCACGAAAGTTTTGAAATGTGGGCCATATTTAAAATAAAATTACTTTTTTGTGGCGCGTAATACAGTAATCGTATCTTCGATGGCATAATATGAATGGTAATCATTGATGGAATCGATTTAAAAGGCCAGATTGAACTGTGCATTAAGGTTGTTATTGGTAGTTGTTAAATTGTGGTTCAATTAAGAAATTTAGCAATGAAAAAGAAGTTAGCAATGAAAAGTGTAACTAAGCAATTCAATTGAACCTTTTTCAAATTTTCAAATCAGATACGTACAGAAAACGTATCAAACTATCTCATAATAAAAAAGTAAGGCATAAATTAATTAGTTATATTTTTCAGTTGCTTTGTGTGGCAATGGAATTCTCAAATGGCTATATCAGCCCGCAGGCCGTAGTTTGTGCATCCACATTGTTGGATAGTTCATTTTTGTGAAAACGCATTTTGTCATCAAATCACAAATCTCAAGTGATAATTAAAATAGGATAGCTATAATTTTATTCCAAATTTGATCTTCGGAAAATGTTCACTCAAAATTACTTTTCAGGGAGTATTATGGATTAAAACGGTATGAAACAATTATTTCAGTTCCAGGTGATATGTATTCACTCTAGACCATAACGCTCATGCCATGCTAAATATGGTTCAATGAAGAAGTAATGTGGCATGGTATGGCATAAATAATTGGATTGATAAACGCATCCAGCAGGAAATGAGATACATATTTGACTATGTCATTTTCAAGCACAACTCCGATAAACTAGTACCGGCATGTGGAAGATTTTCGGGAAGGAAAGGGGAAAGGTAGATCGACAGTCAAATGGCTGAGGGAGGGTTGGGATTTCATGTCGTCACGGAGGGTTACGCTCATGGGCGTAGGTAGGTATAGGGGCTGGCATGGCGCATAAGAGCGTGCATGCAAGGAGGGAAGGGAGCGGAGGGAGGGTGACGATGGGGGGTGTGTATAACCGTGGCTTGTGTGGCTAGCAGGGCGCGGGGGAGAAAATACAGTAGAGGGGATGGAATCACATCCCAACTCGGTCGATCCCCCATTTCCCTCCCAAGACCCCTAACTCTCCCTCCTACTGACAGATGTCCCCCCATCTGTTTGGTTCGCAATCTCTTCTCATCTCTTCTTCGACCGGAGCGCCGCTCACTCCCCGACCCACTCCCAGATCACCTCAATTTCCTCCCACCTCCATCCCCACCCCCTCCATCCACCCACCCTACACACACAACCCACCCTACTCCCCTCCTTCTCCGTCCCCCTCTCTCCTACTACCCCTGCATGACGTATTGAACACAGTTATGCAGTGGTTGGACAGCTCCCGCATTAGCAGATCACTATTTGTCGATGCATTACGTAACAACGATTCATAGAAGTACCAGCAGTTTTTTTCTCAACACGGTTTATTATTCATTAGAAAGCACAGTTTTCCAATGGTTTGCTTCAGTCACTAACTATTTAAAAAAGTATTGGTAGCGTTGAACATAAATAATCACTTTCTGCAACGATTAACGCTATACATTTTCATGGGGTAAAAATATATGAAGTTCTTGCTTCGCACTTAGGTATGTACATGATCAAAGGATTTCCATGTAAAAATGTCACCATTTTTTTATTTCCCTGTCTCTTAAGGATGAATTACTAGAATAATAAATCTGATGAGATATTTTCAAAATTAGTACAACAAACTAAAAGCTACGTACAGGTAATGGGTAAATCCCAATTGCCAAGGGAACCTATCATTACGTTCACTGTAAATGCACGTCTCACTGAATTGAGAAAAGTAGAGAACTTTGTCATCTCGTTCAACAAATAATAATTAATATTTTGACAATATTATGGAATCCATAGAATAATTTGATATGAAAGTATTTTATGTAAAACCTGTCCATTATTTTCGTGCTCTTTTCGCAGTATCTTGGTCGCAAGTACGATGAATCATCGGGTAAAGGACCACGACAAGTGTAAATACAAATTATATTTCTGTATAAACTCCTCTTTCATACAGAAATCATAAAAATAGTTTATTTCTTACCCTCAGCCATAAGCCTTATGTGTTCCTCCACAATAAACCGCCCATCACTCTTATTTGCAACTTGCAGTTATATGGGAGACAGCAAACAACTGTTCTAATATTTATGTCTTTCTCGGTAGTTGTGCTTTACCGCCAGGGAGTACTTTCAAGGATATTTTAGCAATGCGTCAGTTATCTTATTAGTTCAATACATTTGGACGGATAACCTCGCAGATCCAGCTACGAAACAAATCTTATTGTTTACACTGTTTTTCTTTCCAGAATGGCCGATTAACTCCATTCCAAAGCTTAAATTAAAGATTACCTCGCTTCTTGCAACCCTCCTCCACCTCTTCTCCACCTCTAAATACTTAAGACACTACTCCACAGCGCTAGGTTTGATGGTAAATATGTTCCAAACCTACTGATCCTGGCACAAACGGCCTCTCTACTTTATCAAAGAGCACTGCAGCAATCATGAGCTAGCAAAAATTCATCGAGAGAAACGGTAAATTATCATGAAAGTAGTGAGCAGTTAAAAAAAAATTGAGTGAAGAGACATGCAATCAGCCTGTCACAGAAATTTATACGAACAATGTACTAGTCGTTATTTAGATTACTCAAGTCTATCTTTTACAAGTATGAAAAAATATAGCTAAATTCAGGAAAAATTACGTTTATCTACGATCTTGAATGAAAGAGATTCCACTGAGTAGAAATGAGGTACTTCATGATTCTGGTGAACCGCCACGTCTTTATTTCACCATTTTCCAACGGAGAGAACCCATCGGTTTTATGTATTCGGCCTTCCGAAACACTTCCTATTATGCAGCGTGCTCTTATCCGTTCACCCACGCCCCCCTGTCCCGCCCTCCTCCGCTCCGCTTCCCTCGGTTTACCCGTTTTCCGACCTCAACGCCATCTCTTCGCCGTTCTCCTAACCACCGTAACTCCCCCTTCACCCTCTCCTCAGAGCAACTCCCCTACATAATACGTCACACTCCCGTTTTCCCCACCCTGCTGAATTCCCCACACCCCTTGCTCTCGTCACCCTAACCCCACTGCAACACTCTCGCCCTTCCCCCCTTACGATGCATCCCCTGCGCTACACTACCACTCATTCCCAATCGCTGCGACACGAACCACCCCCACCATCGCTCTCACCCCCTCCCTCCCTTACACCCCCTCTCCTCCCCTCCCCTGGCGGTCCTTGGTCTCAAAAACAGCAAGGAGATGCTTCGGCCTATTAGTCCTTAAAGCGAGGAACAACGAGGATGGGGAGGGGAAACAGGATTGCGAGAACGTGGCTTAATGCTTTAATTCGGCGGAAGAGCCTCATGCTAAATCAGTTCACCGGCGACGGAATCTGTTTCGTACCAAACATCTAAGGATTACAGTGTCGTTACCGTGTCGCAATCTAGCTCTTAACACACGGAATTACTTCAAGCGACGGCGGACCACTGCTTCAGGATGCTATTTTCTTGGTACAAATTGGAGGTCGTAAGTCACATTTTTTTCGCAACCTCTCTTTCTTTGAGACTCGGGAGTCCGTTAAACGGCTTTGGTCGTAAACGCTGACGGGGAATGTGACAAGAAAATGGGGTAATTTACATCATCACGGACTTGTGGACAACTGAATGAAATAGGACATTATGGGAGTCGTGCTGAGGGGTTAAGGAAAATCTATAGTCAGTGTTAGGACGACCTTAACGAAATACACCGAGAGGTCCTTGGCCCAAAGCAATCTATCACAGGGTTGAAATATAGTGTATGAAGCTCTCACTCCCTCTGAAGGAGTTATTATGCGACTTCAATATAAAATTACTATTGCGAAAACAAAGAAATACAACCTTAATTACCTACTCATAAAATGACTCGGGAAGCAATTAAAATAAAGCGAATCCCGACAACTGAGAGACCGTAGCATGTTCCTGCTGGTCTTGTGCAAGGGAATGAATTAATGTTAAGACCTCCGCCCTCGCCCACATACGAAATCCTTTCTGCAAAGCGAGAAAACGTACGCGTAAAAATAGAAAATAGAGTTGCTGAAGATATATTTTTTAGAAAGTTGAGTGAGGTGTTTAACAGAAGAAATATGAAAAATACTCCTCAAGAATTGGAGAGGGAAAATATAGACAGGATTGGAATTGAAACATCAGCTACGCCCAAACTGGGCACATCGTTTCATTCCCTCCAATTTACCAATAGAGCTCTAATGTCAGTAACAGATAAAATAGTGCATAATGCATTGCTTAGTGGAGCAAGTTTCAATGAAAACTGAAATTAACAGAGGAGGATTAATTTTCGCGTCAGAATGAAAGGTGAGGTCTTACCACTACGGCCGTTAAAGTTCTATCATATGATCAATTTCTTTTTAATTTAATTTTGAAATCAACTTCATTTGAACACTGTATTAAATTTTGTCGAATAGAATGAATCTGAGGTTTTGCATGGAATAAAATATTAGGTTTCTTTTTAATGGAGAGCATAATTATTTGGTCTTCAACATTACCAGTACTGAACGTACAGCGAACTCTCTGCCACTAGTTCTGTAAGTAGCCACCTGTGCATAGCTTTAAAAATTCCTACCTCTGGTTGTCTGACTTATATTCAGTACCTAATGCGCAAAGAGGAGTGAAAAACGATCAACTAAGAAGGCCAGTGTCGGATGACCAAGTTTTTATTAAACTATTAATACTTTTTGAACAGCTATCTTTCCGCCCTTCTCCAAGTTCAAAAGAAAGCTTTGCAACTACTATGGAATACATTTTATTTCTATAAAGTACTCCCATATTTTTGCAAGAAACTTCTTTTCACGAGATTTTCAATAACATCTCGCTTCAAATTCAATATCTTCCGTCAATAACAGTGGATAAATAAAAGCTAAGGTATGCGAATATCGACAGGACTCTTAATTCTTTAGTGCACTTTACGCTAGCAACGGAAACTGAGATTTGCATGACGGTAGGCAAGATAGTAAAAGAATTTTAGTCCAGTCGATTTTAGTCTTCGAAAATGCAGAAGGCACAATTTAACGAGAAGAATAGTAAGATACGCCGATATTATCTAATCCGTCTATTTACGACTCAAAGATTTTATTATAAGTATTTTCATCAATGTCCATTAAAATAACGAGTACTTTAATAACTTAGCTAGTAGTTGGATCCTGTTATGAAATGTGTCGTTCATGTAAATTCGAATCAGTGACAGAATATTATTAACAATCAATACCTTCGATGTGATATACTGTGGTAAACTTGATTATTGTGGAAAAAATGCTCCAGCAGCTTAAATAAACTCAGTAAAATAAGATCTTGTACTATAAAATCATCAAAGTATTATTATATTAATGAAGCACGATATAAAGAAAACATAGACATGCTTCTTTGAAAAACTCAGAAGGTAAAAAAATAAGTTAAATATCATATGAATTTTTGTAAAGAAATTTGCTTGACTACAGCCTCATGTGATTCATAAAATCCTTGAGCCTAGGCTTAAAGTGAATAAATTTTAATTTTAAATTCAAAACATCAAATAAATGGACTTCGAAATGTATAAATTTGCCAACAAAATCTTGCGGAATTTTAAGCCACAGCAGTTGTTTAGAATCAGGCCATCATTTGCATTAAATCAAACAAATTCAATACTGCTGGTGATTCGAAAGTCAAAATTATTAAGTTTTTTACGAATGACGCAAAATGGACCTCTCCCTCCGAAATGAATTTAACGCGAAATCACGCGTGAAATTGAGTAAACTCGACTGAAACATTGAAACCAAAAGCACGGGAATAACATTTCGAGCAAATAACGGACGCGATCAGGCTGCCACGTCCAGAAGAGCAAGCCCTACGTGCGGGAGAGAAAGGCAGATAATTGATGACAATCGTGTAACTAATCAACTTGCACAAAATCGCGCCTATTAATCGATAAACATGCGTCACGCTCCTAAATCGTCACCATAGCACGGAATGAAGTCCGAATCCCAATGAACATGTCATAAGAATGTAACTGAAAACGGTCACTTTGGAGATTGCTCACAATGACCCTTGGGAAAATAATTCAAAGATGTCTGTCGTTAATCTCATAATTTAGCTCGATAAGTTGGTTGATCAGGAAAAAGAGTAACGCATTTAGTTTACCAATGAGATTACACCTTGGAAGGTACGCATGTGCAAACTGTGACGAGAAAGTGAAATGCAATGCAGTGACGATAAAGTAAACACAAGTTATGCATAATGACGTCACTGCTCATAGAGATGGCAAACGAGCTACATCATTTGTACATACGGCGAAATGAATCGGAATTATACGAATCCAAAATGAAAGTCAAATTGCGGCGAGGAAGGAGGATCATAATTGGAAATTCTCAATTGTGGAAGTTCAAACTCCATGGATCAACTGGATGAATGGAAAAACATGGTCTTCTTGATGTTGTAATAATAAACTTAAATATATCCCACACAGTATTTGTTAGAAAAAAGAGTGCAATAAATTCTGTGTGAAATATAACCAAGTTTAATCTTAAAACATCATGTCTTTATTCCACCAAGTAAACTCGCCAACTATTGATTTGATGGTCTTCTTGATTTAAAGACTGAGCTTAAGTTATGTACTTTTCTTTCGTTCAAATTGAACAATCATTGGCATTTTTATTTTTACGTAATTTAAATGGCATTTTTAATATCTTCAATCATTGCAGCCATTATTAATTTGAGTATCAACATCATTCAAATGAAATTGGGAGGTATTTCGTTCGCTTGCGCAATCGATCTTGGATGAGAGAGAGTGAGTAAATGAACAAATTTGCCAACGAAATCGAGTTGGTTTGTCTTGGGTGCGTCGGGGCGACGCAACGGCACGAGGTTCCCCAGGGGTAACCGCGTCAGAGTAGTGAGCGTGGGAGTGATGGGAGGGTTTCGGGTGACACCCCTGAGCAGGCCACCCCACCAACCCCTGCTCCACACAAGCACAACCTTGCAACCCGGCAACCACCCCTCGTTCCCATTCCAACCCCTCTACCCAAGTTCTTCTCCCTTCAGCGCCCACCAAACTGCCTGCCTGCCTTATCACTCCATCCTCCCTGCCTTGTTTCCCAAAACATCCTGCTCATTTTCCCCGCTAGTTGCGAACCACCTCTCCACCCTTGCCCCAACAGATCATCCCTTCCCGCCTCGCAACCCCTGCCACCCACCCCCAAACACCTCGAACGACTCTCGCACACCCCCTTGGCTCCGCCACAACCCTGCAACGCAAATCAAGACTTATTCTCCACCCCCGGTCATCAAACAAAGGCAGAAGGGAGGAAGAGAGGGAGAGGAAGGGTGGGTAGGAGGGGCAGGAGAGTTGGAGTCTCACGGGGGGTGGATCGAAAGCGGAGAAGTGGCAAAGCGAGCGAGGGAAGCTTGTGAAGGTATTGGGGGTGGAAAGAGAGGGGAGGAGGCTAGGGGATGGTTTTAATGGGGTGGACGGCTGGATTCCAAAGTGCTACTAGCTGAAGGGGGTTGTAAAGGCGCACGGGAAAAGGGGTATTGGAAAGATTTTTAGGGGGGTGAGGGAAAGGTTAGGAGGTCACAAGAGCCGGGAGAGAGAGGCATGTCAAGGGTGGAAAGGACATAGAAAAGCATAACACCCATCTGGTTTTAGTCGACACTTAAAGCTGGAGGTCGTATTGGAGAGGACACTAAATTTACAACTCCATAACAACAAGATATCACCGGCCGATACGTGATCCAAAACCGTGACATTCTGTTCGACAGTATTGCTCCTTGTCATCTTCTGATGCTACGAGATCACCCCCTTTGGCAGCTGCTAGAGCATAGAACGGATTTGAAACGGGGACGGTTCAGATGGGGTTAGAGACGGCTGGAAATTCGTGATCCCAATCAGAGGAGAATATGATGAGCTCTTAAGCAACAAGCAAGACTGGATGGCTGAGACTCAAACGAGAATATCTGGCATTGGGGTCAGAAAATCTTGATGAAAAGTAACTTATTCCATTTAATGCAAAGGTACTGGACAGGTATAAAAAAACGTCATCCATCAATTTGATTCATCAATCGATCATTTTAAACATGAGACTAGTTAACTGCAGTCCACCATTGTTCCTTTTTTGTTGCTAGTTCTATTAAATTCTGGTGTTTCTTCTTTCCAATATGCCTCATTATTAGGCCCATGTGCCTATTCAATATGCCTCTTTATTAGGCCCATGTACCTGGCCCTTGGGGCTGAGGAGCTAATGGGCTGAGGAGCAGGAATCAACAATGGAACGACAGCGTGATTTGAACACCAAGTTTTCGCAGTAGGTATTTCACGATGGATGACGAAGAGGGAACATAGGAGAGGAGGTGGATAGTGTACGCACAGAGAGGAGAAGAAGAAGAAGGAGATGAGGAGGAAGTTTGGAGAGAGAGAGAGACGATAGAGGGATTGGTGTGCTCGGTGGCAGAGGTTTGTGTAATGGTCTGAAGGGGGAGCCAGCTGGGATGCTGTGAGAGTGTGAGCGACTGTATGTGCTGGGAGGATAGGGCCGAGTGGTGGTGGGGCGCACTGCAGCTCGGAGTAAGCGTATTGGGGGTTTTTCAGCGCTGATGGGTGGCAGGAGGGCAAATGGGGGGGCATGAGACGGGAGGTAATTGAGAGTATGGTGCACACGATGGAAATTTAGGGAAAGAGGAATAACAGGGCGACCAGGGGGGGGGGAGTGAATGAGCGAGCAGTCAGCCCCATCTCTCTTTCGTCCCCACCGCGAATAAATGGTGCAGGGCGCCCCGGGCGAAAGAACAAGGTCAGCCGCCCTTACCCCTATTTATTCCAATCTATTTGTAGTTAGACTATGGTGTCTTTGTCATACCATAGGTAGACTATGGTATCTTTGTCATACCAAAGGTAGACTATGGTATCTTTGTTATACCATAGGTATATTATCGTATCCTTGTCACAAAGTATTTTTTTACCCAAGATATCGTATGAAATTCTAATATGGTGAGGCATAAATAATAGTATGAAAGAATTCTCCACGTAAAACAAGGCGGGTAATCACCATGAAGACTGGGTGAGAAAGGCAGAAACAATTTAATCACTATTTTTCGTTTTTAAAGCAACCAAAGGTGATTCATTATTAATACCAATCATCGATTTATTTTCGGCTAATCGTCATGACCAATTCTTGTAAACATAAAAACGTAAATAAGCGATAATAAAGAATCATATAATGTCTCAGAGTGTTATCCATTACTAAGCTATACTTTACAGGAGATCTTCTGTTTGTTCCTCCTTTTCGGTGTTAAAACAAAAATGATGCAATCCGTAATTGTAAATCATCGTCAAGTCAAAATTATTATCACTCAGAGTACCTATAGTTTGATGAAGTTATTGGTGGCGGCCGATACGATGTGAAATTCCATTATAGGAACAGGATAAATTACTTTCCACTATTCCACTGGATAAATACGATTTATTAAGTCGACATGCTTCACTGCACTGCAGCATCATCAGGACTGAATACAAGATAGTTAACCCTAAATATATAGTCACATGGGGAGGGAGGAAGGAATGTTAAGGAGGGTCGGGGTGTAGGAAAACGGCGTTGTATGAAACTTGGGTGTACTGTGTACCTATAACACTAGAATGCCGAAGGGTGTCATTTTGACACCCTACGCGTACATTTTTTGCGGTGCGGGCCTTTAAAGATTGTTGTAGAAAAAAATCTTTCGTGGCTTTTATTCATTTTTAGTGCTTAATAAGACGACAGTGTTAAGGGATTACCCCCTCCCTTTTTTCGTCTAAAAAATCCGAATTTACCTTGAATGCCGGAGGGTGTCATTTTGACACCCGGTATATTTTATCATTTCTTCTTTCGGTTTAGGTGTATGCGGTTCGATAATTACTAGTCAAATTAGTATTTTACTATAGTACATTACCTTCATGAATGTTTATGTTTTACATAATTTAAATAAATATCGGCTGTTTGCAATTTTTTCGAAAATTTAGTAGCTCGTGAGGAATGTATTTTCCGCTTTATTTTGCGAATGAATCGTCTTGAAACCAGCCAATTTTTACCGCAGCGACACGTATTTGCCGTGAATCACAACAGTGTAGTGACGCACGCGAAGATGTAGTCGGCTTCTGCCGAGCATCTATGTTTGGCTCCCTGTCTCGCTGTCTGGCGCGGAGTTTGGCGGACTGGCTCGCCAGCGTGTCGCGACCCGTCGAAATGTGCTACTCGATATGCGTTGGCAGTTCGGTCTTGATAATGGCACTGCATAGACGTGTTACGCCAGAGCAAATTATTGCAATGCTCAACGATATTCCTGAAGTCGTGTCGGAGAAAGGGTCTGATGAAGATGTCGAGTCGGACAACGATTGGATTGCACCGGAGGTCAAGGTTGTCAGTCAAGTTCATCCGAAAGCGATGAAAATAGTGATCACGGTAAGTTTCAATGTTTTGCATAGGTATTTCATTGCAGTAATTTAACTATGAAAGATACACATATTTATTTTACAATACGCATATACACATGATTGAGTTATTGTATCTGCTACTATGTACGGTATTAGAAATGTGTTCATTGTTGTGTTTGTAGACGAAACTGGATCTGCACTGGCTATTGGACAGAAAAAATTTCTGAGTGGTCGTGAGGTTATGCGCCGACATGGAAGGGGCGCTGGCCAGACTTCAAAAAGACGTCGCCTTCTTGTTCAAGATCCTGCCACAGAAGGAGATGGCCATGCTGTGGAACCCATTCCTGAGGTGTTTGTAGATGAACCTGGATCTGCACCGGAAATCGGAGAAAATAAATCTAAGCGTGGTCGTGAGTCTGTGCGCCGACGTGGAAGGGGCGCTAGCCAGACTTGAAAGCTACGTCGCCTTCTTGTTCATGACCCTGCCATAAAAGGAGATGGCCATGCTCAGAAACCCAGTCCTGAGGTAGGTGAAATTGTGCCTCATAATGCTCATGATAACGATCCAAAACCGACGCTAGTCGCCCCCAATGGCACGAAGTGGACACCTATTACACCTGGGTCCCATGTTCAAGGAAGGATTGCTCAGCAGAATATTCTTAGGGATATACCTGGGCCAACTGGGTATGCAAAGAGAAATGTTTGTGCCGGTAGCCCGGCCAGCGCTTGGCGGTTAATGATAGACAATGTGATCATGGAACATATTAGAAAGTGTACCATTGCTGAAGCACGCAGGCAGACCAGATGTGATGATTTTGATTTGAATATTGTAGACCTCGAGGCTTTCATTGCTGTTATGTATGCGCGAGGGGTGTCGGGAACGCGCAATCTTCCAGTGCACGACTTGTGGTCAGAAAATTGGGGTGTTCCATTTTGTAAGAAAGCTATGGTGAGGGACCGCTTTTGTGAAATATTACGCTATCTTCGCTTTGACGAGAAATTAAGTCGTTATGTACGATTGCAAACAGATAAACTTGCGCTGTTTTCAGAGGTAAGGGGGAGGTTTATTGATAATTGTATTGCGTGCTATAAGCCTGGGCCATATATAACCATTGACGAACAGCTGTTTCCAAGCAAAGCTAGATGCCCATTCACGCAGTTCATGGCATCAAAGCCTGATAAATATGGGCAAAAATTCTGGCTCGCAGTAGATAAGGACAATATATATTTAATAAACGGATTTCCTTACCTTGGAAAGGACGACTCTCGTCAAGCTTGCGATCGCGTTTCAGATCATGTTGTATTGAAACTTATGCAGCCCTATTTGAGTAAGGGTAGAAATGTCACTACTGGCAATTATTTCACATCATTTTTTCTCGCCAAAGAACTGAAAAAAAGGGAACAAGTCTTTTGGGAACCGTAAATAAGGGATAGAGGGAAATCCCTGCTGAAATAAAAGCTTCTCGAGAAGAGTTGTATTCCTCTAAATTGTATAAAAATGGTGTCGTAACACCTACCGTTTACCAGGGAAAACCGAAAAAATGTGTTCTTATTCTAAGCTCTCTTCACCCTGATGTTGATATTGGTGACAACTCTAAGAAATCGCCCGAAACTGTAAAGTTTTATAATGAGACAAAGTTTGGAGTAGATATAATTGATCAAATGGGGCGGAAGTATTCGGTCAGAACTGAAACCAGGCGATGGCCTGTTCATTCTTTCCAGAATACTCTTGACATGGCCGCTATAAATTCCTGGATAATTTATAAAGATATAACTTCACAAAAGATATCCCGAAAAATGTTTTGCAAAAGTTAGCACAAGAGCTTGCAAGTCCTTACATTGCGTCAAATAATATTTGTCAACCCTCTAACGAGTGTGAAGAGGTGCGAGATCCAGATCTGACTAGGAACTGTCAAGTAAAAATAAAATGCAATAAAAACAGAACTGTTGGTTTTTGTAAGCTATGTAAAAATTCAGTATGTGGCCCATGTACGGCCAAAACAGAGCGAAAGTTTCAGAAATGTGAATAATCTGCAATTTAGATAAAGCTCTTTGTAAGTCTTAACGAAAAAGTGTTCGATTTCTTTTTGCTCTTACAAAGGATTTGTGTTTTTTTTTAAACAATTTTGTATTTTAACAGTCGTAATTGATTTTATCGTTTGCAAATTTTCATCTTTAAAGCAAACTTTCACATTCTAAGACGAAAACCTGTTACAAAAATTATTAATACTTCTAAAAAGGATAAAACAAGATTTTCTTATCTTATTGATATGAGGTGTTTTATGCACATATAATGTAACTATTTTTATGTAAACAATAAATTCTCATAAAAAAAGTATTCAATGATTACTTATTTATCAATTACGTGCGTCCTCCAACGTTTCAGCGTAATCTTCGATGGAAGACGCAATACAAGAGAGTAGACTTTTTGCATAAATTTTTTTTCTTCAATGGTAGTCTCCTAAAAAAAATATTTTTTGAAAATATTAAGGAAACAAAAACAAACATTGCAATGAAGTTCACAAATAAGCAACTAAAAAAAAATAATCTGCAACGTAACGCGGCTATAATGAACATGGGTGTCAAAATGACACCCTCCCGGCATTATCGGGGGATACAAAGTACCCGGAATTCTAGTGATAGTTCAATAACCAAGTCTAGCTCAAAAGCGGCATTCCAAAACTGTTATCAGAATCTAAAAAATGATGGTTTTAATGCCATTAACTAGTCCTCCTCTAATTCCAGCAGGAATGTCGAAAAGAAGAAAATATTCTAGAGTTCTAGGTCTGGTGTTTCATTACTACTTACTTGATATATAAGTAGTAACGACGCAAGTCACTAAATTGAACAAATAAGCGGATGGAGATGCAGCCAAGGTGCTCAAAGAAGATAACATTTGAGGCGAGGAAGTAGTGCGTAAGACTTTCAAATGGGCCATGTAAACAGAAGCGAGAACCACTGGAAAAGTGGACCGAAATAGAACATAGGCATTCAAAATCCACTTTGAAGAAAAACGCCGAAGGCCTAATGGAAAAACTAAGGGAGAAACGGGGGAGGAAGAACAAGTAACATTATGAAAAATCGGACCCATACCGACCTTAACCTGAACGGCCGGAGCCGCAACCATCCGGCACAGCGAAGGGTGGTTCTGTCAACTCTTTTCCATAGAGCCATATCCGGCTTGAAGGCACTAAACGGGTGCCGCAGATAAGTTTTACCTGCTCGGAGCTCATGACGAACCCGTGAGCGCTAACATTCATTTCGACGGACCCTCTCTCACCCTCACTCAATCAACCCTTCCCAGTGGACGGTGGATGACCACCATAGCCACACTCCGGCTTAATTTATAACTTTCCTCACACCAAACGCTGCCCCACTGGGTAGAATAATGCCTATAAATAATTGATAATTTGTCCGCACAACCGAGTTCAGTAAAAACCAATTAGAATAATGATTTACGATGTACTTTAAATGAATCTCACGAAATTCTACATTTTATATTCTTTTTCGATATTTTCGTCAACGTAACAAGGTACCGTGATTCATTTCCTTGCCATCAACACAATGATTCCAAGAAATTGTTGGTATAATCTTCAATACAGTCCAATGGATTTCCTTTTCATGGGAAAGTAGCTTTGAGAAATTAAAGTATCCTTTAAATCTAATCATGATTCGCTTAGATTCATTTTATTTCGAGGAACTAAGAATCGTAAACATTATTATCACCATTTTACATGGATTAGACATTGATAAAGCACTTGCCCATGACAGGAAAAGTTGAATCAGACTCTTCTAAAATTATAACCAAAGAAATGTAAAAATAAACAGTGTGCGAATTCCAATTCATGGTTTACGTCATACGTGAAGAAATGTGATTCTCATAGTGATAAGCTTCCGATTTCATTTTGAAATACCTGGAAAATTGATTGATAACCAACGAATTGCTTTCTATCGGAGCGAAATTTGCGTGACTTGCTATAACTACTTCCAATGAACGTTATTGGGTAACAGGATTTCAGTGGGTATTCATGAAAACGTTTTTCTGTTTTGTGTTTGCATGCGTTGGCTCCACAAGCAATTGTTAGCATTCAAACCGAAGAGATAACTTGTATTTGTAAATATTTTTCAACAAGGGAGGAAAATGTTGGAAGGAAAGAGCACGTGAAGCTCACCTGCAAGCTATCGTTTTATATGTAAAGGATTCAGTCTCAAAAGAGAGTCCATTCATTGAAGGTAGACTCACATGCCTCGAAGGAGCAAAATCACTGCTGGTAAGTCTTTGAAATATTATTCAGTTTGAGAATACATATGTCACTCCGGTTCGTACTAAGATCATAAAGGCATACACCCATTTTTTTATTATTTATATTAGCATAATATATTGTAAATTAAATATGCTTACTTCGTTTTTTTTTTTTTGGATCTTGAGCCGTCCATTAGACTATGGACTCCTCCATGGCGCGTGAGGCAATCCTTTCCAAGGATATGCAATGGAGCACAGACCCGGGGGGTCATATGGGCCCTGGCTATTTAAGGGAGTCACCATACACGAGAAAAGGCAGAATCTCTGGATCCTCCCGCGGGAAAAGACCGGGTGAGAGCTGCCTCGAGCGACGGGCCGACGCCACCTCTTTATGCTCAGTTCCATCCACCGCTCCTTCAGGCATCGCCCGCGGCTTACATCCCATTTCCCTCCTTTTCCCCTTGTTCCCAAGCGATTGGCTAGCTCTTGTATCTTGGTGTGCCGCGAAATTTTGTTGTTGTTGGGTAATTTGGACCTTAACAATTTCATTTCAATCAATGTTGTGCTTGGTCGCTTAACCGCTATTGACCCATCCTTACCCCACGTCCACATTTCAAGCTCTTGTATTTAATATGAATGAAGGTACATAAGGTTACTTACCAGCTCGGTTTATATCTTAGGCGTCCTTCAAATAATGTCTTCCAACGCCAGCGCAAGTGGTAAATTATGACGCATCGGGTATCAGTGCTTGTTAAACCCCTAAACTTAATAACATTAACTAAGGCCCGGTTTTATAACTTCTAGTAAAATATTTTCTTCACATGATAACGGATATGGGCTCCTATCCATCATGTTCATGACAACTAACCCACAGGCAGATGTACATAATTTCTGTAATACTATCGCATTACTGTAGACGTTACCTCATCAGATGGTGAAGGTTAGGTGGTTGAGCGAGATAGTTCCCTAGTCATAATGGAGACCATATTCAATTTTTATTTTTTTTATTTCCGCGTCAGTAAGAAGTATGAAATAAATATTGAAATATTAATGGCGCAAATATATAGTTATATAAGACTGAAGTTCTCAGTATTTAAATAAATAAAGCTGCATAATTCTTAAACTTGACTCATTTTTTTTCCCACCGTACGGCTGAAAACCCTTCAAAACAGCAGGTTTTTTTTGCGATTCTGTAAAAATTACTTCGTTGAGCAATAGATTAGTTTTTATAAATAGTTGAAAAAACATGAAAACTATACACCGTTAGTTTTTTGACGAAACCTAGGTGCTAGAAGTTCCTATTTTATTGAAATATTCTCCCTCTGGAGCGCATATCCGTAATCTATCCCAGGTAAAACAGCTTGCTTTTTCAGGCAAATTGCTCGAAGAGTAGTTTCGTAAGGGGTTTATATTTTGATGTCATTGGAAAGATGAGTTTTTTTCCTTTAAAATGAGGCAAATTCACCAAATTCTAGGTGAAGTGATTTTTCGCTCCAACTACCTTAACCAGACTTTACAGCACCGGGCCTTGTCCTTTTACGTTAATTGGGCCTTTTTCACTACGAGATTTACCTACTCCACCACGTTAAACACTGAATATTAAGTTCCTGTCATTAAGACGTAGTGTAATACTTACTCTACGATGCTTCTTTCTCATTACTCCGGAGCTCTTCCGTGAAGGTAATGCTGTGGTCATAGTTTTATGATTGCCGATACAAAATGAGGATCGGGTTTGTGTAGTAGCTAGAGTACCGACCTCTAATTATTGTGGATCCGGGTTTTAGTCCCAGCAGTGGCGGAGGTTTTTCAGTTGGAATAAGTTGAAACCTAAGACATGTGGGGAAGGCTATAAGTACTATACTCTGTCTGTCTGATGGCACACAAAACAGAGTTACCGTTTCTGAGTTCCCTTTGCTGCCCTCCGTTAAGGGCCCGCATATGACCACGACAGGGTTCTCCCTAGATTTCGATCATACCTAAAATTGTCCAGTTATCAAAGACCTACTGAACAATGACTCAGCTCACCTCATATTTTTCCGTCGTATCCCTAAACTATCCACTAACCAAGCCAACATCACTCTGGAAAACTTTAATCTACATATACAAGACACCGGACAAGCCACCTCATGTATGTGTGATAGAGATTAATTACAAATCAAGCATGCATTTACCGTTAAACACATTTACTATTGCTGCTGGTTATTTTACTAAATATTTTTATGCTGAGTAACGCATGTTGAAGGGACTGCAAAGACTAATACTGCTGTTAAACATTATTCTATATAATCAAATATAAAAAAAATTCAAGAACTTCGTAAAAAATAATGATTCTGTTAAAAACTAGGAAAAATGATCGTCATTGCTCAAAATCCATCAGTGTCAGAAATAAATTTAGTTTTTTTCGAAAGACTTGCCAAAGTACAACGCAAAAACCAATGTTCATCGGCGAATACGCAATCTCTCAGCCATTGCATTGATTCCGGGTGTGACTTAAGAGCGTTTAATTTTAAATTTACACATCAAATACTTCAACTAAAATATACCGGAGTACATATTTAGTTAGCCATAGAAGAAGGTAATTTACAACTTAAATTGCAATTTAAAATATTTATTAGCACCGTTGTAATTTGAATAAAACTGTGGTCCCAGGTGTGACTAACACAAATGACACTCAATAGCATAGACTTCTTTAACCTGTAAACTCTGTTAATAGCTTAAACATTGATATTAATATCAGCAAGATAAGTAATTGTTCTTTAGTTTTAACTAATGGAGAAGCATCCAAAAGCATTATTTTTCTAGTTATGAATTTTTAATAAGCTCCGGGTGTGACACGGTAAATTTGTGTGTGTGACCTAATTACTCTTTTTCCTTGCTATCATGGGTTAAATTCGATTTTTCTTTCAAAATTTGGAAATGACTCAGTATATTTGATTAGTTAAGCTCAATTTAACCAGGATAAGTCAAAATTTAAAATTGTAGAACAAAAACCCTTTTTTTTAATTTTTCCCATATTTGGGCTCACTTTAAATGGAATGGCTGCACTGCGACATAGTATGTCTTGCCTATTCCCATCATTCATGGCCCTTGCTCGGATACATTTAGTCATATTAGCGAATTTTGCCAAACTATTCGGACTCAACCTACCACTGTCAAGTTTATACATGTGGAAACTTTCGACAAATATATGAGCAAATTTCAATCAATTTAGAAAATTGTGTCTGCCATCGCTGACGCTATAATGCGTATTAATTTTCTTCCACTAGAAATATCCAAGTTTATTTTTAACCATTAAGTAATGAAAGAAGCAAAGTCAGGAATTTAAATTACAGCTTTCCTTAATTTCAAGAATCCCCTTTCTGCCAAACATCTTACCATATTTTGGGGACTTTGACATCATATGCATTTTAGTGACAAAACACAGGTTTAATTAGTTAAACAATCTCGTCATTGCTCCACCCATTAGGCATGTTTGGAGGATAATATTTAAAATTCTAATGGAGAGAGCCAAAAGAAATTCAAAATCTGTTTCAATTGATCCAAACCCGCAATGTTTACTTAGCAGAGTTGAGAGTGTGATTTTAAAAATTATCTTATATTTGGATGAAACATACCTTACGAGTACTCTTCTGCATATTCATCCCGGAGGACTAAACGATTCACAGATATTTCCGTCTGCTACTTCAAGTACGAAGTATTCGATGCCATTTTGGTGGCCATAAATAGACCTCATTCAGTATGGTGCTCAATCGTGTTGGCACTTTCTTTTTGGGAATTCGTAAAAAATACGATTTAATGCACTGGTAATGTTTAACCATTTACTCTATTGAAGTTTTTCTATTATATATATGTTTATAGCATTTATAATGATTGTTTAGCAAATACGATACTTCCCAAGAAACATTATAAAAGCAAAGCAGACTATAACGCCTGTGAAACATGTCCACCAGGATAAACAGACGAGGAAAAGAATTGGGGGACCTATTTCATCTAAACCACTTCACGGAGGCCTTCTTTTCTTTCATATGAAATTGTATCAGGCTTAACTTTGTGAAAGTCAAAAGCGTTAATGATTTAAAATTGATTTTGTAAAAATCCACACTTTTTTATTTAATCTAACCGACCCAGGTTTGAACAGCTATTAGCCGTATCACGCAATCAACTTCGTCCTCGATGATTGTTGAATACCGGTTAGCATAATAGGTCTTGTACTAGGTAAAGAGCAAAATCTAGTTTGCTAGCCGGTGTTAGATATTGAGGACTAAATCTGTCTTATGATTTCGTTCGCCTTAGGACGTTTCACACGATCATTACGCTTGCAAAGGGACGATACTTGTGCTCATATCGAAACACATTTATGCTATACTTTTCACTCAAGCAATGTATAGCAGCAGGTTAACAGAGCAAATGTGGGGATATGATCACCTATTGTTGATTTCACTGTCAAAAAAGTATCAGCAGCCGCAATGAGGCATAGGTGGCACTAGTTAAATAAAGTAAGTATAGCACAGCGACTCTAAAACCTATAGTCACTGGACGACAACCATTGTGGGAGAAGCAGACTAGTACAGCTAAGGCTCTTTTACACCGCTACAGCTAACTTATTTGGCGTGATGGAATAGAGTTTAATAAAAATGGGTTCGTCATGAGCTCTGATCAGGTAAAAATTTTCTGCGGTCCCCGCTGAGTACCATAAAGCCAAAACTTTTTTCGGCAACGGCTATGGTGAAAGTGGAAAGGCCATGGCCCTTAAAAGGTCCATTGAACAAGTGAGCTGAAGGACGCTGACAGAGAAAGATAAGTCGTCTGCTAGAGCCTGCCTGTCTTACGTTGTCTCAGTTTCCAGTAAATTTCAAGAATATTATCCAGGCATAACTTTGAATCAGTCCAAACCTCCTGCTAAATTAAAAGAACTTAAAGTGCGAGCTAAACACCTCATTGACATGAGGACACCAAGAATTTACCAGGTTCCTTGTGAATGTGGGGAGTTTTACGCTGGAGAAACCGGCCGAACAATCGAAGCCAGAATCAAAGAGCAAGAGCGTCCTTTGCGCCTGGTTCAGCCCGAGAAATCGGCAATCGCAGAGCATGTCGTCGTAACGGACTATGTTTTCCAATTCCACTACACCAAGTTTATTGATCTCTCTTTGTGATATTGGAAACGAGTCATTATAGAATAAATTGAAGTTTAAATGGAGAGGAAGAATTATAATAGACACCCGGGGTGTAACCGGTACCGGTGCCAAAAATACCGGTATTTAGACAGTGCTGCCATCTTGCGTCAACTAACTACGAAAATTTTCTAGTTACACTAATTTTCAAATGTTCTCGTCATATGTCTGTCTTTTTTTCATATTTACATGACCGTGAAGTTGAGATATGTATGTTATCTTTATTGATATGGTACGTATAAATTTGGACGCATACCGAACACCAGACAATCGATGATTTTGAACCGTATGAACACAAATATTTATTCCTGTAAGTAAAACGTTTGTGCGACCGCAAGGATTGATCAATTTAACAGCAGATTTTACCTGACCGCAACATTAAAACAATACAGGTCGTTCTTTATGTGATTTAAAATCATTCCAACGAAAAGCGACGAGTGAAAACATACAGCGTAAAATAAAATGCATTTACTGTATAGCCGATGCATATTCCCGACGAATGATCATTTAAAATGCCGATGGATGGAAATTTCTGTGTACATTTTTGGAATGATATTCTAATTTGCCAAAATACCGGAAACTTATAGTGAAAAGTATGTTAATTTGTAATACCAGTATACCGGTATTTTTTTCGTCAGAGTTACCGGGCGAGTAGTATTATTGTTTTTAAATACTCATCAAAAAAAGACCGGTACTAATTTGAGTATCGCCCATGCCTAACAAACATCCTCCCTCCAAAACCTTCATGTCGTCGCTTCTGACCTGTCCCTTTCGCATAAATAGGCTGAATACGAATAATTTATTGTTGCGTCTCTTTTTCTTCAGAAATATTTCAACATTAGATAGTAAATTGAGCACCGACTCACCAAATTAGAAAACTCACGAGCTTTATCCATACCTTCCGGGTCAGGGGTGAGTACATTAGAGCATTGTTCAGAATCTGCAAGAAAAGTTTCACAAGCAAGGAATTTAAAAAAAAATAATTTGAAGACAAATATTTTAGGATGGTCTATATCAGAGATATTCAAACTGTTTCACGGAATCCTGAGTTTCCACAAAAAACCCCTAAGGGTTCCAGGATTTGTTCACTGAATTACTTTGTATTAGTCAGTTTTCACACATTTTTGAAGAAAATATTTTTTCATAGTACTCGAAAAATGTGTTTTTATGAGGAATGGTTGTGTAAATTATCTTAACACATGAAGATTCCGTGAAACGAAAAAGTTGAAGAAAATTGGTCAATACCGTAGGTATGTCATACCGCACGAGTTACGATCAAAAGTTTATGGCATGAGATGAAACGTTAAATGATATGAGAACCGGAAAGTTCATTATTGCCAGAATTTGCCCTTGCATAAGATGAAAATCAATAGGGTAAACTAAATCACACCTATTTCTCGCACGAAGTGGTGGCATTCACTCTATTCCGTCATATTTCACCACTCCACAAATATATACTTCCAGTTATGGTACTCATATGTCTATTTTCCAGCAATGACTAATAGTCCTCCGGTAATCAAGGTGAAAAATCGACACGAAGTACGAGATGTAGGCATATTATTTATATTTCGGAAACTTTTGTAGTGTCTAATTGTAGCGAAATTTTTCCAGTAAAATTCGAGGATTGAAAAACGAGATTTTCAAATTTTTTACTGAGAATTAAGATTGCAGTAACACTTGAATTTTTCATGAGGACACCACAAAATCTATCGGAGCAAAAACTCAACTGCGTAAGTTGACATATATTCTTAGAGTGATAATATCTTCCAAAAATACAGATGGCATTTTGCTTTATCAGTTAAATCGCTAGCGCTCACCACCGATACAACTAATCGAAAACATCGTCCTATTCACCAGCCATTTCTATATTTAATGATCATAATACACTATAGGAAGCTGCCGTACAGCATATTTTTTTAGCTTTTATGCATTACAGTCTCATCAATACCATCGCCAATATCGGTGATCTCCGATGCATCACAACTTTAAGTTAATCGAATCCATTTAGTCGAAATGGAAAAAGTACCTACAGGGGATCGGTTTACGGCCACAGTGCTCAGCCCCTAACATCAAGCGTCCCCGGTGACTCTTCCTTCGCCCCTCCCCTTCCACTGCGAAACCATCCAACCTCCCTCTTGCAGAAGCTTCTGGAATTAATTCAGGCACACGTAATCCCAACCCCCTCTCAAGCCCTCTCCGCCCTCTTCTCCCTCCCCTCGCTCTCACCCTCTTCTGGCTCAGCTCCCGCCTCGTTCCACGGCAAAGACCCCTCCTTTCCTTTCCCTTCCCCCCCCCCCCCACCGCCTCCCCAACCGCTCCCTCACTTCAAGCGCTCCTCCCAACACGCTAGTGTCGAGATGTCTAGGGAGATAAAACGGGGAATTTTACGCGCGGATGATAAAAACACAGGGTCGTCGCAAAAGAGAGAAGTGCATTCACAGATATTTCCTTTGTACACTTGTATTTCCCCAGCTTGACGACGCTGAATTACAAGAGGACAATGGTCCTCGGGGTTGATATTACGATTTCCGATGGGTTAATCGTGGCCTTAATAGCTGGTGATCCCTTGACGAATCCATTTGGTTAAATACCTGATGGATATTCACCTCCCATCATATTAACCCTCATACGGATTCATGGCGCCACCGCGGCGCTTCCATCAGTACCTAGTCTATTATTTTGTGACAGACTGTAAACTGGTAAAAGAAAACACAGCTATCTGCCATTCTATTTATGTTATTTAGTATTTCTCGAAAAATTTACTCAAAGCGATACCTGTTGCCGCCGCGGCGCTGGAAATTCAAAAGGTGTTTATGATACCTCTGGGTGTTTTAAACTGCTGATTGGACCATAATCAAATGGTAGCACAACTCCTTTTGAATAACTGCAGTGACAAATATTTTATTTTGCTTAAACTTGATCTTTATTTTATTTTATTGATAGGTTAATATTGATACGAATGAAATATAGTTGAAATATTTTTTAGAGATAGAAACGTTGCTCAAACATACATTGGTTATGAACATTATCATTAAATTATTAGTGCTAAACACTAATACAAGATATTTAAAAATTATCTACTTTACGTTTGCATAGTAATCAATTAATTGTTTACAAAGAAAACATTTTCAAATTTCGCTCCACCGCTCGACAAATCTTTCATAAGGAATTCTATTCCTTGGGAAATCATTAAGAATATTTTATAGAATCTACTGTTTATTTTGCAATGGAGGAGGAAGGAGGGGAAGGGAAGGGTTGTGAAGGTGAGCACTGATCTTGTGGGGGATAGGTAATGTGTATAGTATTTCCATGGATGATTAGGATAAGAATGAGTTAGTTGAGTTCCGGTAGAGGGTCTCGAATGTTTTTTTCCTGAGTGATAGGGAAACACTAACACACATGGGAGGAGAACCATCGCGGTGATTCCATTCCTGAAATTTTACACTGCATGGAGAGGAAGATGGAATATACGGGAAGAACTGGAGAGTAGAAGGAACCTGAAGGATGGGCACCGAGAAAACTAAATCCTTTTTTAGAACCACTCATGCTCCTCGAAGTATCCCTCAAACTCCGGAAAAACAGTCAAGACCCTCTTTAAGGATACCGCCTTCTCCACCCTTACCATTATCGCCCATGGAAAAACCGAACTTATTACTTGGCTCCCAAGGCACCACTCACCACCTCATGTTTCTTACCAACTCTGCATGAATGTAAACCCTCTGCGTAATTTCACTACCTATTTTGTTTCTTAAGTTTCGGGAGTCTCATATCGACATCGCCAACAATTTAGGTAATGGGACCCTCATAAAGTGACCCATTTGATGCAACGTAAGTCTTTTGCCATGCATAGCAATTACATATTTTATTCTGCGGTACGTCTTTCTCCGGAGATATTTTTTCCAGCACATTGTTATTGTTTCTAGGGAGTATATCTGAACAGATCGACGTCAAGGAGGTTTTTGAGCGGCAGCGAAATAAGGCTGGCTGCAGAATGCGGCGGTGATGAAGATCTGAACGGTTTACGCGCATAGAGAGGGGCTGATATTTGTACAGATGAAGAAGAAGACATCGAAGAGCTTTTTCTAATTATAAAGATGTTATCTACTCAGAAGTATTTCAAGAAACACAGCAGGAAAAATGCAATTAAGAGATTTCAAGTGAATGCCGTTCAATATAAAAAGATTAAACAAAATGGTACTATGATCCTCAATTATTTGTTAGAACTCCCGCCCATAATATTGTGAAAGGTGCAGGGAATAAGGTGGTATTTCCTACAGGAATAAAGATCGAGGAGCCGATAGATTCCTTTGGCCTATTTATTGGCAGGAAACTTTGAGATGATATTGTTCATTTCACTGATAAAGAAGCCGTTAAGTTTCACCATGTAAAGGATATCACTTGGACTCCTGTAGATACCGTCGAAATGGAAGCATATTTTGGACTCCTGAATGCAGTCGGAAATTTGAAGTCCTCCAAAGTAAGCGCTCCTCGGCTTTGAAGTAATTTGTATGGGCCTGCAATTTTTAGGGCTACGATGTCAGAAATTAGCTTTAAAATATTATTAGGCATTCGCGGATTGACGGTAAAGAGACAAGGTTGGATAGATGGAGGTCTAATAAGCTTTCGGTACATTTGGGATGCAATGAATTTGAATTTGGGAAAGTATTATCTCTCGGGTGAGTGCATTACCGTCGATGAGCCGTTAGTTGGGTTTTGAGGCCTTTGTCATTTTTGGCAATTTATTCCGTCAAGAAAAGTACGGAATGAAGATTTTTACGGCCAACGATTCTTCTACAGGGTATATTCTTCAAGGCATTCTATATTTAGGTAAAGTAAAATCGAGCACTCCCGAATTTAGGAGAGTGAATCGAATAGGAAGTCTGTCGTCCTTAGCATGGGACTACTTTAAGCTACTCCCAATAATTTACAACTCTTCAGCTAGCTAAAAACTTGAAAAATAATGGATTAATGATGGTGGGGACTCTGCAAAAAATTAAAATATCATACCGGTGTATTTTCTTCAGTAAGTATTAATCTTTTAAGTATTCATCGATTTTTGGATTTGGATTTGGATTTGAAAATTATGTTCCTAAAAAGAGAAAGTCAGTAATTTTGTTGTCATCTATGCACCATGATAAAACAATTGCTTTGGAAACAAAGTAAACCAGAAATTATATTTTACTATAATGCCACCAAGGGTGGCATAGATGTTCAGGTTCAGGTCAGGTTCAAAATGGTTCAGTCTTACACGTGCAAGAGAAAAACACACGTGGTCGTGTGCATTTTTATGAATTTTTTAGACGTGTGTAGAATTTCAGCCTATGTGATTTTGACTAAACTAAATCCCCAGTGGAAAGTGAATTAGTTGGACGAATAGCATAGTTTTCTGGAAACATTGGCAGTAAAATATGGTGAGACAACACGTACTGCGATATAAAGACGAGGTGCTCTCGAAAAAGGTAAAAAGGTGCATTTATAGTATTCAGGGTACACCATTAGACATTAAGTTGACAGGAACCTTGAGCGAAAAAAACTAACGATCGCAATGTCACTCGCGCACGATAAAAAGACAAATAAACCAAATTTGTGACCTTTGTTACCGCAACATTTGCAAAGAACATTTCAATGTAACTTGTGATGCATGCTGAAAAAATGCTAATAACATTTATTTGTCAGTATATTTGTTATTTAATTTTTGTAATCCTATATGACTCTTTAATATGCATTTTAGCGTCATTAAATATTAAGTAAACCTATATAATATATATTTTTCAATTTTAACACCTAATTTTTACCTGAACGCGATCAAGCGCGGTAGCGGCTACGAGAATCCGTTTGCGTCACGAAATTCGGGAATTCGTACGAGGGTTAATTACGTGAAATCGTGTTAGGTCAAAAGCACATAAAGTCGCAGGACTTAAAAAACCATGCTGATTAGCACCTATCACCACATGGATACAAACGGCTGAGCAGAACCAAATTACAGAGTATTTTGAACGTGGTAATCACAGTTTAAAATACCTAAAGGCTGTGCAGGAATAAAACACTAACGTACACTAAACACTTTACATCAGAGGGGATATAAATTTCGAAATATTGAAAATATTTTCCTGTTATTTTGTGAAAACATAGTCTCGGAAAGAAACATGAAGAAATAGCCCTGAAAAAATAACGCAAAATGTAATTTATTTCAAGTAAATCTGTATAAAATAGTTGAGAAAAGGTACAAAAGCCATATCATAACTGCAAGCTGAGGTCAAAAAAACCTTTATCAAAATACAAAATTATTGAAATTTAAATTTCCCAGAAAAAACATTCGGTGCAGGAACCAGTTTTAAAAAATTGTCACTGTGAAAATTAAATTCATAACCATCGATTTCCTATAAATAGACCAATTTTTGCGCTATCGATCATTTTCATTGGGAGATGTGATACATGTAGTTTCACCTTTCATTTACAAGCCGGGCTTTTCGTACGGCATTTGAATGGTCGCTCCATTGAAATCACATGGTTTCTTTTTGCACCCACCTCAGAGAAGGAAACACGCGTCTAGACGCTACGTACACCACAAATCATCTGACTCCCACCCTTCGATGTACTTGACATGATGGACCCTCCCAGCAGCATCAGCAGTCATTTCTCCTACCGGTGGAGCTCTTGAGGTAATCGGAGCGCGCAATCCTTCTTCCAACGCCATGGCTTTGATCTTTGGAAGGTTTTAAGCAATATTAGCGTAAATAATTGATCCGATGCAATGGGCATTTTCTTTGCACTGAAGTGAGGCTCAGAAGAAATATCCCAAGGGACTCGGCAACGGTGTGAGAGACCTGGGCAGTGGCCAGCTCTCCTGAGCCTTTTATCCTCGCCTTCTTGAAACGGGGCTGATTGCTCAACCGCAGTCTACATAGCGATACCCACACCATTCCATCACCGCTATACTCGTCCCCCTTACTGCTCCTTTGGCGCCCTTCTCCAAACTCCCTCCCACCTACCCTTCTCCCATTCGCTCATTTTTTTCATTTTCCACATTCCTTCACTGGATCTCTTTCTGCAGTTTGAAAAATAGTCTTTTGCCGCTGCTGCATTTACCACCACGAACCGTACGTTTTTCAACAAAAAAATGAAACGGGCTGGCTTGAGTTGCTGCATTAATCTCTTTAATATTCCATCGGGCGAAATAAGGCCTCCTCCGAGCACTTCAAACTTCTGCGCTGGCTGGTCAACCACACGCGAGGTCTCGCCTTACTAATCCCACGTTCCTCATTAATTGTTTTCTTCTCAAGCATTAAATGTGGAAAAGGTTATAAGCTAAACCACTATCAACTGTTAATTCTGTCAGACATGTGCCAGAAAAACAAAAAGAACGGAGATATTATTTTTACAATTTATAATCCATATTAATATCATAGCTCTACCCACGATGCAAAGAAAAACGTCATGGCAGAAGAACAAATCGTATAACTCTTTCGTACACCACTTCAACAATGCTTGACGATGTGAGATAACAGAAAGAACATCTTATTTGTATTCCAGGCGTGTAGAGTGCGTGCATATTAAGAGGAAACATAATTAAACGGTAAAGTAATAAATAACGCTCTAATTATCCTCTCCAGAATCCACGACAAAATGCAATGGTGGAGTTACTATCTCGCCACCGCCAGCCTAAGTATCTTAATGAAGAGACTCCTATTATCATAAAAAAAACTTGAAAAAATCTTAGGTCTCAATTCTGAGGATATTGTTACAGGTGAGAGAGCAAAGGCCTCGTACTGACTGAATTTACACAATATAGTTTAAGTAAAGAGTCGATAGAAGAAGCAAAGGTTATGGTGCGTCATCTTCTGAGAACGTGCGGCCTTGTAAATATGGCCTGGCAAAAAGGGCAAAGCTAAATAAGACATTTTATCACCATTTTAATATAAAATATATCATTTTTATGTGTAGTAGATACAAATAAATGAATCGCATTAATGCAGGGTCTAAATGGAATAATAACACTTAATACACGAGCGCATTTTTGCAATTTTAACCTTGCAGATTCATTAAGCATTCATACGTGTATATTTAAATCATTCATTGATAATATCATGTACTGCCGTTGAATGGAAAAAATAATTGTTTTGTCAATACTGTAGTTGAAAAAAAACGTATATTGTGATAATTCCATAAAATACAGTGGGCCTTCAAAATACTGGTGGAGAAAAATAACTAAACGTTTTAAAGAAGGCTTTAAATATTCTTTATCAGTAAAATCCAAAAAAAGTTTAAATTTTAAATAATCAATGGACGGAGTTAGGAAGTAGCTGATCATGGGAAACTTAAAAGAATCATCAGCTCAGCGTGTTACCCAAGGGCCACAGAAAATAAAAACCCTACAGTAAGGAATGAAAAAGTCTTCGCGCTTTCGCTGTATAAAGGAGCAGAGTTAAAATTGAAAAGAAATAACGAAAGAAAAGGCCGTACCTGCTTCAAAAATTTTACAAAAATGACCAAATGAGAGTCATTCAAAGAATCATCTTGCAAAATAACAATCAGGCAGTAAATCAAGCGCCTGCTATCAGAAAAAATCATACGGAAAAGCAGGAAGCGCCTCACACCGCAGCAGTGAAATTAGAGAGACGTCTGAGGAAGGACTGAAATAATGGCGATTAAACTATGCCAAATAAATGGACCAAAATTATCATTTTTTACTTCAGCTGCATAATAAGACAAATTGATGATGTAAGAAATGCCGTAGAAAATTAATAATTAGCATGCAATACTGTGGTGCGCATATAATTTTGGGCCCTCATTTTTTTCTCATGCTTATTTTTCGGAAACGCCCGCTTTTCTTATAAAAAACCGCTCTTTTCTGTGAATATCAGCATTTTTTTCAAATGAAAACAAGATCACCACGCACTAAAACGCACGTCAAAATGTTGAAACGCAAAAAAACGCACGTCATTGGGAGAGCAATGGGCGGAGTCAGCTTATTCATCTGAGTGCGCCCTCGATTACATATAAGTATTTCCGTTCTCCATCTCATCGAAAACGCTCTCTGCAGCCAAACATGCTCAAAAGAAATTATGGATGTTTCACTGAAATCCCCTTTTTTATGATCCCTGTATTACATAGAAACTAATCTCAATTTAAAAACAAATAATATTTTCAATCAATACTGTGTATATCATCGGCATCGGGCATCATGGGTATCGTTAAAACTTCGCCCCACCCATTCGTTCGACAGCCCTTAAAATTGAACGGGGATGCAATATGCTTCGGACCCAGTCCTTTTCCTCCTCCATTCTGACCGAATGATGGGTTAGATTCACTCCGGCGAATTATAATGGCGGAATACTAAAGGTGATTTGGTGTGATTAAAGCCAATTCTCTTTTATAATTCTCCCCGAAATCTCCCCTTTTCCATTCGCGCTCGCTCGAGCCCATCCTGAGACCAGACCCAAACCTCCTCTTCCCTCTTCCGAACCATGCTCCTTTCTTTATACCCTCTCCCCTTCTAAATCTTTGTCTTCCGGACCCTTCCCCACCCCACTCAGCGCCCCTACCTCCTCCCAAAGTGCTAATCTTCTCCCAACCGCCCATCTCATCCCAGAACCCCCCAAACCCCTCGTATTCCCCCTCCCAACCTCCTGCCCCCTTCGCTGTCCCACCCCCACTTGCACGCCCTTACGTCCTTAGCAGCACCGCCACCGCATCCACTTAATCACTCTAAGCCGAGGGAGTGCAATTTCTTAGGACCGATAAAATTATTACCTTTCTCGATACAAAATGTACACACACAAACCCGAGTGTCACGAGCGTTGGGTAACCATGGATGGAGGAACGAGCGAACGAACCCTTTTCCTCTCCAACTCTCTCGCCAATGCCTCAAGAGGCGTTAACACGTCCATCGGTTAAAAAATAGGGCTTCCCTTCTGGACGGCGCAAAAAAAAACCTCAACAGCTACAAAATCCAAGCGGGCGAAGTTCGGACGAAGGGATTATTTGTAGATGAACCTTACGATTAAAAACGTTCTTTTTTATAAAGTGGTGGCTGCTACTCATTTCATCTACTGCAATTCACAGCTCATGCCTCAGCAGTCAGTTTACTTTCCTTCTTGAGTTGGCTCAGTGCTTGAGTACCGTGTGAAACAGTTGGTGAGACAGGAAGAGAAGTTACAATGCATCATTTCCTGGACTTAAAGATTTTGGTGGGCTGCGATCGAATAACTAAGATATTGCAATCGATTTCTTCTCAAAATCTAAAATACCGTAAAAAAAACGGAATAGCTTAACATAAAAACGTGTACAATATGTGGTAATAATGAGTACAATATGAGGCTGAGTCCATCCAATCCTTGTGAATTTTATTACTAGGTAAACAAGGATGACCGTAATTACAATTTTTTGCCAAATTATAAAAGAAACAAATCGTCACGTATTCTAACAGATTTATTTTCCTGATATTAAAGCATATTAGAGACTCAAATAACAGCCGAATAGCTAAAGGATGTTGCATTTTATTCGACAATAGTCACTTGAATTTTTGCAACACAGAAAAGTTGCCCCCATTTTTTTGTATTTTGACACAAATACGGAAGGAAAGGGCTTACATAAATATAAGATTCTCGCACGAAATTATTGTTCTGTAAAACGGAATACATAGATGATTTTTCATAAGGCTTAACTACAAGACAAAACTAAGTTCAAAATGTTCTCACTGGCATACTTTTTTATTTTCGCATCACGAGGCTTGTATCTCATTTTTTGTACCTCATTTTGGACATATTCTATGATATATAGAATTGGTTTCAACAGTTATGTTTTCGAATTTGCCTCTATTGAGAAAGTTCCACCTCTTTGAATGAATTCCTGGATACAATTATTGGCCAGAATATAAGTTAAAATTATTAACTTGGACGACAATTCCGACACATGAAAATTCAATATACCCTTTTATAATGTATGATACATAGAACAGAGAAAATGTAATCTAAATTTTATAATCTCCATCCTACCTCAGCAATGCATTGGATCAATCTGAATCGTTAGGTATTGTGTAAATGGCAATTTCTCATAATATAAATATGATTTATTTCCGGATCAAAGCTTCCATTCTTCCTTTATACTGTTAACTGTAGCCAAACTTTTCAATTCCCCTTGGATGAATGATAGTTGTCCCTTCAGCTAAACAGTAAAAACTAAAAACACGTTGTATTTCTGGGGAAGAATTTTTAAGAATAACATTTACCAAAGATCTCGTCTTTAATTATTTCTTCAGGAGTAGGCAAACATAGATTCATTTCGGATTTCAATGGTCACTCAATCACAATCTTGGCTTGCGGGTTATAAAGGGAAATTCGCCAAGAACTCACCGAATATTTGAGGGAGAACTTCCCAAAATGACAAGATTTCAAATTCGCGAAACTTTCTCGCGTTTCCATTAAGTTATGGATATACGCATTGCACTTTTCTCAAAGAAAAGGGATAGGGAGAAGCATTAACGGTTCCACTTTTCCTTTTTAAGGATACGCCCCATCGCAGGAACCGTCGGGGGTGGGAGGTGGTTTGAGGGAAAAGGAAGAAGGGGAAAGCTGAATGGATGGGTGCGCACCGCAATCGCCTCCACCGATCGCGGTGCCCTGGCCCGATCCCTTCCCCCCTTCTTCCCCTTCCTCATACCACCCCTCTCGTCCCTCGTAACGGCCCCTTCCCCCTCACCCATCACCTTTCTTCCTCCTCCTCCTCTTCTTCTCCTTCACCCCGTCGGGAATTCCCTCGCTTCCCTTGGAAACATCTTTTCACTCCTCCATTCCATCAACCAGCGCCTTCCTTCTTATCTGTGCGCCACTTCCTTCCTCTCAAACTGCCTCTCCCACGCCGCCTCCTCCTCTCCCAACCATTGACAAGTAACCAACCCCTAGGATCCGCTCCTTTCTTCTCCTCCTTGGGGGAGCAGCGCAACCAACCACCTTGCTCCCACCATCCCCGCCCCAACCCTCACGCTCCGTCACTTCGAGACCCTGACACAACCCTGACCCTCCGTCCTCTCTCAACCTAGGAAAGGAAGGCATTGAACTAAGTATCGATTTATTCAATTTAGCAACTATAATATTTTTAAATTTTATTGTTTCAGGCTTGACTTCGTGGAAGTGATAGATATCCATTTCGAATCCATCTTAGTACTTTTCCACACTTTATTTAAAAACTGTAACCGGTTTCTCCTTAATAATGCACCTTCCAGTTACGCAGTTTTTAAATAAAGTGTGGAAAAGTACAAATTTTTTTATTCTAAATGAATAAAATATTTTTCCCTATATTTGCATCATAAACAAACCAATGATCCGCTGCATCAGTAAATTTGTCCCATTCAAGCTGTTTTTAACTACCCATCCATTTTAATGAATCAATTCCATGCAAGTAAGTAATTTAATAATCCTTATTTATTTGAGATCTTATTAGGAGATCTTACTCCTTTATTTTGTTTGCATTAGCTCTTCAGTGGCCCACTAACTCACCAGTAATTGGTGTGAAAATCATAAGAAACCGACATTTCCTATCATTGCTTGCTCCTTCACTCCTTACCCGTCCCTCCTTAACCTCTTCTATCCTTGGCTCCCGCTTGCTCTCTTTGTTTTACAACGGTGAGGGATAGTTTTTGGGTAAGGATATTTATGTGAAAAACATCGATACTCGAAAACGGGACTTATAATGAATACAGTTTCCCCAATAGGAGCTTTGAAAATAAATATTGGTGATTCACTTCATGGATTAACGGGTATCTGGGTAAATAACTTAAAAATAGAAGATTAAATGAAACATTTTAGAAGATGTGTCAATAAATAGTTAATGTTAAATATTGTGATCAAGACTCTACATTGTAAGGTATAAATATATGAAAACACTAGCCCAATTTTTATTAAATACAGTATGGACAAAGGAAATATATTTTCAAGAATTTAAAATTTTGAGGACACACGATTTAAGTTTTAATGGAATATATATAATTTTGGAGTTCGCCCGTATCAAATTATTGCTTGCGTATTTTGAATCCGGGAATTCACTTTAGTAAATATATAACCTGTGGGATTAGAGTAAAAATTATACAAGAATATATTGGAATTTGGAATGGAGACGAAATAGTGAGCTTAATTTTATGGGACAAATTACATACGTGGTACAAGTACTGAAATAAAAGACGCGATGTAGTTCTCACGTACAGAAACTCAATTTCTTATATATTCGAAGATTATTAATGAGTACTGCAGGTAAAACTTATGCTACTATTTTTGTATTTCCAAAAAGCCAAGCCCAGATTGACACCTTATATTAGTGGTTGGATTATATCATTTTAAGACATTTTTTTTTTTTTTTTAATGAAATTGTTGGAAATATGATTTTAAGGAGACTAATGGTGAGAATTCTGGATATTGCTTTTACAGTTTAAATTATTATTTACAAAAACCTGCAGCCATTTTCGTTAATATATTTATTTTAAGCACTATTTTTTATGACTTAATAGGCGTAGTGTTTGTAAAAATTCAGACTGGATCAAGTACACACACCGCATATTGCAAGCCATGTATTATTGTAGAATATAAATTTTGAAAATAAGCTGGAACATTTGCATATAAATTCAAAAACATTTTCCTAGAAATGATACAGCTAGAAACATGGAAGGTTATAAAAATATTAACGTTTGTAAGGCGATTGGAGACCATCTACGTGCTCTCCTCTAAAGCTATTATGCATCGGGTATGCCAGGATTATCACCTGATAAAATTGATTTCCAAGGTAAACACGATAATCGCTTGACATTACATTTAGGAAAAAAGGGTAAGGAATGAAATGAAGTGCACACGTTGCTCGGTACTCCTAATTGAAAATCATTATGTTCGATTAAGCAGAAATAGTAGGTGGCAGCCCACTAGAAATGTAGTAATAGGATATAGGAGAAATTATTTTGAAAGAGGAAACCTGCATGGTCAAATACGGTGGAATACTACGCCAACAAGAGGAGTAAGTAATATTTGCCATAAGTGCAAGATAGCGTGGGTCAATTAATGACTTAAAGTGGTGCTGGTAAGAAGAACTTGAAAGAATGGAGCGAAATTTAAGAAATTATTGGCATGGCGTATTTGAAGAATATATTAGAATATAACTTTTTTAGCGGTTTCACTAAAAAGGGGAAGGCAAAAATAATCATATGTATGTCAAAATCCATACGAGCGAAAAAGGGTAACTTAGTGTGCACGACACAAAAAGGGATCATTATAAATTCGCACGAGATGACGACGGTGCACAGTGGTCCAGATCGCGAAAAAGAGGGACAAAAATCAGATTTTTGTCAGATTACTTTGAAAATTGTCAATTATAAGTTTTAAGACGTGCTTAGTTCATTTCTGCTATTATATTTAACAAAAAATAATTATTTTAGAAGATATTGGGAATTTAAATACTAAATTAACCGATAATGAGGAGACTGCATAGAAAACGCCTTTTATTATTAAATATAGAAATACATAAAAAGTATTTGCATAATATGATTTCTAGACCTTTAAATTAGTAAATAATTTTTAAAAAATGGGTAAATGTAAGGTAGTTAGGGGAATTGATTCTAACGTTGAAGTGATTACGATTATCAGCTAGCAGAGGTAGTGCCGCTGAAACTAAAAAATAAGTGATTATTAAATGAATATTAAAATGGTTTTAAGTGTAAATTAACTCATTTATGTTAATAAAAACATACTTAGTATCTTATTAACTTTACAATTTAAAAAATTCCAAATCAGATTATCCTCCTCTTCCTCGCATTCACTCGCTGTGCCAGGTTATTCTTGCAAGAGCTCATGGACCTCTTTAAGCAGATCTTTTAGGCCACGGTATTTATTTATTTAATTCAGCAACTAATATACCTACTGACTAATGGATCAGAGGTCAGGATCAGTCCCCGGAAAACGTCCTCAGTCGTGCGGGAATCATGAAATTTTTCTTGCGTGATGCGATAAGTTCTTATATCTTTATTCCGAGATTCCTGAGCCTCCTCCGAAAGCTCTTCAATTGGAAGAAGAGCTGACTAAATCACATCTGCGCCATGCATCAGAGCTTTATGTAACATTTTTTCGTGTCAATAAAATATTCTTTAAATGTTGGGGGATCAATTAGAAGGCCGCATGACGAAGCTCTCAAAATATTTGAAAATTTAATGATAAATTCTTATTCTACCCCTGAAAATCAATTTATATTTTATTTCACGTGAAAAGTGTTGAAGTAAAAGAAGATTTTCGTAAAATAAATGGATCCTTACCAGTAATTTCAGCTGATAGGCGGGCATTTTTGAAGAAGCGCCTAGCTGTGTTGCCATCATTCGATGTTCCATATTTTGGCTTTGGTAGATCAACTAATAGACCCATTCTACTTTTGAATTTCCCCTGAAGAACCTTCTTTTTTTCCCTCTTCCACTTTTTCAATATTCGTTTTGCCCGTGTAGGGGGGGTGATCGTATTAACTAGAGACGCTTCTGCGCGCCATGTCCTCTCTTTCTCTTAGATTCATGGCTGTAGCAGACAGTTCTGCAGGGAAAGCATTTTCTCTAAGGAATTTAGTTATCCTTCTTTTTTGATCGGATAGTGACATCCGAAAATTGTTTGTTTGGCCTACCCTTTCTTTTATTAGATGTGCTTGATAAGAAAGACTTATTACTTAGACAATAGCCCAAGGGATATCATTCACAATTAAAACACAGGGAAAATACAAACCTGAGGTCCTTGGAAAGTTACGATACACAACATCAGGGAAATAAACGATTTGATCCAACAAAGTCGCATACCTCTATACAAAAAAAGAGTTCGTTCGAGAGCAAGGTCGCTATCTTTTCTCGTAACCAACAAAAAAATTACTTCAAAACATTTTGAGATAATTTTTTGCGTGCTCATCTCCGTGTAAAATGTTGGCAATCCTCAAGAAGTCCCGTCAAATTACTTTTCCGGTCGTCCATTGACTCTCCTTTTTTCTCCTGCATTTTACCGTGAAGTTGCTTCCGCGTGAATGTTAACGACATAGCCGTGAGTTAAAAATTAGAATCATTGGTTCGTTAAATGCTGAACAATATTCTTTATTCTAGAAAGTTAGGAGTTTAATGGAAGCAAAAACAATGCCAAATTTAGTGTGGTACCCCATGCTATATCAACTTCAAAAACGGAAATAAAAGAGAAATAGCATACCTGTTTAATTATCCTTATCGCTGTGGTGGCTAGGAACAAAAAAATCATTCAATCACAACACTATTCTGAATTATCACAACACTAACACTTACTTCAGAGATCACTTCAAATCACGAAAACTATTGCCAACCGAGTGCCCAACGACTAAGAACTGGCATGTGTACACATCGATGGAAAAGGACCAACTGAAGAGCTGAAGCATGAAGGAGGTTAAGAAGAGAAGTTACCACCACCCCCGAGAACCTGGGTCTACCCCCGAGGATAACCAGGAGGGTTTTTGGTGGACTGCATAAAGAGAAATGTGTAATGCCTGAATTTTGTGCGAAAATGCCTACCAGCGACAGCCCTCCAATAAAACCCATCTGGAAAGATGCACCTGGAGGGTAAATACCACATCTTTTAACACGTGCAATTTCACTTGCAGGTCAAAGAACCCGCCTGTAGGCAATAAACACAAGTTGGAAGGTGCGCTAAGTAGTAGTAAAGTAAAATATAGTATAGTAAAATATCCCGACTAAGGACCTTACACACTACCCTTGGGTCCGGCACGTGTGCGGGTAACGGGTCTCCTGCCACTTAGGCTTTGAGGAAAGGGACAGCCAGAGGTGGGTTTTCCCAGCAGCAGTGCATACAACCAGTCTTATATGCTTCCAACGATTAACAAAATTCGATGGGAATCGTACTGAGAAGCAAGCGATCGAAGAAAATATTTTCCTCCTCTTCCAGCGACACAATATCGCTTAGTATCGCAGTCTGAAATTCATAACTCGCTATTTCTAGAGTAAATTCGGCCAAGAACTGAATATAATAGATAAAAACATAGTAAACTTCTTCATTTTCAAAATCCTAATCAATAAAACATTGTAAAAGACGTATTTTACAATGTCTCTCCACTGTCACAAAGCTCGCGTGTCTAGTCCCGACGTTCACGTCCGCGGCAGAGTCATATAAGTCGTTGTCATTCACTTATTTGAAAATATTTGCAGCTAAATCCTTTACTAATATTTTTCTAATATAACCCACTGTTGCCACTATAAGAATCTCCTCGGTGTCGCTCGGTGTCACTCTTTTTATAATCCAACGTTTATGCGAAATTTGCGAGAAAAAATGATTCCTCTTGAAGAACTCCTTCAGCGATCATCACAACCACTACAAGATTGAAACCTAGTTTTTCTCATGGTAATGTGTCCATATAATTAAAGTCCACACTCATTTTACCAATTTTTAATACGAAATAGAGCAAATAAATTGTTAAAAATGTGTATTTTTTCGAAAAAATTAAAAGAACGCGGTTTTGCTAAAATTAGCTCCACTTTGAAGCAATTTACTAAACTTAACAAAACCTTTTATGCAAAACTAAGTGTGCGGTAGGATTTCCCGGACATTTTTCTACAAGAATTGCATATTTAAAGTGAGTTTCAAGAAAGTCGAAAAAATGACTTTTGTCCGCCTTTTTTCGGATCCGGACCACTGTGCGGTGTGGCGTTACGTCCAAAATGTGGGAATGCGCTTCGAATGGGGGAAACTACTTGAGCTCGGACAACAGCCTTTCTGTTCAGATAATTACAACTCAGATAATATTTATATTAGTTTATGCATCTAACAACTTGATGAAAGAATTACAAAGTTGGAGGAAGGACGCATAAAAAGGAACCGAACTCAAATGGCAATCCGAACGGTGTCATCCGTCAAATATGACACGGGGAGGCTGCAAAAAATCAATCATTGTTATATGCAAATGTGCACTTCATCTGTTTCTAGATTGGGAGTAGTCTTCACGATGATCGATTCAAACGATGGGGGGTCCCTCATCCTCTCCTTTAGCGTCATTCTTTCTCTCTCCTCCCCCTTCCTCCGTTCCTTCGCCTACACCACGTCATGGTACTACTTAACAAGGTAGGCCATTGAGCATGTCGCTGGCTACGTGACGTCATGCGTGACGTTGACTGGATTGCATTTTCGCCGAGCGACGTTTGCACTCGTAGCAAGGAAGCAGTTTGCTCTGGCTTACACTTCTATAATCAAGCGACAATGTCTTCTTGTGCGGTATTTGGATGCAGCAATATCTATCGTAAATGCAAGGGAAAGATGAAGTTTTTTCGTTTCCCGAAGGATTTGGAGAGGAGAAGATGTAAGTGGATTCACGCCTGCCGGAGACGAGACAACCATTCAGCTAAACTTTATCTTTATAGAGATGCCAGTTCATAAAACCCTAAAACTTTCGGATAAGATAAAACTATTAATTAAACAAGCAAAATTTTGAATGCCTGTTTTTTTATGTGGTTAAAGCTATCAAATCTATTACACAATAGTGATACAAAATTGCCATTCTAATACTAGTAAATATCATTACATTAATACATAGCCCACGGCTCATTCTATCTAGTAACATAAAGATATTTACTTCTTTAAACACTGGTGAATTATTAAAAATCGTTATTTAGGTACATATATCAATTTCCTCCAGTTAAACTTAATAATATACCACTAGGCTTCATCCCCAGTATATTTTCTCTTCATCTCATTTGCCACTTTTATTTACACTTATTGCTTAAATATTCTAAAATTTTCATGGGTGAATAGTTTATCCAAATTCTGTATGCTAATTTTAGCAACTCGATAACCGTCTTCCTCATATCTTCTTTGAATGAGATTTATGTTCTCTCAGTCTACAGTTTTTCAAAAACCTCTTTAACTTGATAAAAATTTATCTTTCAAAATATTCTTGAGGCTTGTGGTCAATTCAATTTCAATGAACTCAATTTGCCAACGTTTCTGTTTATTTTTGAACTCACATCAGGGCATTCGTTTGTGGAAAATAAATTCATATTTCAAATTCTGGTTAACATGGAAACAATTCATAAATCACAATATAAAACTCAATGAATTCACAAAACAGTGAAATCATTGTCTGGTTTGTTGTGGTTTGTATATTGTTTTCGTGTTAACCAGGATTTGAAATGTAAATTTATTTTTACCAAACAAATGATGGCTTAAAAATAAACTGAAACGTTGGCAAAGACATGAATTTATATGGAACTCACCAAAAACCTCGAGAATATTTTAATAGATTAGTTGGTTGTGGTCAACAAAACTAAATAGAATATTGAATAAAATGCATACTTGTTAAACCACTCGAATGTTAAGACCATTTTATATGCCACATTGAATTTTCAGCTCAAGCAAATAAATAATTTCCTTGACTATTTCACGATATTGTGGATTTTAACATTATCTATCTTTTTATCGATTAATTATAGAAGTATGAACACTTATTCTGCAAGAAATATTAGCAAACCAATGTACACTATTCATAATAGCCACACCAATACCATTCTCTACGAATCCAATTTACTTGAAGAACCACATCGGTTATGAAAATTCCAGTTAAACAATAGACTCTGCTACTCCAACTCAATCTATTTTTACACTGCTGTGTATTGTTTTTTATTCATTGCATGAATCACAGAAAGGTTTTTATGGGAATATTCCTCAGGGTATCCATAAAATTACGCTAAACATTTGAATCTCTACTTTGTGACGTTCGTATTATATTATGGTGCGGTCACTACAAATCTAAGGTATTTTATGAATTATTCATTTCATTTGGTGTAGCACGTCTATTACCTTTACATTAATAAGAGACCTGAGCTTATTTACCAAGTTTTCAATGATAGTTAAAGATTCTTGGAGATTTATGTAATTTAACTGGTTTAAAACATTAAGCTATATATTCTCAACGCGAGCCAAGTTTTTATGCTCCCTATATGCAATATTTCATACTGACACACTAGACAGAAGCAGACGACATTGGCCTCGGAACTATTCGTAGATAAGTGAAGAGTGGTAGTCATTGGTCAGCAATTGTAGCTTTTATGAGTTGATGCGTCAGTACTCGCAACATTATACGAGATATTTCAAAGTGGCGCCACTGCATGAAATCAAGATGACGTAGATGCGCAAACAGTGCTCCTTTTCGTCCACCGGAATAGCCTACCTTATTTAGTAGTGCCATGCAACCAAGGAGGTTAGAAAAGAAATAGAGGCGATCTACCACTTGATTCTTGAATCCAATTCCGCCATTGCAGTCGGCACAGTTTAGACCTTCCTCTGGCTTACGTTTCCGGCGGTTGCTTTCGATTTTGGTCAAATTTAAGTTAAAAACCACAGACCAAGCGATGTTTTGTGACTGGTTTGGCAACACCTACTCGGCACAAAACCCTTCCCAAGCACCCCTATTCTTGCTTCACTTTCGCCCATGAACGTTCACGGTCATGCTTACTCCATTTCATTTTAACTTCCTTATATGCACCACGTCTTATCTCCGCTCTCGTACTTCTTCACTTCCCGCCATCCACGCCAGATGACGACACCAGCGCCGCACTCGCAACCGACCGCCGCGCCGCAGGCGACTTCGCAATCTTCTCCCTTTCATGTGTCGTTGCCCTTTCATTAAGAATGTTTGATAGCCAGCCATTTTCCCTTAATTTACTTCCATTGTGGAGGCAGAAAAGAGAAAAAAATGATGTATCATCCTTAGTGCACGATTGAGACTTAAAAAAAAATTCATATTGAATTTGGAGATTTCGTCCGTGCCAAATGCATCCTCGAGTTTGCATAAATTAATTGAGTTAATACATTGAAAATAGTTATTAAGAAGACATTTCTTCTCTTAAATACACTTTAGCCGGTCACAACTGGTGATGTGGTATTGTAACAAAAGTATCGATAGTACTCAGAATGTGGATCGAAAGAAATATATTGAGGCCACATAAGTATTGACCCCAAGATATCGATATTAGTAAGTATTGAACCAATAAAAAACAATAGTAGTAAGGAACTAATGATTTTAATCTATATTATTGTCTTGCAAATAGTTTTCATTTAATTTAATGATTTCAGTTTACATTTAATGTTTAATGAAGAATATAAAAACTACGTTGATTATTTTACTCATTTATGGTGACAAGGTTTCATAAACGTACATTATAAAGAGAGTATTATGACAAACTTTTTTATTGCAAGTCTTATCGCAACAGATGAAAATCAAATCAAAACAAAAAATATTAAAACAAAAATTATAGCTCTCATTCTTTTTCCGTGCAGTCACCCAAAACAAGTAATTTGTTGTCTCTCCTCCATGACAGCCTATTTCTAGATTTCGTGATGGCAGCGCCTGATTTTGAAAATAAACATTCTGCTGAAACTTATTTGGTTGGTATCATTAAAATCTGTAGGCTCAATTTGTACAAACTTGGAAAAATATTTTACCACATATGTCATCCCATACTTCCAAGGGGTCTGAACTGAGATCAGAAAATGATTTAGCAAAGTACAAGGTAAACTAATCCTTCCCTCTTTCTCCAGCAGTTCCCATCTTCGTTCTTTGTTTCCCACGGGCCAAATTTTTATGGTGCACTGAGTTTGAAGTTGAGTTTCGGTCTATCGCTGCTTCATATGTCAATTTTGGACCATATTCGGACAGTTGAATCTGCTATTGCACATGATTTTATGTCAATAAAAGGTATATTTTTAAACCTTGGATCCAATAAACAGGAAATAGCAATAAAATAACATTCCTCATTTTGTCTAAGCCGACGATCAATTTCTTTAAGAAGAGTGTCCTTAACCACTTTCAGAATTTCACTGGCTGAACCTGCTTCCTCAAACAGTTGATCAGAGGAATCACTTTACTCATGGAAACATATTTCTCATTTGCAATGACATTGGTAGCTCACTCCAGGGGCTTCAACAACATTAAAGGATGCTAAATATGATTAATTTCCATTGCAGTAGGGCCCAATGGAACTGACGATTCTCGAAATGAATCTGGTTGACAAATGTGGATACTTTTATATAACATCCCAGCATCCCAGAATTTAGCTTGTTCTGGCATTTAATATCAAATTGACAGGATTTTTCAGCATGTCTAGATGCGAAAAGCAAAGCAAATCACTTTGAACCACACTTTTGCGCATATATATATATATATATATATATATATATATATATATATATATATATATATATATATAATGTCTTGGTAGAAAATCGCTCTCGGCGACGATGCACATGCATAAATAAAACAGTGATACACTAAACAAACACAGAAACACGCAAAAAGGACACTCACAAAATAAAACTTGTACGTTTCGGCGTCAGGACGCCATCGTCAGCGGTAGAGGAATGATGAGTCCGCTCTGTTCCCTTGGGAAGGAAAGGGCAGAGAGGAAGGAAAGGGGGGGTAAGTGCGAATGGATAGTGGTGGGGAGAGAGAGGTGGCTATTGGGCTTTTAATTCAATGGGCAGGGTTTAGCCCGGGCTTTTCAAATGCTCTTGTCACCCAAATATGGGCGTATTCACGAATTTTCACGTCAACATTACCGGCGGATTGAGGAAGGGCTTCTATGATCTCTAGGGAGAAACAATCGTCAAAATTTTGAGAGTGGGAGGCGGTATGTTTGGGAATGGGATCAAGAAAAGGTGGAGTTTTGGTGGCATGGCGGTGATTGTTCATACGGATATTGAGGGGGGTGGTACATTTTCCCACATAGAAGGCAGGGCAGAAATTGCAGGAAAGGCGGTAGATGATGTTGCTGGTGGTACAATTGGCCGTAGAGGAAGATCTTTTGAGGGAGGGGGTGGCGGAGGGGCGGAGGAGAGAGCAGCATTTGCACCTCGGGCGTCCGCATGTTGAGGAAAGTGGCGGAGGGGGGGCGGTGGGTTGCAGGAAGGGTCTAGTGGATTTTAAAATGTCCGTTCGCCGACGGACCATCCTTTTAAGAAAACTTTCCTCACTCTCCACTTCCTTCCTTCAAATTGGCATTCCTTTACCATTCACGAAGCTCACACCCCCACCCCCTCCTGAGCCTCCCCCCCTTTTTCTTTACAAACCCGACCTTGCTTCCCTTCTTAACCTCCCCCGCCCTCCAAGCGACCGCCCGGTTTTCCCACAGCGTCTCTCCCCGACGCGGAAAGACCTACCCCGCTCGTAGACACGCGCACAAAGTTGCCCAATATGATGCCCACAGCGAGTTTCTCACTTCATGTCTATCCTTAGGGATCATACCTAATGGTCTGACTATCAAGATACCTCTTACCGGCATTCCACCCTGTCTTCATCCTCAGCTTCGCGTATTCATTTATCGTCAATCAATAGATTTCACCCGCATCATCCTTTCCCAATATCAGTCTCTCTTCAAGAAACATCTATGTGATCTTACGTCACTTACAAACATCATATCCCTTTCATTCCCAAAATCAATCACTCTCTTAAACCAAATATTTTCGTCTGCGCTCCGAAACCTTGTTCGCCGACGGACCATCCTTTTAAGAAAACTTTCCTCACTCTCCACTTCCTTCCTTCAAATTGGCATTCCTTTACCATTCACGAAGCTCACACCCCCACCCCCTCCTGAGCCTCCCACCCTTTTTCTTTACAAACCCGACCTTGCTTCCCTTCTTAACCTCCCCCGCCCTCCAAGCGACCGCCCGGTTTTCCCACAGCGTCTCTCCCCGACGCGGAAAGACCTACCCCGCACCTTGGCCACCGCCGACCGAGAGGTAATAAACCTCTCGTCCGTTGTACTGGGCGAAAACGAGCGTGCAGTTCTGCAAAAAGGCTTATCTTTCTCACCCACCCCAAGAGTTAATCCTCTAAATATCCTTACTGATGCCCTGAAATTTTGCCGGAATCTGCGGTGGCGAGCATTCTGGGAAATTCAACCTAAGCCTTCAACCCCCAACTCCGTTCATCCCCTTGCAAAATTTGTTCCACCGTCCCAACGTGAACCCAAACCACTTCCCTCAAATCATCCAGTAGAAATATTCATTAAACGTTTCCTCACAAAAATATCTGACAATTCATTCCTCCAATCCTTGAATCCACCCAAAAATCTCTCGCGTCCCGAATCCCTTGCCTTAAAAAAATTAATTAATAACGATGAGATCATCATCACCAAGGCAGATAAGGGATCTACAGTTGTCGTTCTTGACAAGCAAAGCTATATAGCTGAAGGTCTACGGCAATTAAATGATTCTTCCTCCTATACCCCTCTTCCTCATGATCCAAATCCTGATTTTCAAAAAGAAATCAGCTCATTCCTCCAGGAATTCGGCCCAAGTGAAGGCCTATCACCCTCTGACATCGCCATACTATCACCCCTTCATTTCAAAACTCCGCATTTTTACATGCTCCCGAAAGTGCACAAAATCAACAATCCCGGTCGCCCAATAGTCTCCAGCATCAATTCCCCTACTGAGCGCATATCAGCACTTGTTGACCATTACCTCAAACCCCTAGTCATATCTCTTCCCTCCTTCATCAAAGATTCTTACCACTTCCTCGACCTTCTCCACGCCGTCTCTATCCCCCCTAATGCTACTTTACTCATGGCCACTATAGACGTTACCTCCCTTTATACGTCCATCCCTCACGATGAAGGCATAAATTCATTAAAGTTTTATTTATCCCAACGCCCAAAACCACACTTTCCCTCTACAAATTTCATCATCCACCTAGCCGAAATGGTTTTAACAAAAAATGCTTTCTCCTTTAATAATCAAATTTTTCTTCAAACTAAAGGCGCCGCCATGGGTACTCGCATGGCACCATCTTATGCCAACCTGTTCATGGGCCATCTCGAAACCACTTTCTTAAAAAATCAAACACATAAACCTCTCTTCTGGGCCCGCTACATTGACGACATATTCGTCCTCTGGCCTCACGGCCGTGATTCTTTATCTTCTTTCATTTCCACACTGAACTCTTCATTCTCAGTTTCCTTCACATCTTCCATTTCTGACTCCTTAATTACGTTCCTGGATATTAATATCCAAATTAAGGACAGTAAATTCATCACCTCCGTCCACAAAAAACCCACTAACCACGACCAATACCTCCATTTTAACAGCTGTCATCCTTCTCACACCAAACGCTCAATCCCTTATTCCCTTTCTATCCGCGGCCACCGGATCTGCAGCAATGCCCCCTCTCTAAAAGAATATATCGAAACTCTCCATTACTCCCTCAGAGAACGAGAGTACCCAGAGAAGTTGCTTTTAAATAAAATCCTGTCTCCTACTGCAAAATATACCCCTCGGACCAAGACCCACCAACCTGACCAACTTAACCTTGTCACCACATTCTTCCCTGGTGCACACAGGATCAAAAACATATTGAAAGACGTGTATTCAATCTTAAAAAACAATACCTCTACTTCCCTCCTCCTACCTTCATGTCCCAAAGTTTCCTATAAGCGTCCCTCAAATCTTCGGGACATTTTAAAATCCACTAGACCCTCCCTGCAACCCACCGCCCCCCCTCCGCCACTTTCCTCAACATGCGGACGCCCGAGGTGCAAATGCTGCTCTCTCCTCCGCCCCTCCGCCACCCCCTCCCTCAAAAGATCTTCCTCTACGGCCAATTGTACCACCAGCAACATCATCTACCGCCTTTCCTGCAATTTCTGCCCTGCCTTCTATGTGGGAAAATGTACCACCCCCCTCAATATCCGTATGAACAATCACCGCCATGCCACCAAAACTCCACCTTTTCTTGATCCCATTCCCAAACATACCGCCTCCCACTCTCAAAATTTTGACGATTGTTTCTCCCTAGAGATCATAGAAGCCCTTCCTCAATCCGCCGGTAATGTTGACGTGAAAATTCGTGAATACGCCCATATTTGGGTGACAAGAGCATTTGAAAAGCCCGGGCTAAACCCTGCCCATTGAATTAAAAGCCCAATAGCCACCTCTCTCTCCCCACCACTATCCATTCGCACTTACCCCCCCTTTCCTTCCTCTCTGCCCTTTCCTTCCCAAGGGAACAGAGCGGACTCATCATTCCTCTACCGCTGACGATGGCGTCCTGACGCCGAAACGTACAAGTTTTATTTTGTGAGTGTCCTTTTTGCGTGTTTCTGTGTTTGTTTAGTGTATCACTGTTTTATTTATATATATATATAAATAAACTATGCCACAGGTGGGGCGGAATTAAATATAAACACATAAAAAAGAACACTCACACTATAAGTTGATATTTCGGTTGCTCTAGAACCTTTCTCAAAGATAGACGGATACAAAATGATGGACAGGCAGGGAACAAGAGGTGGGGTGAGATGGGAGGAGAGAGCGGTAGGGAGGGAGAAGAGGGGAGGGGCGGGAGGGGGTCAGAGGAAGAGGGAAGGGCAAGGAGGGGAAGAGGCGGGAGGGGGTAGAGGAGGAGAAAGGGATGTGGAGAGGAGAAAAGGGGAGGGGCGGGAGGGGATTGAAGGAGGGGAAAGGGGAGAAGGGGCGGGAGAGGTCAGTGAGCGCGATTTAATCCGGGCGGATTATGTGCGGAATAAAGCCAGATGCAGGCACTTTCTAGCGTACGCAATTGAAGGGGAGAGGCAGAGGGAGGGAGGGAATCCAATACGCCTACACGGAAGCATTTATCAAAAATGAGATTGTGGGAGGAACCATGGATCGGGACGGGGAAGGAGGCATTGGGCGAGGACGGCTTGCAGCTGGCTCGGTGGCCGGTCATTCTAACACTGAGGGCGTTAGTGGTGAGACCAATGTAGTATGAATCGCACAGGTTGCACAGGAGGATGTAAACAACATTGTGGGAAGTACATGACCGAGAGGGGACGGAAGGAAGAGGGTGGGAGAGGAATTTAGCGGGGAGGGGGTCGGTGATAAGGATAGGGCACGTTTTGCATCTCGCGCGATGGCAGGGGTTGGGTGGGGTTTTAGAGCTAATGTAGGGTTTAGTCAGCGGTTTGGTGGTTTTTAGAATGCTGGAGAGGTTGGTGGGACGCCTGAAGGTGAAATTCCACGAGGAGATCATCTCTTTCCTTAAAGACAAAGGTCCCAAGGAAGGTCTCACTAGCTACGATATTTCTTTACTTTCTCCCGCTCATCCCCGCACTCCCCACTTCTATATCCTTCCGAAGATACACAAGCCCAACAACCCTGGCCAGCCAATAGTTTCCTCTTGCCACTCCCCTACTGAACGTATCTCCGCTTTAGTCGACCATTACCTTCAACCTTTAGTCCATTCCCTGCCTTCCTACATCAAAGATACCTATCATTTCCTTGATCGCCTCCTCTCCACCCCCCTCCCTAATGATTCCGACATCATCATGGCCACCATTGATGTCACCTCCCTATATACCTCCATCCCCCACGCCGAAGGCTTATCCGCCGTTAAGCATTTTCTTGATACTCGCCCTACTCCTCATAACCCTAGCTCCGATTTCCTTATTGAACTGTCCCACTTCATCTTGACTCATAATTCCTTCTCCTTTAATGACCGCTTCTACCTTCAAACCAAAGGCTGCGCCATGGGCAGTAGATTCAGCCCTTCCTATGCCAACCTTTTCCTCGGCCGTGTCGAAGAGTCCTTCCTATCCTCACAACCCCTGAAACCCATACTCTGGCTCCGATACATCGACGACATTTTCCTTCTCTGGCCCCATGACGTCGATTCTTTTAATTCATTTATTTCCGCTCTCAACGATTTCTCTTCTGTCTCCTTTACCTCTGATTTCTCTTCTTCCCATGTTACCTTCCTGGATGTAGATATCACTCTCTCCAACCACCATTTCAACACCTCAGTCCACATCAAACCCACCAATAAGCAGCAATATCTTCATTATAACAGCTGCCATCCCTCCCATACTAAAAGATCCCTCCCCTACTCTCTTTCCACACGAGGCTTTCGCATATGTAATAACCCCGATTCCCTTGATAAATTCCTTTCCTCTTTACACCAATCCCTTCTCCGACGATGATATCCTGAGACTCTTCTCAATAAACGAATTCTCAGAAAACCCTTTCCTCCTAAACCAACCCAAAATAAGGAGAATTACAACCTCTCCCACTGTACCACCTGCTTCCCAGGCGTCCATGCCCTCAAAAAAATCATTAAAAAACTTTTCCCACTCCTTTCTGACAATCTCACCACCAAAAACACATTCCCCAAAGTCCATCTCTCACCTTCAGGCGTCCCCCCAACCTTTCCAGCATTCTAAAAACCACCAAACCGCTGACTAAACCCTACATTAGCTCTAAAACCCCACCCAACCCCTGCCATCGCGCGAGATGCAAAACGTGCCCTATCCTTATCACCGACCCCCTCCCCGCTAAATTCCTCTCCCACCCTCTTCCTTCCGTCCCCTCTCGGTCATGTACTTCCCACAATGTTGTTTACATCCTCCTGTGCAACCTGTGCGATTCATACTACATTGGTCTCACCACTAACGCCCTCAGTGTTAGAATGACCGGCCACCGAGCCAGCTGCAAGCCGTCCTCGCCCAATGCCTCCTTCCCCGTCCCGATCCATGGTTCCTCCCACAATCTCATTTTTGATAAATGCTTCCGTGTAGGCGTATTGGATTCCCTCCCTCCCTCTGCCTCTCCCCTTCAATTGCGTACGCTAGAAAGAGCCTGCATCTGGCTTTATTCCGCACATAATCCGCCAGGATTAAATCGCGCTCACTGACCTCTCCCGCCCCTTCTCCCCTTTCCCCTCCTTCAATCCCCTCCCGCCCCTCCCCTTTTCTCCTCTCCACATCCCTTTCTCCTCCTCTACCCCCTCCCGCCTCTTCCCCTCCTTGCCCTTCCCTCTTCCTCTGACCCCCTCCCGCCCCTCCCCTCTTCTCCCTCCCTACCGCTCTCTCCTCCCATCTCACCCCACCTCTTGTTCCCTGCCTGTCCATCATTTTGTATCCGTCTATCTTTGAGAAAGGTTCTAGAGCAACCGAAATATCAACTTATAGTGTGAGTGTTCTTTTTTATGTGTTTATATTTAATTCCGCCCCACCTGTGGCATAGTTTATTTATATTATCGCGTGTGTGATTTTCCACGAACTCGTATATATATATATATATATATATATATATATATATATATATATATATATATATATATATATATATACATGCATAAATAAAACAGTGATACACTAAACAAACACAGAAACACGCAAAAAGGACACTCACAAAAGAAAACTTGTACGTTTCGGCGTCAGGACGCCATCGTCAGCGGTAGAGGAATCTACCGCTGACGATGGCGTCCTGACGCCGAAACGTACAAGTTTTCTTTTGTGAGTGTCCTATTTGCGTGTTTCTGTGTTTGTTTAGTGTAATACTGTTTTATTTATGCATGTGCATCATCGCCGAGAGCGATTTTCTACCAAGACATTATATATATATATATATATATATATATATATATATATACATTGGACAGGGGGTGGGGAAAGAAAAGTAAAAAGAGTTTCAAACATTAAGTCGTCTCTTTTTACTTTTCTTTCCCCACCCCCTGTCCAGTGTATATTTTTTATTGTTGTGGCCTATTGGCGAAACTTTCCCTGAGTGTGTATATATATATATATTGTTTTTGTGGTCATATGTTTCATAGAACCCAGCACTGCAATTTTCTCTGCTAAAAACAGAGGGTATACGAAGTAACAACACGGAGTCAATGGCCAAAAAAGAGTGAATTTTGAGGCCCGGTGGGAGAGGCTTCTTGCCAAATTAAATACCATCCATCGTATAAATTATAGTTCACCCTTTCGCTCTGCTCCGTCAAGGGCGACCCTTAGCTCCTCGAAGCACGAAAATGCGCTCGGTGGTTGTATTGCACAAAAGGCATCATGAGACTGTAGTATGACATAACATTTTAAGTTAGTTAGCTAGTTGCTAAATAAAGCACATTTTCCAGTAGCACGAGTCTAGAGGATACAGGGGAAATAATTCAAATGCTAGTGGGGCATTATCTCTAGCGGTTCTTAAGGTACAACTGAATGACCATATTCCGCAGTGCCAATTCAAAGCTAAAATTAGAAGCTTCAGTCTTTCTTTTCTCAAAGAGAGTACAAGGGGTACGAAGTTCAAAGCCTCAAACTTTGCAGAAGAGTGCTGTGCCGCGGAATGTGTAACCTAAATGCTGCCTTGATTTTTGATACTTAATTTAATCAAATATTTTTCATAAAATTTCCTAGCAATGTAATATAATGCATATAAAAAAACTTCGGGCAATAACATTCACTCTTTTAATGCGCAAACAGAATTCTCGTCAAAAACAATTTATGCCCCCTCATTAATCCTTCCACTACACCCACCTTACTTGCAGTGTGGGGGCGTTTTCCATTGTCATTGAGAATGGCTCCTCACTGCGGGTCCGGGAGCTACTTTCCAAGGTCGTGAGATCTTTCGTAATAAACTCGAACATGAGTATTCACCCAAACTCAAGGACTTTGCCTTTTTTATGATCTCCTCGAGGTGAATGATGGAGATACGAGGTTTTATGACTACATTTTTCTGGTTTACTTACGAATTTCAAAGGCTCTCTCGCGTCATAAATATTACCTCTATATGCTCAAGAGTACTTTCATCAGTTCATAACTATAAAAGACTCTAAGGTCTGGGCGTTACTTTATTGTAACATTCACAAAGAATACTTATGATAGTGATGGTTTCTATCATAATTTTATGTTCAAATACCTCAAAAATATGGAAACGTGAGAATAATCACTGAGTATATTTTCTTTTAAAAGTGAAAATTAATTATAAAATTAGTTCTTTTGCTGTTCTAACAATTTGCAAATGTTTAAGGTCGGTATAAGACAAAGTAAAATTAACACTATTGGCATGTCACTCGATCTACTACTGTAGTTATAGTGATGAAATTTCTTTGCAGTTTTCCAATTTTATTTTATTAAATATTGGTTGTGCAACTGTTTTCAATGTATTACATCATTGTCAAGCACATTATGATACTAAACAAATACTATTTACATATTTCAAGATGGCTGTTAGGGAGTGAAAAAAGAAGGTTGGAAGTTGGAACTTTGAAACTAGTCGCACAACCAATATTTAATAAAATATAAGTGGAAAACTCCAAAGAAATTTCATTACTTTGATTGATTTCCACCACATCTTCCCTGATACAACTTTATTTACTGTAGTTATCACTACCTTATATTAGCAATATTTCACAAAAGAGAATTCCGGCCATTCATTAATAATTAATTTATGAACATTTTCAAAAATTTTGTTGCTAATAGGTTTATAAATAATTATATACTCTTTCGTTTGAAGTATTAATTGCTTCATTGGGATGCCAGATCAGTTAGTCTCCAAAAAGGAATAATTTTAGAAAAAGAAAAACATTTGTACTCACCGGTACGTAGCTATCTAGCGGAGCCTAACAGAAAGAAGTTGATGAAAATGTTACATCTTCGTCGAATGCAGATGTGGCCTGAAGAGCTAGATGTTCAGCTACTTTTGAACCATTTATGTTCATTATCCCAAACATGAAGGTCCAACACTATAAAGAAAAGAGCGGAAATACATTCCCATCTTATATATTCAATATATAACCTTGTGCAATAGACAGTACAGATATATTAATAAATACACTAAAATAAGGTAATCCTCTACAATTTGCCACCAACAATGAAGTTCACATTCTACTTTGCAAATTATGTGAAGCTTTCTATATTGGGCTCCCCGCAAGTCCTCTCAGGCACCGAATCAACGGTCATAGAGCATCGTACAATCCATTCTCCCAAAATTTATCTCACCCTGTCCACACACATGCCTCCACTCACAACCCTAAGTTCGTCAGTTGTATTAACGTAGGCGTCCTTGCCTCTCCCTCTCTCCCCAATTCACTATTTATTAAACATATAAGCACAACATGCTGATTCTTATTTCATGTTAATATTCGAGAAGGTAAGAAACAATTAAAAATATCACATTACTTTCATGACTATACATTAGGGTTTCCCAAACTTTTCCTCCGATGGAGCAATTCGTTAATCCTGAAATTTTAACGGAACACTTGTTTACTTGGCAAATATCAAACCATTGACTTTAGGTAGCAGCATATAAAACCATTCTAGGTTTCCCGGAATAACCTTTAGCTTTCCGCAGAACACTTGTGTTCTGCGGAATTTATTTTAGGAAACCCTGCTCTATGTAATTGGAAAAACATCTTTTCAGATGAACAGAAACAGAAATAATCAATGAACTCTATAAACGAGAGATCGGGTGTAATAATGTGATTTAATGTAGTATCACTGTCAACTAAACTAAATAATTTCGTGCATTTGTTTTTTTTTAAACTGATGTGATAGTTTTTAATTGCGTATTATATACTAAAACCTCAAAAGGAAAGCTAAATAGTCTCTGAGTATCTGTTTGCCAATCAAGAGGTTTTAAATATCTAAATACGTTGATAGAGTAAAGAAAGAGAAAGGGAATTTAATTTTGCGATGAAAACACTTGGAAACTAAATGTAATATTATTGCTACATATAACCAGGGGCGGCGTGGCCAGGGCGGAAAGGCCCCACCCGTACCCCAGGCCAGGGCCTGGGCGGGAAGTACCCGCCCGGGCCCCGATTTTAACGTATATAAAATAAGACGCTTATCGAATCGAAAGTTTTTATTTCGTTTATACATTATTTGCAAACCTTTTGCCCTCAACGACTTCAAAAACGTTTTTAACGCACAAATATTTAGAAGGGAGATGGGGGGGGTCACAGAAACCGGGTCCCTCCGGACGTGCAGCGTCCCGAGCCCCTGAGCAGTGAGCACCCACGCCGCCCCTGCATATAACTGACAAACAGCTGTGCCAGATATGCTATTATTTTTCTACAATTTAATAATAGCGGAATTGATCACTTATGATTCCTCCAACTAATGTGCCCACAAAATCACTCATCACGCACATTTTTTTACCAAATTTGCTAAATAATGTTTACTAAATGATGCTAAATGATGATTAACTCCTTTAGTCACTGCTTAATACCAATGAATCATGCTGAAAATCTATAGAGAATGTTGACATTTACAAAGAAATAAAATGAGGGTAAGACAGTGATTTCCAGAAAAAACTTTGCTTGAGAAAAATTAAGGGCCACCTAATTGTACGTAAAACTCTCATATAGAAAAAACGATGAAGAGCAAGGTTAAACGTAGCATAAAACGTGCACATGTAGCACGAATTTCCATAAAGTGAGCGGCAGCCATTACAGCTATAGAAACGATATTATGTCAAGGAATGGCAATCTTAATGGTTCTACAGAGGTGTGTGAGGCACTAAGAACATAATATATGATGAATTTGCCTCACTACAAAGTATACGGTGGGATTTTGTATTGAGATTACTTCCATCTTATATCCAACCATTCACTCAACCTGACCTTAAATTTGACATTTTATTTTCTCCTTTCCCTGGTTTGCAAAGCAGAAAATAATAATGATCTTTGAAAGGACAATTGATAATTTTACCTTAGTTTTTGCCATACAAGCAATGCGTTCAAGTCTTTCAATACCGTTAATTTCATGGTCAGTAAGACACTGAATCAAAATCAATGGCAATTTTGTGTTGATAGGTAATATTGGCAAGAGTACTACGTAATTATTCACGAAAAATTACAGCCGATTAAGTTAGTTGAAAATGATTCATGAAAGTGTTACAGACACTGAAGAATTGTCTCACTTTTACTAGAAGACATGTGTCCACGCAGACGCTTCTTTGGGTGATTTAGTTTTCAGAATGTGTTTTCACCATGTGTGTTTTCACCCAATCGATTTCTATAGCTTTCATATTTGCGAGCCAAGTGACATCAGTGGAAGAGAATATGAGCATTCGAATGGAGGAGATTGGGTTCCCTTCCCCCCAAAACCCTCCCTCACAACCTTCACTTAACAATCGATTCCACCACACCACGCTCCCCTCCATTCCTCCTTCGCCTTTTGTTTCCACGTCAAAATCACTTCACTACCCTAAATGCTTCACCAGTTCTCGGCGAAAAAAATGACCGCCTCCCTTCCCCCAATACATCACATCCACCCTTTCTCCCCAACCCTTCCTCACCCTCCTCCTCAACCCACCCAACCTCCACTCCTCCTCCTTCTCCAGCATATAAACACATCTCTCCTCTCCTTCCGTCCCAATTCCTCCTTTCCTGCCCTTAACCATCCTTCCCTGCTTTCTTCTCTCCTCCCCACTCCTATTCTCCTCTTTCGGATATACCCTTGGGTTCCCTGTATAGATATTTTTTCTGGTCCCATTTCCTGCCAACCCTCCTTCCCTTCCTGCAAAGCATCCCCGCCCGCCGAATTCCTCGCCCTTATCTCAGTGAGCGACACCAGAGAGCTTCCATCCCGCCCCACTTATTTCCTCCCTCCCTTTCCCTTCTCTTCCCCTCCTGCACACCCCTTTTTAACACCCCCTCCCCCTCTTCACTATCTTCCACTCTCATCCCCAACTCAATTTTTTTCCTTCCCCCTTCAAAGTCTCAACCCCCACACCGTCTTTCCTTTGCTATCTGCTCTCTCAAAAATCCCCTTTCACCTTCCATTCCCTTCCTCTTCTTTGCTTCTTACCAACGGCTTTCTCGCTAAAATCCTTCGCAAGCCAAGCATACAGCCGACCCTTGCTTTAATTCGACAAGCACCTACTCAAACTTTGTGGTAATTCAGATATTTCCACTGAATGAAAGTCGACTTGTCGAATGTGACTATGAAATATGATGATAGATACAAACCGCTTTCCCTTATGCTTCTGGGAACTTTAGAAACCATATGCTGGTGTGTAGCTTTTGGTTACCTTGCATTAAAAATTAAAACCAAATATGTAAATGTATGGTAGTCAAATATTTGAGTCAGTAACAAATTTTCATTTTTTTATTTTCAAAATTGCTGAAAAGAACTATGTGGACTTGTAAATTTGTTTTAGCCATAGATCTTTTTAAACGAAAACGATTTTTTTACCAAACATCTCCCATGTTTTTAAATCATCACAGATTCTTTAAATGTTGCTTAAATGCAAATACATATAAAATATTTTCTTACCTTTATATGGTATAATTTTTCTCAACATCCTGATTCCTAAGCACTAAACTAATGCCCACAAAAATTGATAAAGTTTACCATTTACTTCAAACGCCTACCAGCGAAATTAAATTCTTCGTTATGGTAGGTCATTCAATACTAAGATTGCTTGATTACAGCACTCTACTCCTGCCTTTTCCCTGCTAATAGCTTTGTTCTGAAAATTGATTTTATTCACGCCCCGTTTAATCTGTATGGTATTTTTATCACTTGGTCATGCAAAATCCCTTGCAATTGGTATTTCATATCACACTTTTTGCCGAAACAAGAGTCACACAAGTATTTTGAAGCCAGTTTCCTAATAAGGTTGAAAAATGAAAACTGATGGCATTCCGCAACAGAAAAGGGATGTCACAGAGTCATGTAGATTCCACGCAACTGTGTTTGAAATCACAAGAGTAATTGCTATTTTCGGACGTGTGGCTACAAGGCCCATCCTGTATTATGTTGGAGAAGGGAAAGAAATAAGGCAAATCCCGGTGGTTTCAACCTACCCTTCGCACTTCACCCTCCACCAGCAAACGCCGATTTCCGTCCCACAATACCCCTGAGGTCCCTCCCGAGATACTCCCACCCCTTTCCTCAGAATAACCCTTTGATTCTTCGAAAACCCTTCCGCAGCAACCAGTCAACGGAAAGAGCAGAAAGGGGGAGGGTGGTTCTTCTCCGCGATCCATCATCTCCAGCCGTGGCAGAAATTGATCGCAGTTCCGAAGCGTAGTCGAGAGAAACAAAAGGATATCCTATTTGACTATCACCAACGAGCTCAAATACAGCACTGAAATGTATATACTAAACCCCATTCTGAAGGTATTAATGTATTGCTGCCCATAAGAATTTAATGAGGGCACCGTAACTGAGAGGTCATTGAAAATTTAACGCATTCACAGTTCAAGGGAGTTTTTCCTAAAGTGTGCAATTAACTATTTTTCACTTTCCTTATATGTTGAAGTTGGATAAATGGCTATCTTGCATCGGAAGGTAGTTTTTGATAAATCGGTATATAAATGTAGGTATTTATAAAAAACACTGAATTGGAAGGGTAATTTACATGGGAAATCATTCCAAAAAAGATTAAAGCAACTGGAATTATTTATAATTAGGTTTGAATCATCTCTTTATAACACATCGTTATTTTAACTGGATATTATGTTCTTTAAATTACCAGTCGTTACATTCAAGAGAGCCAACCGCAAACTTACACATTTTATAGAATACCCAGGATTAGAAATAAGAGCATTTTTACCGGCTACACAAGCACAACGAGGACTGAGTTTAAAATGATTTATAGATTTGTCTGTTCCCCGGGAGATGAGGTAATGGAGGAATACTCAAGAGTAGAAAAGAGTAGAAATCTAGAAAGATTAATTTCTCGTGTGGGACTTTCATACTATGCGGTTTAGAAGTTGAAGAGGGAATGACATCCGAAGACTAATGATCGATTATCTTCATTCTAACGCGAGAAGATAAAGAACCAGGCCTTATTCGATGCTCACTTACGTAGACATTTAAGGCTAGGCAAATTTTAATTTTCCTCTCATAATCATTAACACATAACATTAAATTAATAATCAAAGCGGAAAATGTCTTCATAATGACTAATTTAATTTGACATTCAACTCCTATTTCCATAATGAAAAAAAAGCGTCCGTCAAAAAAAAAGCTTCGTCACGATGAGCTCTTGTTGTCATCAAGTAGAGATGTCTCATTATAATCTATCAGAGTGGGATTAATTATTTCACTTTTGAAAGAATAACGGTTTACTAATTCTTAAACTGCATTATCCGTAAATTAATGGCTGAGTTCTCACAGTTCATAAAAAACTAGAGTTCCGTGGGAGTAACGGTCTAAGGCTATTCAGCACTCATATGTGCACATGAGATGTAAAATTAAAAGCTAAGATAATTTGTCCTATTATGTTGGAAGGATTTAAAAAAAATAAGATTATCCGGGAAGTGGAAAAGGGATGGAGAGAGACACGGTGTAAGCATTAGAACAGAATAGGTAGACAATGAAAATTAAGAGAAAAGTTACACAAGGATGCAACCTCTCACCACCACTGTCCAATATATACATGGAGGAGGCAATATGAGAAGGACAATAAATGGGAATGATCGGAATTAAAATTATCGGAGAAGATATATACATGCTCCGCTTCGTAGACGATATTATAGCCATAGAAGGAAATCGTGATGACCTTCAAAGATCACTGAAAAAAATGGAAAATGTTCTATGAGAATATAACATAAAAATAAAAAGAAGATCAAAATCCTAGTATATGGAAGAGAGAAGCTGAAAGCAGAAGTCACGTTAAGAGGAGATAAATTAGAGCAAGTGGATTATTTCACCAACCTCGGAAGCGCCATCACATGGGACGGAAGAAGTACAACTGACATAAATTGCAAAATAGCCAAAGCTAAGAAAGCGTTCATGATGAAAAGACAACTAATGTGGGACAAGAAAGAAGGAGGGAGTTCGTAAAACATTCGTGTGTAGTGTGGCTCTTTATGGATTAGAAGCATGCACCATTGGAAAAGCAGACCTGAAAAAATAGAAGCATTCCAAACCTGGTGTTGGAGGAGGATGTTGAAGATGAAATGAACGGATAAAATAAGAAATGAAAGTTTAAAGAATAGTAGAAGAGGAAAAGAACATATGGAACACTATACAGAAAAGGAGAACCAGATGGGCTGGATGGGATGGAGTGAGTTTGTGAAGAACATAATTGAAGGAAAAATAAAGGGAAAAGTACCGAGAGGAAGACTGAGAAATAAATACATGGTACAAATAAAGAAAAAGGTGGACAAAGATAACTACCAGGAAGTAAAGGAACTAGCATTGGACGGGTAAGAACGGAAGGCTGTATAGTAAACCAATCTTAGGATTGAAAGACCAATGATGAATAATGATTATATAGGCTCAATGCCACATTTACAATTTACCCACATTTTACATTTACATTTACAACCACATTTACAAGTCATTTTCGGGACCTGCCGCTTCGTATGGCCATATTTAATCATTCATTCTACTTGTTCCAATTTCTGCTCGGTCTGTCATCTTCAGACGTTGTACTCTCCCAATGTGACAAGTCATGATGAAAAAAATCCCCTTAAGGGATATTATAGCAAACAGAGTAACGTACATAATTTATCTTCTGTTCGTTCAGTGTTTAGTATAACAACAACTGATACGAGAGCATTCCATTGATGATGCCAAAGTCACTCCGCTGTTCCGAGACGGATTGCCTCATTAGAACACACTTATTTACCACGCCGGCTGAAAAAAAATCTGCCGTACCTCAAATTTGCTACAACTACCCCAATCCTCAGATAAATTAATCACGACGAGTGAAATAACATCGTAATTGGTGCGCTGTATCCTATTTATATCTTTTTTTCCTTTTTTAATTTTCCGGCGACGACTGAATTTAAATGCCATGAGACAGCATCGTATTGATTTTTAAGCGAGACGAAAAAAGGTCGAAGGGACGAAGGGAAAGAAAGGGGAGAGAATAAATACCAAGGGAGAGACGGAGTCCACTCCTTTAAAGAGTCGCTTTCGGCTTTGAGAAAAAAAAAGAATAACAAATCAGGATAACTTTGAAAGAGTCCTTCATCATTCATACTTTTTTCTCAACGACTATTCCACACGACACGAATAAATAATAATAATCCTTTTCTTCCCCCACTCCCCCGCCAACCCTCTTGTCATCTTCGACCTCCGCCTCTTGCCTTTCTCGCTTCTCCTCTGCCCCCAAAACTACCCCTCTCCCTCCCATCCCGAGTCCACCCACCCCCCAAAAACTCCGTTCCATCCCACGGCGACCCCTTTCCCAATCTTCCCGTGGGAGAGGCGCGGCGACGGGGTTTTGTCGACGACGGGCAGGGGGGGGGGGGAGTTTGGTTCCATCTCTCGGGAAGCGGAGGACGCCACCTCCATCAATAACCTTATAAATCCTCTCAAGAGTGCCGGTAGCCAAGAAAGGAATAAACATTAAAAGGCAAATATTTAAGAGAAAAAGAAAGGAACGCGGCTTTATTCTCCCAGACAGTAATTCTTATGGTTTCCCTGGTGTGTCCATAATACCATGTCTCGGATGATATTATGTATTTTCCTCGTAAAACTTTCTACTTTTTCCGTTGCTGTGGCGGTGCCCTCTTTCTGCGTTATCCAGAGCCAAGACATTGGCACAGACCCTGATTCTTGAAGGTCAGAATGAATAATGTTGAGAGTCTGGAGACGGGGGAAAGGAGGAGGAAAGAGAGCTGGGGTTAAAGAAAAGAAAGCGTCTTCTATCACCCCCATGTTTAACAGGGACTTCTCACTCACTCAGTGATTCAACCCGAAGGTTGGTTTGGATAGTTGAGGGTAGAGCTCACCCCGGACTAAGCCACAGGCGTGTGAATTTCACACATTCAGAGTAGGGGGGCCAGTTCCTTTCCCTGGGCCATCTCGCACTACGAGGATTTTATTTTTGTTCGGGGGCGTCCAAAGGCTTCACCCGGATTTGAACCCGGGACCCTACGATCAGTGGCCAAGCCAAGATATACCCACTAGGCCACCACGCTCCGTAACAGGGACTTGAGAATAATTATTTTAAAAACAACCATTCTGATAGGATCACTTTACAACAAGACATGCCTTCAAGTAACTTTCAGTCATATTCAATAATGCTTCACGAAACTTCCTGCTGTTTTTGAATTGCATCATAGCAGTAGACACCATTTAGTTACAGTACATGTTTTGGTAGGTGGCCTACAAATGGGCCAGTTAGGACAGGTTGATACGGCAAGAAATATAAAGGGAATGTAGGAAGAGTGGAGAGAAAACAGGATATGACATTCGTCAACAATTAACGAAATTCATTCAAGAAGTTTTACTTGCTATTCGATGGAGTAATGTACATGAATGACATTCATGTAGCACCCAGGTAGAAATCGGAATTTTTCTGACCACCAGACCAACTTTATCTTTATGTCCTTCCGTGATCTCCGCAATAATAATATTAATTTCTGTATGGATCACAGCCTTGACCAGTTACATCCTATATTATACACACAACCGTGATACGTTCCATAAACGTGTAAAACCACCCAGAAGGGATTCGAACCCACGACTTCCATGTTGGCAGATGATGATTTCACCCTGCAGCCACCACGATGGTACTAACAATAAGTCAAAACGCATAAGGGTAAGGTTCTCCCCTCACCAAATGCTGATTTTGAAAACCGTAGAGTTTAAGTAAATAGCAAACTTAATACTGCATTACTTCAATTTAAATGAATGGTTTCACTGTTCAACGACGCTAATGCTATAGAGGTAAATTCTTTTCCAGCTAATTTTGATTCACAAACCCGATACATATGGGCAATAACAATGAAACTTATACTTAAAGAATATTGACAAAAGCTGAAGTGTCGTAAACCGACACTGGGGACACTTCTCCTTTAATGCGCAAGGAGAGTAACCTATAAATCGAAACAGGTCGACAATTCTATGCCGGCACCTTCGCCACAGAAGAAAGTGATGCAAGCATTTTTACGAGAAAGCTCTGAGTACAAGGAAAGTAAATATTAGCAACTGAGAACGTGATAATGAAACCGAGATGTACTGTAGCTTTCGATAAGAGAAGACAGGTTAATGTGCTTGCTTGCTTTCAGGCACAACTCCCATCTTCAGTTTTTTTATTAGCTAAATTAACCCATCAGTGCATAAAGTTATTTTTATAAAATATTTAAAAAAAAATTAATTTTGTTATCTGTTAGGGTTCATATAAACCTATTTATGCAAATTTTATTTTTATTAACCTATGGTCTATAAAATACATATAAGATATATCGGACGCTATGCACCGGGGGCAGTTGTGTAGGTGAACATTGTGAATTCCTTTGGGGAATTTTCAAATTTATTGAAAATTAAAAATAAAATATCAATAGCCTCATATTTCTCTTCTTATTTTATGACGAAGTGTTTCAGGAAAATGCGTACTTTTATGAAGACACGTGAAAATGGAAGCAGTGATACAAATGATACAAAGCTAGGAAAAACCATACGAAATTTACCCTTTTCGTGGTTGATTTCTATTTTCTACCTCTATAAACATCCTAGATCGCCTTTTCCCTCTCCTTATTTCCCCGTTCGCTTCTCATTCTCTCAACAATGCCAAGCAATTCCTAAAATGCGCTTACATCCTTTTTCCAGCCTTCGTCTTTTCTCTATTTTTCTCCAAATACCTAAAAGTCCTGCACTCCAGTTTAGAATTTTTTCCTACAATTGACCTATTGCACGGTTTTGGAAACATTACACACCCCGCTTCTTATCTTTAAACCTTTTCTCGAACACTAAAACTTCCTTTTGTTTATTAGTTATTTAATTGTGTATTTTGTTGAATGAACGATCCATTGTAAAAAAAATGATCCAGTTGCTACAGTCTATACACACTTTGCTGCTAAAACCACTATTTCAGTTTCTTGGAGAAATATCAAGATTTCATCGTAGTATAATCAGTCATTCAACTTAAAATCCGATGTGATAAGGAAATTTATTTTACCAAATATGTAATTATTCCACTGAGTTAATATTGTTTCAAAACTATGAACCTTCTCAATTACATGTCAGTAAACCTATCAATAGGCCGGTTTTTCTATCCACTATGATTGATTTTAAAGAGCTGCGATTCATCTTTATAAAAGGGTATACAATGGGTTTGTACTACAGTAGGTTAATCATTTACCATGAGAATTCCATTATTTACAGAGACATACTTCCTTATTATATTTTTGTACACAGTCACACACACGAAACCTCCAACTTCTTCCAACAGTTGCTAAAAATAATACCTGAATCATAGTGTTACGTTTCCCTTCGCCTCAAATTTCCTTTTCTACCTTTGAATTCTACCGCCTAAATACCTCCTTCATTTTCAATGGATGCCAGTTCATACCCAAAACTTGTTCTATTTAATTTATGGACCAAATACTTTTAGGCCATTAAGTAGGTCTAAATGTTCTCAAATCTAATGAATTGAGCTTAACCCAAAATCGTTATTGCATATAATATCACATTTAACGACGCATTTAAGTATTACATTCAATGGCGGAGCCATGGTGAAGATAAGAATATAAGCAATACAGCTGATCAAAAAATATAAATCCCTTCATTAACTCTAATTATTCTTTCTCATTCAAAAACACTCAATAATCGATATATTTTTAGTCAGGAGAAAAATATGCGTATGAGTCAATGCTTCCAAGTATATATAGTTATTTTTCCTTACCCGAAGTCAACATCTAAACCAAATTTTTTACAAAACGAATTTTATCAGGAGTATGTTTACCGCCCATCCAAGGTATAAGCGATGTTGAAATATACCTATACGGGTAGAAATGAAAAGTAAACAGCTTTTTAACGATCGTATGATGTAAACAAAGCCCACCTTTATGGCTATAATGATCATGAATTCTTCAGTCACGTGATTCCCTTCCCCAAACGGCATTGGAAGTGTTTACAAATTGGCCGTATTTGTAAATGTCAACCGTGCTATTATCTTGGACGGACACACTGTTTTCTGGAGAAACACTTAATATTAATCAATTTTTTACAATCACTGCAGAGCTTAAAGCAGTGGATACCTTTATTTTTTTAATTCTTCAAGCTCATGCAGTATAAATAGGTTTTTGTTACTATAAGGATAATATAATAAGTACAATTTCATGTGAATTTAGTTTTGTACGTTTTTCTTCATGGGTTAACTCGTATTCACGATTTTCACATAACATCCAACCACCCTTTAGCAGATGCTCATTTTTCGTCCTTAAGAGTAAGAGAATTGACCAGCATGCATTTGGGTTAAAGCTCTCTTTGTTATGCCATCAATGGGGGTGTATCACGATTTTTTTATTTTTACTTTATCGCACAGGGGGTCATAGCAAATGAGAATCTCCGAATCATCTCTTAAAAGATTTAAAAAATAGCCATAGATATACGAGTTGTAATAGGCGCAAATTCACCATATTGGCGACCGCATGGCGAGCACAATTTTTTATAACAATAGGAAAGTAAAGAGAGCACATGGCAAACCGTGAAGCGGAAGATGGAAGGTTATACAAAATACTCTTGGGGGAGGGAGAATAACAACAATACCACCAGGAGGGGGGGTAAAAAAGGCACGACGCCGCGTATGCCCGGAGCAGTCGAAATTACCCGGGTGACGCCGGAGGCTCTACTCCAACCAAGAGCAGAAAGTTAATCCGTGCAGAGTAACTGTCGCTGACATAACCATTAACCCGAGAGATTAGTGACACCAAGAAAAGTGAGAAGGATGACCTCAAATCTTACCTGTTAACCACACAACACGAGGAGCTCACAAAAGGGACACTAATTGGACACGTAGTCATAAAACCAGGATCAAGAGTCCGAATTGTACGCAATGGTATTAATCTTTCTATTGGTGATATATGTCAAGTGTTTGAGTGTTTCTATTTACAATTATATATGTCAAGTGTTTGGGTTTTTGAGGGTTGATATTGGTGTTACAAGTCGAGTGTTTGGGGTTATGAGAGTTGCTATTGATATTTATATGTCAAGTGCTTAAAATATTATTTTGTCAAGTGCTTATAATATTGGATAGAGATAGAGAGCAATACCAATGAGAAATAAATACTTTTGTAAAAAGGATAATAAGCAAACGAAAGTGTTATCATTTAAAGAGATGGGAGATATTTAAATGCACTATTAATTTCCTTAGATGTTTTTAAGCCAAAGGAGGAGGGAAAATAAATATGTTACAGAGTCTAAAGTTGAATGGAAGGGCAAATTTACCTTAACGTCCGCGACGTCATTTCACCCATCGCTTCTTCCCTCTTCTTCCCGATCCATTCTAAAAGATTCCTTAAAAAGGCTTTTGTAAATATGTCCACTTGTGCCGAAAATTTAACAGTATAGAGATTTAGAAAATACCTTGAAAAATATCCGACTTCACCGGGAATCGAACCACGAGCCTTTGATCGAAAGATGAAATGACGTCAGAGGGCATTTCGTGGAAACAGAAAAAAATGCATCTTTCTACGATTAGTTACTTGGTTATTAAGCTTTAAAGTTTCGACGCAACTCCGTAAATCTATAAGAAAACCTTGGCAAATTTGATTTCAACGGTAATATAGAAAAGGCATTCGAATTATAATCCCTCATTGAGATGTCTTATATAATAGTACAATGTTTTAATGTCATGCATCTTCTCCAATTACCACGATTGTCGGCATCGGTCGCGGACAAACTTTGTCCGTAATTTTGTAATCTATAGCTTTAATTTAGGTGGCACACCAACGCCATCGGGCGACTTATTCCCGCGAGAGAGTACCATGGGAAGCGAAGGCAAGCGAATTTGTCGCTTCCAAAACCCTCCATCCCTCTATCTCACCCTCCAACCTCATCAAGCCTCGATATTCCGAAAACCCACACACCTCTCAGCTACAACCCTCACCACCTACCATACACCATCCCTTCTCTATTTCAACGACCCTATTCCCCCAAATCATTATTAGCCACTGCTGGTTCCAATTAATCATCAGGCTCCATTCAAGGGGAGATCACTAGACGTAATTAGAGGGCGTGGGTGTCTCAGGGTCTTCCGGAACGGTTTTCCTCATTGAGATTCGTCGAAAACGGGCGGGACGGGGTCGTGTTGTGACGCACTGACTAGGTACCAAGGGACGCAGCACGCCCCATTTCTCTTTCGATCCGAATGGCGATTTTATACATTGCACTTCCGTGTGAAATTGCAATTGCGTTTACTCCTTTATCAAAAATATATCGATATAGTAAAACGCTCAAAGTGTAGGCAGGTCGTCCAATGTGACTGATATTCCGACAACACACCCCTTTGTCATCATCGCCATTATCGCCATCGCTTAACCCACGAAAGATTGGCATCCGGGTCCCAGAACCTGTTGCAATTTTAGCTGTTAATATATATTCTCTTTTAAATGTTATCTCCGAATGAGGTAAGGCTGAATTTACTTCAAATATCTTTAATTAACTTTCTTGTTTCATGGGCAATATCTTCTAAAATATAATTATCATGCGTTTCATAATAATCTAGCTTTAATCAGTGAATTCGTTCCTAATTCATTGAGAATATTTTCATCACCCCTCTCATTTTAAAATGATCTTTGATGCTATTACGATTGACTCGTAACAGCTCCCAATTATAATCACTGACTCGGGAGGACTCTGACATTTAGGTGGATCTTTTTAGGCTTTCCAGGGTGTTTCAAGGAATTAAAAATTATTGAAACACAACCTTTCAGCTGCTACCATCATGAAACTTATTTGAACGCATTTGTTGGACAACCTTGAAAAGGTAGACTTGGATTTTATGATTTTCAATTGCTGATGTGAAAGCTCAACAATCCGAGCATACGCAGTCAATACATGATAGAAGTGACTGTCGTAGATTTAAACTCACTCTCCATTGACGTTTGATCCGCCCGCCTTTACGACTCGAGGGAGGCAGCGTTGGTATCAGAGGAGCTCGCCTGCGGGCTTACTTGACGGCATCACAGCTGGCCCTTGCTCAGTTGCATACCTTCAGACTCGGGTAAGAATTCCATACCCCGGAGTGGTCTACTCTGAAGTACTTCAATCTGTTCCTTCGTTCTCCCCTTTGTAACTAATGAATGCCCTGGACATTATGATAGCCTTCGTTTGTTCATCATCCCCTGCCACACACCCCTGAGGTGGCTTGCAGGGTATTTTGTAGATGCAGATCAACTAGCCCATCCTAATCGCCATTTATTTCTCTAAGGAAGAGTTGGAGGTAGGTTCTGCATATTAATATATATTTAACATATTACATGTAACGGATCTAGTTCATTATCTTGTTCGTTCAGAATAATTAAAAAATTTTGATATCCTCCTATCGGTTCTACCTTCTTTCTTCTTCTATCGATGAATATTTACTTTCATAGTGAAAGGTTAGAGTTGGAAATGTTTAATTTTTATGACTTCCCAGCAAAGCTATCTCTTTTGCTGGTTTTTTTTCAAGGTTAATTTTCCTTATAATATTCCGTATATTTCTTTGCATGGTTGTAAGTACACAAAGACCTTAAGGGGAATGCGAAAGAAAAACTAATGTTAATTAGCATGTGGATGATCTGCATCTGCGTAGTACCTCGTAAAAAACCTTAATTGTATTTTACAGGAAGTGAGTTTTCATCAATACCCTACAAAAAATGTTCAAACTTCGAATATTGTTGCATTATAAAAGTCCTGAAAATACGGGTTGGTGGAGGAATTTTCAATACCATTCAGAGCTCTACGAGCTACATATAATACAGAAGTTATGAGTAATGTTAATGCATTTTTTATTAGTTTGGTAATTAAAATACGCGGGAATGCAATAGTTACACAGCAGGTATATGAATAGTGCTGTCAGTACTATATCACAATCATTGAAAGGCTTCAGCAACATTTTTTGCATTCTATACACGTTGGCGTTCGCATATTCTATCCTCCGTGAATATAAAAAATATTTATGGTTTTCAATGACGTCTGGAGTCCCGGCATTTGTTTGTGTGAAATCCAAACGCTGCTATTTGCCCTGATGGCTTAATGTTCAGCTGTCCACTTGTATGCCATGATGCAGCGGTCAACAGTGGTGGGGGAATTCTTTTTCTAGAAGGTCACGGCCTGATACGCCACGTCAGGGTATGAGTTGGAAATTTTCGTCTTTAGTCATATTCAACAGTGTACGTGGACCCTCGCTGTGGCCTCTAGTTAACCCTTGTTGCTGGGGTAGTTAAGATGTCGTGGGTAGCCAAATCGGGGAGGAGCAGTGATATGGTTTAATCCAAGCGACGGAGAGAGCCGAGTATCGTCCACGACTGTAAAGAGAATTGCAAGTTACTAGCTGAAGTTGCATCTCACCCTGTGTCATAAAGCTTTGATCTATGTATGCTCACGTCAATTCCCATGGTGGGGTTCCAACCCTAGACCTATAGGTTGCTTTGACAAAAAATTACCAAACCTTCAAGTTTGGCGCACTCTTATCGTATTACTACCGCTTATCGCATCCACTTCCACCACCTCATGACTGGCTAAAGGCATCTCAACCCAAAAATTGGCATACTCCGCCGTTCTGCCTCCGTAAGCACCGGCTGGCTTCTCGATCAAGAGCATTGGTGAGACAAACCCTCCTAACACAACACGGCCACCACGGCTGCTGTACTACACGCAATCCCACGACATTAGCAGCTATTGATCAAAAGTACCGATGCCGAGCGAAAATATTGTCCTCAGATTTGGACGGACGGTGACAGGCGGTTTGATGAGCACACCCATACCATCAGAGAATAACTTTGGTCTTGCTCGGAGGATTTCGGTGAACAGATCTCCATTAGCGGGTTATATTTAGCGGCCATCGAGGTGCTTGGCCATAAGTTTGCGGCGCTTGCCATATCAAATTTCTGACGGCCTAGAACCGTCTCACTCATTCTGTCACGGACATGGTAGTACTTATGATGGTTAACTACGCAATCTATTCAATGAGATGTGTTGTCTTGTATCTTATCCCAGGTTTTTGGTGAATAAGGGCTAGCGACTGAAATTTTAACTAAAATTTCTTAAATTTGTGTTTGGTGCCAACAAATATCTAGACAAGATATTTCATCTGGCATAGAAATCAGCGCGATGACCCTCTAGAGTCAAATGATGTGCCATGGATAAATGTTTGCCCACTCACAAAATGACAGACAGTCACCAAAGTACTCACACCCGCCTTATGTATGTAAGCAGTCAATTCAAGGTCATCCTCTCATTTCAGTTGTGTACCCGATCGAACAATATCACACTGATTTCAACCGTAGCATTAGTCTCGAAGTTATAGATTCCAAATGGATCATCCTGCAAACGTTACACCGCAGTTTCTGTCTTCATTGTCGTCCACATCAAAGCGGACGAGAGCCGGACGGTGGTTGGAGGAAAGGACCTGAACGTGGCCGGAGCTTCTTTTGAATAAGCCTAATCAACCAATATAGTTTAAAATAAGGGAACAGAGCTTTAAAAACTGTTTCCAGATGTATGTTGCAACTAACTTTGCTTTCAGTGTGTGTTATCGTGCGATGCTCTCATTCAATTACAGCTATGTTATCACGAATGTTTTTCACGGATTCTGTTCCGGCAGGTGTTTTTCCATTTACCGCGAATATCTTCTTATGGGTAGTAGTACTATTGTCTACCTAGTTAAGGCATGGTAGCGATATCCGTCAGTTTTATAGCTTTCTTCGTGACTTATTATCAAAAATTACCCTTCTGTAATCCATATTCAGCGACGTTCATTCGTAAAATAGTCTATTGGTTGTATTAGCCTTAGATAGACCATCGCTTGGAAGCAAGACATATTGTTTCACTTTGCATTCTTCCGCTTGGCTAAGAAGTACAACCTTATATTGTCATACGCTCAAAACTTCAAAACAAGCCTATTAATAAGAACCGAAATTTTACAACAAAGAAGCAATGATTCCCAGTCACTAAGGTTTAATGCAAAATATTGTTGTTTTTGTTGGACTAGATACGTTATATGAAAGGGTTTTCATTACCAATAGACTGATGATGGATCCTTGGGGAAAGATGGTGAGAGGACAATGGCTTATGGAGGGCTGCGAGAAGAATCTGGGAAGAAGAATGAAGAGAACTAGCTTGGATTATCAAACTTCTTGATTGAACTAAGCCACCCCATCCGAATGATATATTTATTAATTCTGACTCAATAGTTTACTGATAAACAGTTTTTCTAAGCCAATATCGCTTTGCAATACATTTTTCAAGATCTTTTATCTTTCTGAACTGGTATATTTTCAATCCCTGTTAATTATTGAGAATCCCTGATAAGCTTTTTTCGACGAATAAATATTAATTTTCTCAAATATAATGAAAAACTGCTACCATGTTCATATTCATGAAACATTTTATGCGTTTTCAGCTCCATTTTCCTCCATTAAGCCATTTTTTACCGTGATTGATTTCCTCATTATTCTCATTTTGTACCCTGATTCCCTCGTGCCTGTCCTGCCTCGATTTCCTTTTCTTACTTAGATTTTTTCGGAATAACTATTATTCTCAGTTATTCATTGGAGAACGAATTGGGATAAAATAAATAGGCATTTAAAGTATAAACTACTAAAAACGTCCTTGGTTTTTCAAAAGAAATCCACGAAAAAGAGCGGCGCAGTATGGATCGAGGAAAAGAAAAGGAACAACGATAATGAAGGGAAAATATGTGGGAGAAAACAGGAAAGAAAAGAAAAAAAAAGGGGACCAACAAAATCTATATTGTCTCATACGAAAAATAAAAGGATATTAAATAAGCTATGCTGAGAAGAAGCACTATCGTTTAAAACTAAGCATGGAAGTCAACTCCCTTTATATACCTACTACTCATGAATTTTATTTTCATCGTGTTATCAGAAATACATTCATAGAAACCGAAATACTCACCAACATAAATAAAGCATATATACTTCATTATTTCTCCCAAACGTATTCCTTATTATTATTTTGATAAGACAAGGGTCTATTGAAAATGAGTTAATCGCTGTCGAGCAGCTCACTATTGTACTTCAAATTCAACGTCTACAACATAGTCACTTACCTGTTGGTATCGAGTTACTTACATTTCCGTTAGAAACACTTCCTAAATTATTAAAGATATAGACATAACTCTGTCACGCACATTGAGGCAGTGATATGAAAATCGCGCAAAACGTCATACCAACGAAATCTTTATCAACTACATAAAGTACACATGTGATGCTCTTGGCCAAATATAATATTATCATGCAATACAGAATGTGAAAATATAATAGCTTCATATTAAAAATTAATGAATTGATGATTAAATCCAATGGCTCTTAAGGGGTTGTACACGTTCAGCCTGACGGAGTATATTGGGTCAGATGTGCCTTAAAAAGTTAATTTTAATCACGATTTGGATACGCAAAATTGAATCGTGGAGAGAGTGAGAAAGAAACTAGTAAACAGTGTACAATAATAAGAAATAGGTCCATACTAAGTTACGAGCTAAGCAAGAGCAAGGTGAGTTGGACACATTTAAGGAACCTTAGAACTATTACCGAATATTAAAGAAGAGAAAACAATAGGGCAGGTCTCACGAAGAGAACCATAAGCCAAATAAAGAGGAGTGTAGAAATCAAAATGATTAGAGATAATAAGTCTTTAATAAATAGGATAGCATGGTGGGATTAATTTAACCAATCTTAGGATTGAAACATTAATGATGTGGGGAATTATTTTTCACCAGCCAAATAAAATGAGCATGAAGGACTAAGGTCTTTATATCCCCTAATCGACTAATCACACATTTCCATCCAACTGCTTCAAATTTTTTTCATCCCAATGAAACATGGCTCCCAAAATTCAATGACAGCCGCAAGAGGGGTGAGATTATAGCAATGGTTAGGGAGAGCCACGAAGAAGAGGTCTGGCAGCGTCAAGGGTCCAGATAAAGGGAATTGAAGGTTGTGTGTATTCAGTGCAGCAAAGGGACGATTACCAGCCAACGAATAAGGGCCAACGAATGGGCCGCCATTGGATTGGGAAACGGGATATGACCGAAAAAGGACGTACTCTGGCGAGCATTTATTTTTCAAGCGGAGGCTAGAATGGAATGCGTCCGGCGAAAAACTTGTTAAAGAGGACGCATTGTAACCCTGCGCTTTTGAGAAAACCTTGGCACGAATTTAATGATTTTTTCCCAATTTTTCTTTTAGCGTTACTTGTCCTTTTCTACTGGATTTTTATTGCGTCAGATTATAACCAAAAGAGGATTCTTTTTCGTTGAAAGAGGGAAGCCCGGGGAGGGAATGGCCAGGATTTGGTGGGGAGGGTGGGGGGATAGTATAGGGCACCCTGTGTGGCCGGTGCAAATGGCACGTATCCGCTGTCGAGCTCAACCTCTCTCACTCTCTCTCTCACACACACTGAGTTAAGGGAGAGGCAGGGGGAGGGGATGGAAGGGAGGAGTTCGGTGGCATAGAGAAGTGCGTTGCCTAGGGGGAAGGGGGGGTGGAGGGTTGAGGCGAAAGGGATGGGTCTATTGTTCGGTGATCGGTGGGGGGAAGGAGGTAGAGAGAGAGAGAGAGGTGACGGTGGATTGGTAATCGCCCGTAAAAGGGTTCGGCCAGTGGACGATAGAGGGGGAACGAAGGCAGGTAGGGGATGAGAGGAAGCGGGCAACGAACGGGGGAGGGGTTGGTTGCAGGGGGTGTGGGGTTAAATTAATGGTTGCTCTGGGGTGAAAGCCGGAGAAGTGGGGGAAGAAAAGTGGGAGAGGCTAACATTTGGGAAACAAAGCCTATATCACACGAATAACACCGGTTTCTATGAGCTACTCACGCAATATCGATCGCGGAGGAATTACGACTTCAAAACCCTGTGGCGTTCCTCTTCACCCATCTTGTCCCTCTTCCCTCCCCCTCCCTCCTCATTCTCTCCTCCTCCTACTCCACTTTTTCGCATCCACACAACTCAAAAAATGATTAAAACCTCTTCTACAGGCAATCGACTTCATTTGTTACGGACAAATCATTGTAAAGCGGCGCACTAACTTGATTTTTTTAACTTTGGACTTACGTTTATCGGAATTCACTGCATAAATTTTACTGTAGCACTACGGTTACGAGTTAAAAACACTCACTTTTAAGGCAAAAAATGCCAAAGGGAGTGATTTATACAATGAAATATATTTATTCAGCATTATTTGAATTGTTCATCCTGGATAAGCACGGGTTTGTGCACAACAAATCAGCGAGTGCACGAGCTTCTAACTCTACGCCCTGGAATTCCCGAACAGTTATATCACGGGTAATTTAAATTAATGCTATCCAGCATAATCTACCCCGAAGCAATAGGCTGACATAAATTTATCGGTTTGTTGAGATATTCCATCAAAAAAGCATCATCTCTCGAAATTTAGGCTTCAAATACAAAACATTTAAGGGAGAAACCTGGTTTTTCTTTTCCCGTATAATCGTTTTTTTTCTTTTTCCTTCATACAATACTTTTTTGAAACGTGGTTTCCATTGTTACAACTAATTTAAAATAAATAAGTTTTGTTCCCATGAAAAAGTACTTGAACCTTGAATATAAAATGCTATCATAGTGAACTTTTTTGGAAATTGAAGGTATTGAGTAGGAAAATAAAGTCGAAGGTAGGAATGATAAAAATTATGCGAATTTCACTGAAGATGGTTTATTCACGACCATCTTTTGTGAAATTCGCATAATTTTTATCATTCCTAACATGGAAAAATTTCACGTAATACACCCTGAAACCGCAAATTTTCTTAAAGTCGAAGGTATTTAAGTTTTTCTAGTTTTATTACTCCAATATACTAACATTATTTTTAGTAATATCCTGGTATTAGTATATATTGTATTTTTATCTTAGATAAAGTTAACAAAAATTTAATGAAACACCGGAAACGATTGCAGGAGATTTTTTAGACCAACGATCTGTTACTTCATTGATCATGATTTTAAATAAAAACTACAGTAATTGTATTGTCCACTTGAATTTATTGTGAAATACACAACACGTGTTTCAACGCTCCTTAGGGCGTCATCATCAGGTCTGCCTTCATCAGGTCTGCTCCTTAGGGCGTCATCATCAGGTTAGCAGACCTGATGATGACGCCCTAAGGAGCGTTGAAACACGTGTTGTGTATTTCACAATAAATTCAAGTGGACAGTACAATTACTGTAGTTTTTATTTAAAATGCTGTTCCACCAGATATCGCCCGACACTGCCGAATTTATATGATTTTAAACTTACAATTTTAAAACACAAGAAAAACAAAAACTAGAATCATTGGCCAATTAAAATTTATCTACACGTCTTTACCTTTAAGGGTATTATCTCAGCTCCACGAAATCTATCCTCTAACGCAACCTTTTACCCTGTATTCCATGCAGTCCCTAGCACGCCCTTTTTTCCCTTTTATATTTTAATTGTAATATTTATTAATAAATACCCCTCGAACTCTTCATTGACTGCCGGTTAAGCAGTTAGCCAGAGTTATTTCCACCTGACAGCGCAGTTGCCAAGGAATGGAAGCATTAAGGGAGACTGCATTCAGTCGTTCTATCCAACCTAGTTATACATAGAGACAATAAGTATTACAGCAAAGGAAAGGGAACAATTCCTCGGGCATCCCTATTTTTCTTCCAACCATACACATAGCTCTCAACCAAATTACTGCTTCGATCGATCGATCAAAATCTGATCGATTAAAATCTGAGCTCCTATCGTGTTTTAATTGTTCCGGCATTTTTTTCCAACAATACGCATAAGCAGCCTGCAGGAGGCACTCGGCATGCATTTACCCAATTGGGGTTCTCTATGAGATTTGAAGTTAATTTAATTATATTTGGGATAGTTAAATTTACATGAACTTTTTTATTGTATACCCAAATTTTACTGTTTCTTTTCGCGTTCAATTCATGTACTAACTATGATACATTGCTTTAATTCTTAATATCAAATTAATGAGTCAGTTTGCATGTTTGCGCACTTTGTTCAAATTCAAACTGAGATGCTTTATAGTCTTTTTATATTATGCATCAGAACTATCAATTCGAGCTAATTAAAGTAGCCATTGAAGGAAAAAAATAGCAAAAATAGAACGGAGACCTGTATGAATATGATTTGAGAATAGCATTTGCGTATAAGGGAACTATCTATGCATAGTCATTATCTACACCCGAATGTCTCCCTTCCCCTTGATTTTCTTGCCACTATTCCTGATTTACCATCTTTTCGCTAACGAAAACGCTTTCTCTGGGCCGGGCCACACCCTTACCGATTCTTCTGACCAATTCCACCCTCTAGTGACACTTAATCGAGCCTCTTAAACTTCTTCACATCACTTTCAACCGTTTCGCTCCCATTTATCCCCAACAGCTGCTCCTCTCTTAAATCCAACCCCACATCTGTGCACTATATATTTATCTGTTCCCCCAGTTCCCACCTATGAGTATAAAAAAGTTACGTCCACAGCAGTCAAAAGCTACGCAAGAAAGGAAGTATATTTTGCTCACAATGTATCCACAGGAATTATCCTATGATGAAGTCCTGAGAATAAAAATAGGTTTTGTTGGAAAGTTTTTTTTAACTCAGAGTCAATCTGTCAGAGTTACGCAGTTTTGCGAGCATGATCAAGACTTTTTATGGATATTGAGAGAGAAACACAATTACGCAGAGGCATTGGAAGCTTTACAGTTAAGGGGGCGTCCATTAATTACGTGAGGCGATTTTGGCGAATTTTCGACCTCCCCTCCCCCCTTGGTGAGATCCCGTGAATTTGGCTCGACCCCTTCCCCCCTCCCCCCTAATCTCACGTGAGATTTAAAAACATGCGTATTTTTAGTGTAAATACGTTAGTCAGTGCTTGATTGCGTTGGATTTATTCAAAAAACATAAATTACTTAATTATTTTCATTTAAGACTAGTATTTAAGGCTACTAAGAACGTAATCTAGAATCACAGTGAGAAAATCGAACAATAAAATACTTAAATGGGAACTACTAAAATTCATATAAGAATACTCATTCTAATTCTGTCCACGGGGACTCACGTGTGGTCTCAAGAGTGGTTACTGGAACCAACATGTCCATTTGATTTGTTTCCACATGTTTTACTTAATTAAACCCAGTTTTCTCGCAATTTTACACTGTTTATTGTGGGAAAAAATTACGTGATATTTCCCGAGACCCCCCTTCTCCCCCACGTGAGATTGGGTGAGATACGGCTCGAGCCCCCCCCCCCCCTCCACCTAAATGCCTCACGTAATTAATGGACCCCCTAAGATGCTACAGTTTGCGCAAATGGGAACACATTAGCGCACACGAGCTACATTGAACGGAGCGAACTCTGCAACCAAAACGTTCGGTAATCAGCCGTTAGCATTTTGTAGTTTAACAGTTGCCCCGGTCTTATTTTTTTGGAATGGTTTGCAGATTCACTTAATATTTATGCTGAAGAGGGAAGCTTTTTACCATTAAGTAATTAAAAAACTTTACATGATCCATATTGGCGTCTTAACTGAGAAGCGACACATGAACAACAATCACGTATACGTTACTCGAAATTCTTTTCTTCTCAAAGACAATCAAGAGTTCATCGATAATACACCGATCTTTTTTAATGTGCTCAGGGTCTAAAATGAATGGCAATGGTTCTGCGCTCTCTGCCTCTTGTGTTTGGAAAGCGTCCATTATCAACAGGCCTTCGCAAATAGGTGAAGAAAACATATAAGAAATGCCTCAACGGCGCTATCCCACGGAAAAAGTAGATATCACAGTATAATATAGGCATGGTAAAACTTGGTGACACTCTTAAGCGAGTTTGAGGCAGGTGAGCTTTAAAATATCAAGGTTAGATGAGCGTGCAAGTATGTCGAAGGACTCCCGCAGGGACCCCTGAAGGTTCCCTCAGCCCCAACTCGCTTGTACGCTTTCTTCTCCCTGACTTCATGCTCTTCACAAGTAAGTGCCACCAAGTCTTGCTACCCCATTAACAAATCTATGAATAAAAAAATGTCTAAACATTAACAGAATGGAAATTTAAATTATGTTTAGTTTCATAAAAATATCATACATTTCCGTTCTAGTATAAAAATATTATTTCAAAATTACACTCTATGCTTGCAGGTTTCTCTTCGTTGAAGTTTTATTATCCATACTAAATAATGTACTTTCATTTTTTCTCCCTTCTAGCTGAACTCTTCCTTAATTCATTAGCGGAAATTAGTTTCAATTCATGTGAAAAATGTGGATTATTGTTTCCGGTACGTAGGTGATATTCTCTGCCTGTGGACAGGGACTAACCACCAGCTAGAATCCTTCCTCAATCATCTCAATGCACTTCATCCTAACAATTCTTTCTCCAAAAAGTCGTTAACGGCGTAATCAACTTCCTTGACTTGTCAATTACCATCATAGAAAAAGGCATGAGTTTTCTTATTACAGAAAATTCACTTATACAGACCACATAATTCCTAATGATTCCGTTCACTATTTTTCTCACAAACATGCTGTCATTAACTCAATGATTCACTGCCTCCTACAAATACCACTTTCCCTCGAAAATTTCAATATGGAACATAAAACAATAATTAATATATCCACCAGCAATGGGTACGACCCAAATCTAGTACACAAAATACTACGGAAAAAAACCGAAAGCAATATCCATAAAAAGGATTTCCTCCGCTCAGCCCGCAGAACAAAAAGACATTTAAGTGGTGCTCTCTCCCATTCCTGGGAGATATCTCATATAAGATTTCCAATCACCTGCCTACCTCACTTAAAGTAGTCTTTCACCCACCCGTAGCCCTATCCAAGCTCCTAGTTAATGGTAAAGACAAACAAGAAAGACTTCTCAAGTCAGGCATTTATAAACTTAACTGCAATATTTTTATTGCACTTCATATGTCGGTCATACAGGTAGAACTTCTTGATACGCTCTAAGGAACACGCTAGGTGTCACAAAAATAATGATGCCAGCTCTCTCTTTACTAAGCACCTCCTGGAATACAACCACAAAAGCTATTTTTTTCACAAAATCTTACATATCCTCTCGAAGGGATAAAAAAGGAATGTTTTCGAGCAAATCGAGATATGAAGGCACTTGGCAGACCCTAAGACGACCTTTTGTAATGAGAAATTCTTCCCACAGCCCTCCTTATTCCTTTACGAGAAACTAACCTCAAGAAAAACTAACCATTCAAGCCACCTGTCTGCGCACACATTTCCAAGCCACAGTTTAACCGACTCCTCCCGCACTCAAACCAACTCCGTAACTACGACAACAAACATCGGTCAATCAACAAAACCAACAATGAATTTGTGCCTGATTGCGTAGATCAGCGAAACGAGTTGTACCGTTTAATAAATTCTGTGGATAAATACGAAGTACATTATTTAGTATGATTATAAAACTTAACTTTTAGATTTAAACTCCTACATTTTAGTGCAATATCGAGCACAACTATTTATAACTCTTCATAGAATCATTTATTTACCATACTGAATGTTCTCTGTTAGGGCCTGTGATTAAGGTTTTACCCTCCTATTGCTGATCAAAAAGCCTCGTCACCTGTTTGCCCAACAGCTATTGTACATCATGCTTGCATGTGATTAGACATAAAGTAATTCAAGTTGTCATTTGAGTAAAGTAGCTCGAGTAAAGTAGAAGGAGTGATTGTCTCCTTTGCATTATCTGCAATTGCTTATAAATGTATTATACATTTTTATAAGTTTACTGTGCTTGCATGGAAAATCCCACTTCACTTTGGACGAAAATCTAATTCCACTGAAGATTTAAGAGTTTTATTTATAAAGCAAAGGATGAAGTGGGCTTGAATTATTTATAGTAAATTAGTTATTCTTACCAACTTGGATTTGCAAACCATGGAAAATGTTTAAGGGAAAAGTTCCTCCAGTTTGGGAGCGCTAGCCCCGTCACGCCACGAACTTAGTGATCCTCTTGCCGATGTGGATTTATGGGGCACGAAGTTTGCTCAGAGTGTAATTCCCATGCTCGGGAAAGCATTACTATTTCACCTTTTTTCACTTAACTCTACTTTTTCCCACAGTGTAATCAAGACGCACAAATTTTTGGGGGACATACTTATTTGCACACTGCTACACTCACGTCACATTTTGTGAAACTGTTTCGTTTTGCGAAAAATCTAAACACGATAATTTCTTGAATTTTCTCTTTTACTATAATAAACAAAAATATCTCATATATTTTTTCAAGGGACATAGTACGCCAAATGAACTAGGTAAAAAAATTGTCAATATGAAAATCATTGCGAATTCAGAAATGTATATCCACCTTAATTTTTAAATAAAACAAACTTTTTCCATTAGGAAGAGGCGTCAATAACCCGTAATTTCTGAAAAGTAAATTTTCAAAAAGGATTAAACTCACATCAAAAGCCTGAACCCATTAGAAAGCAAAATATAATCATGCAAGCAAGCCAATCAATAGCCCATGAGCACTTTTTCAACAGTTACGCTAACAATTGTGCCTATTCGATGCGATTGTGAAATGATAGTTTAGAGGCTACACAATTATGTTTAACACACTAGCGAAAGTATACCACATTTTGATAATATATTCAGTTAAAAAATGCATATTCAATCCATTGTCTAAAGAATCTGACAAAAGATTGTGCAAGCCAAACTAATATGATAATTGAGTGCATTAGGCGCTAATTACTGGATGTCATTACTTCAATTTTAAATTAGCATATCTATCAATGTATTTTAAGCACTAGATTACTTGATTGTTCATGCATCCAACATTTTATTCACCTAAAAAAATTCTTATTTAAGAAAAGTGTTTCATGTTGACGAAAACACGTGACAATGGGACAACAGACGTGTAGAGGGTTGAAGTGTACAGTCAGGAGTAATTTGGGAAGGTATAGGTGGAGATGACTAGCTAGCGCCACTAACATAAAGCAAACTCATGGTCAGGAATCAAGGTAAGTTGGTAGAAGACAATAAAGGCAAAATAATCATTGTGGTGGTGAATGGAGGGAAGTGTATCGGGGACAACGCTACTTATACCTCAGAACAAAATAGTGAAGAGGTCGGGAAAAAATATTATTTATTGCACGAATACGATAAGCGCAGCTATTTCAAATATTTTAAGAAATAATATTTTCTTGCCCAAATATATCTCTGAATTGAAATCTCTGGAGTGTTTGATCGAAATTAAAAAGACGAACTGAAAAATGCGATTCTCCACCACAGAGAAATATTGCACTAAATTTTATTAATAACATCAAATAATATGATCTGGACTACATTTTTATCGAGCTAAAAGTATAATGTATATTGTAAGTTTTTTAATTTTTTTTTCGAATACAGGGATAGAAATTTTCATTAATATACCAATTATAAAATATTTTCTTAAAAGATTTTCGACGGGAAAATAGAAGCTCCAGCAAACATAACGTAGAATTGAAAACAATTTTGGCACGAGTTTGGTTGTCATCAACGATCATCAATTATAACATAAATTTAAGAAAAATGGCCTTGCCACTTGCATAACCTTACTTGCAAAGATTCCAAAATTTACATATAGCTGTTTACGGATAGTTAAGATGTAGCAATGAATGTAGTAATGAAAGTATACTAACGAGTCATTATTTCAAGCTAATATCAAGTTATGTTAGACTTATATAAATATTATTATTTTTAAGACAAAAGAGATTGAAAAATATTTTTAAAAATCTTGCCTAGCAACGTTTTTCAACACAATTGAACTATGGATTCATTTATACTTTTAAGGCAAGAGAACTCAATATGGATATATTATTGTTTCTATTATAAGAGAAATTAAGTTTTACTAAAATTCTTCAGCTTCCTCATGTTTCAAATGAGGAATTAACCACGTAATAGTGATTAATGGACGTTGCACACAATTTTTCAGTTAAATTCAAAACCATTTATTTTGATCATTCGTCAACATAACAAAGTCATAAATGTATACATATTATTCAGAGGGATGAGCAAGTTATCAATATCCTATAAGTTTCGAAAATTCAGTCAAGATTGTCAAACCAAAGTTTATACACACGAAATCTTGTCTAAGCAAATTAAACTTTCAATTTTCTAGGGAGGTAACATTTTACGGCACCACATTTTTTAAAGCAATTTTATCTATTTTCATGGAAACAGCTATTACACCATATCGTAAGAAATATTTTTTTGCTCTCTTACACCAAAATAAAATATGAAGAATAAATCAAAAACAAGCCAAAATACACTTGAAAACGCTAATGTTCCAAGAAGTGAATGAAAGCTATGCACATTTTTCATAAAATATCCCTGTTGAAAAGATTTTAAGGAATTAAGAATGAATTTTACAGCTTTCACCGTTAGAATTTTGCAGTATCTAGGGAAAGGGCCAAATTACTGAGGATCTATAAAGGCCAGCACTTGAGTAGAAAATGAAGCCCGATTGACAATGCAAAGTCATTGAAATCCAGGTCGATTTTTCATAGTGATTACTGGAGTCGAATAACTGATGGGCCAGGAGATTGTTCGGAATAACAGCGCAAGGTGACTCTCATTTATCGGAAAAAGAAGATCCTTGAGAAGCGGAGAGTAAGCGTAGAGGTAAAGGAGTCAAGGGTCACAAGGACCTCAGGAGAAGTGCGAACGGTATGAAATTAATTGGAAACGAGTTCAGGGTTTCACGGTGGAACGCAAACGGAGTGGAACGAGGACAAGAGAAACAAGAGAGTGGCAGAAAGAGGGCGTTAACAGAGAAGATGGAGGAGAGGAGGTGAGGGTATTTGGCGGAAGAGGCAAAAGATATTAGTGTGGGACGAGGTGGAGGGGGAGAACGGATAGAGAGGGAGAGAGAAAAGAGAGGCAGGGGAAAGGAAGTGAAAGAAGAGAGAGCGGAGAGATAGAGAATGGTTGGGAAGAACAAAGGAGAGCGAAGATCCTGATCTTAATGACGACATGGCAAGGAGTTGGGAGAGCGGAGAAAGAGGTTGAGGATAAGGCTGAGGAAGGAGGGCGGGGGGACTGTATCCTTGGTATCCAAGGCAACACAATAACCCGTCACCTCCACGACTCCTAAGAAGAGAGGGGTGGTAAGGAGAAAGAGGGTAAGAGGGAGATGGGGGTAAGGAGTGACCGAGGGAACTATTCGCCTCCCCTCCCCTCATTCCCCAAACACGTCATCCACCCCCGCAGTGAATTTCCCTCCCCTTCTCAACAATCCCATACCACCCCTTCTTCATCCCACCCTCAGCCATCTGTTCCCATTCATCAGCCGTCTTCCTCCCTCTTCATCTCCCAGTCCTCTTCATCCCTTCTTCTCCCATGACCTCTCCTTTCGTTCCCGTTGACTTCCCCTGTTTTCGCATTCTCGATGAACACTACGCGTCCTCCTTCCCGTTCTCTGTAAACAAGAAGGTTTTGTCCGTGAGCCCACGGCGTGGGCGTGTGTTCCAACTGCGACCGCAGGGGGGAGTTGTTGTTGAGTGCAATCACTCATTATTGGCTTCAAAATTAACCGCCTACTATTCCAGGTCGAGAAAAGGTTTTTGGATTTCTGACCTAAGCTTAGAATTTTTCCAAGCGCAAACAATGTTTTAAATTTTTATAGCATTTTTCAATCCACATTATTCATTAAACCGCCAAATTGGAGGAATAGGACGCGTTTGAGAAGGAGAAAAAAGAGAAATTGGTGAACTCTCTAGCAACCATTATCGCTTACCATGCAAAGTAAAACGCACTGAATCAAAATAAATCACATGTACTTGTATATGTATTTTATGTTGCTCCCACATATTTGGCTTTTCTACATTATAATGACCGACATGTGAATAAACACATGCGATCTTCTGTGTCCCCACGCCGCTGCCGACAAGAGTGGGCCGTGATGACGCGAGCAGTGCTCAAGGTTTATATCCTTTTGATTAAGCTGCTGCCTTTACGGGCGTTATTTATGAGGATGAATGTAACCGCAATAAATTATAGCTTATTCTAATTTTCATCCTTACCAAATTAAGTAAAATAAATAAAATATATATATTAAATTAAATATAAATTACGATGAAAACAATTTTAATTAAACTCAACAAAACTAATTAGCATATGATTATCAACATTTTAGGTGAATAAATTTTGAAAAATATTGAATTTTAAACCATCATTTGTCATGAGTGGTGCCAATTGGGAATTGAAATTCACTGAAAGCCGTCATCAACTACTGAAATGCACAAATTCAGATGCAAAAGATCTGTGATAGTCCAAATAGCCCATTTTATTTTTTACCGTCCATCATTTTTATTGAGGATACTTGGGTAGCTTAATTGTTTAAAGCTTCCGGCGTGAAGTCAAGGGAATTGGGTTTGAATAGGTATTAGTGCTGGTACGTACAAAAATATGCAAAGAACTATATTAAATTAAACCTCTAGCTCCCGTAGAATATATGTATGGTGACGAACAAAGACGCCAATAATGCCAATGGTTTCGGTAGGCAGCGCTATTTTGTTAATATTTTATTTATGATTTCATTTCTGCAGGGATGCTGACTTATTTATGTATCATGCAGGTAGAGATTTGTAATCATCTTGTATGTTTTTCATCTTGTATATTTTTCAGGCTAGCATTTTTCAAATGCTAGCCTGAATGAACTTAAATAAATGTCCCCCGTGATTCATTAATACCGCATCTATACCACATACAAATGTTGATAGGGGCAGGTATCATCATTAATTGCTAGTTTGCGTGGTGGTGTCTTTGGTGGTATCTTTGGTGGTGATTTTGAGTTATTGAATATGCTTAGTTTTCTTGCTCATCGCACTTTCATTGGCTTTATTACTCTTTCGTCATCAACGCTTTCTGCATCCTCAGGGTTGTATTCTCTTTTGTCACCAATTATCGATGTACCGGCTGAATACTTTAGGGAAAGAGAAAGTTTATCTTTATTTTATGTTCATTTTTTCCGTGAACAGTAGAGTAGGAGTGACTGATATTGGATATTTGGATTCGAGCATTGTGAAACAGCATGCTGACAATAAAGCTTATCCATAGAGAATAGCCACATTCTTATGTAAGGCTGTGTTTTGTTGTAACTCAACAGAACTATGCCAATTGCTCGTACAATTTGGAATGCCAAATAATATGATATATCCTGGAAAAGACCAAGTAACAGTGTTTTTCAAGAATTGCCCAAAATAAATCTGACGTAAAAAATACAAGTATAGGTTGTTGGTTGCTGACTGCGTGAGTAGAAAACATGTAACAAATGTGTCTTTCATACCAAAGCCACTAAACAAATGACTAAACTAAGAGTGACTCACAAAGGTATAAGTAGCAACCAAACATAATTAAGGTGCTAAAGATGAATATTAGCCAATGAGTATATATTTCTTATGAATAACCTGCCTCAGCATAAAGATCGTATTACAACTTCATTTCCATCTATTTCATTCAGTCTCAAGTAATTTGCTATTAACTCGATAAATAAAACCGGCGGGTGTGTCGTTCTTCACTATTTTAATTTAGAATTAGTTTTACCAGCTTTCTCCAAGATTTCCTATGGATACGTTTTAAAAGCAGATAATGTTTATTTGTGACAGTATTATTGTAAAAAAGTATTTCTCTAGATGAGACAAAATTTAAGCGGTCTAACCTCTCACGCCAGTTCTTTCCATAAAATATTTAGTTTTATGAGTAGCCTGTAGTACCGAAGTGGTGAGAAATAAAAATTCTCTTGTATGAGATGGGGAATTTATTTGCTATAAACATGAATTAATGCATTATTTCTATGAGATTGTATTTTACAACTCAACCATCGTTAACGCCCAAAGTTGAAACTCCTCGTTCAAATCATTACATAAGCGTTTTATTAAAATTCCGGAAGATTAATAATTAATTCCATCACGGGAAAATTGACGCGGGTCACGTCCTTGAACGGGAAGGGGGCGAGGAAAAGGTACGAAAGGAGAAAGGATACAGAGGGTAGTGGTTGGGCCGCTTTTTTCAGTAATCTCCATCCGCGAAAGCATTGGCTACCCCTCTCTCCTCCGGCACACCCCGTCACCTCCCTCCCTTCCTTTCCCCTCCCAACTGCACTCCCACTTTCCTTTTCAAACTCACCACCAAAACCCCTCTCCAAATCTCCCCTCTTTGCTTCCCAGTAACCCTCCCAGGCCAGGCATACCCACCATCCCCTCCCTCTCGATCCACCCAAGCATACTTGTAGGGGGAGAGAGTGATAGAAAAATCGGGCTGCTAGCAAGCGAGCTGTGTGCCAGCCGACAGATACGCCGGAAAAGATGGAGAAGTTAGGGGGCTGCAGAGATGAGGCAGGAGGAGAGAGGGGGGAGGAGAGGAAATATCGGGTTTTCCCTCCTCGCTCACAATCTCTCCCTATCGTCCCTTCGCTGGGGGCTTCGGAGAGAAAAAACGGAGCGTCTGGGCTTGGGGAAAAGTAAAGGGCTGTTATAGGCAGATGAATGTCGGCAATATAGAAGTAAAAAGAGTATCGCGAAGGAATGTGGTGGCAGGACAAGATATTTGAAATTATGAGAACGTTCCATAAAAATCCACGTTTGCACAAAGACCAAAAAATTAGTCTTGATCTTTGTCCGGAGCGTTTTGATCCCAGGATGCAGAACGTGGGCATAAGATATGGGAAATAAGAATAAAACCCCAACTGGAAACTGAGAAATTCGTTTATGGTGAACTATGGATGTAGCTTGTTCGATTGACTTAGAATGTAGTGAGAAAAATTCCCAAACATGATAAAATACAAAGAAGCAAAGCATGCTGTCTTTCGTATAACAAATTGATGGAGAATTATAGCTATCTCTAGCAAATGTTATGGTGGCCTGGTTACAATGCATGCAAAAGGTTGTATGGACAACGAAGAGTGGTCTACATGAGAAAAATCGTCAATGGTTTCACATTGTGATATAAAGAGCCCTGTACAAGATATAAAGGTGCGGAAACAGCAACAAGGTAAACGAAGTATTTGAATTGAAGTGGACGCAAGAACCAATACAGAATATGTTCCTCAATGGAGCGCTTCACTGTAATTCAGTGAAGAAACGAGTGAATGATTAATCAGAAAATTGTGAAGGGAGTTAAAAGAAAGCAGTAAGGTACCGTGTTTTCAAATAAAAATTTGACCGATCTTAACAAATATTAGTCTAGAACAAAGGAATAACATGGAACCCAATACAAGAATGGATAACTTTTAAAGGGAAAATGACGTCACTCCTTGAAAATGCTGAAGGAATGAAAAGATCTACTATTAAGTTGTTTTCCTCCCAAAGTTTGATGGAAGAGAATAAAATTACTGTAGGTTTTAACAAACGTAGTTCTCTTTCTTCTGACATATTTATCATTATTATTTCATCAAGCATATGTCTTACCTCTCTTAATCCCATAATTAACATAAGTTGCACCTATTGAGGTTTAGAAAAATTTAGTTGTGTCTGACTCAAAAAGTGATGAATTTTTCAACGCTTTTCTTGATTAGGAAAACATGTATGGAAAAATGCGTATTCTTCAGGAGAACCTAAAATATTTCTCTGTTTAGAGGATTAGAAATATGGTACCCTTAGTTTTCCACAATTCAGAATGTGGGTCGGAGCACTTTAATGCATGTTACAAAAATGATTCTTAGCCACAGAAAAATAAATAACTCAATGAAGGAAGAAAATAATAGTGAATGCAAAGCCGTGAATATAGGAAAATATGACGTAGGAAGCGTGTATGTGGTATCTATTAAGTTCCATTGAAAACTGAGATTTAACGCAAAACTTCAAGACATGTAATCAAAGATATTAGTTTAAAAAGTAAATATCGAAACATTGAAGAGTTTTAGCACTAAGCGACTAAAGATAGCTGAGGATATCAAGAAGCTCGTCAAAATCAAACCTCTTATTGGTGGTAAAAAAATAAAGGAAATGGTTAATAATGAAAATAAAGCTTATCAATAAAGAGTGTATAAATTAAGAACCTAAGAAAAAATAAATTAAGGGTTGAAGTATAGTATACGTACTCATGACATACTAGGAAATTAAAGAAAATTGCAATCAGAAATAAAAATAAAATTTAAAAGAATAATACAAAGAGAGAAATACTTGGAAAGAACTAAAACCTTGCAGACTAGGAATATTACTTTTTTTAATAAAAAAGAAAAATAAGGACGCAGATAATAGCAGTTTATTTAAGGCACGAGATTGAATGTATTAATATGCAAAGTTATAAAAGGAAAACAGGGAGCAGTATATAGAGGATATGGGAGAGATCAGAAAAAAGGGAACAAAAGTAAGTAGAAAAAGTGTGTGCATAAAATAATTCAATGGAAAACATTTTATAAAAATATTCGGGACTAATATTCAAAATTCAAAGCCAAATTACCTGGAAGCATTGTCATTGAATTAGTTAAATACGGACCAAATATTTCATTTTCAATATTTAGCGGAACCTGCATAATTAAACGGGAAAATGTGCCACATATGTGGAATATTGCATCTATAATTCCAATTTATAAAAAAGGGAAACCTCAAAATGTGTGAAAGCTACAAAGATAATAAAATGTTACAAAACATTTGAAAAGATTATTTGGTAGAATATTTAGGAAAAGACTCGAGCCAGACTGAAAAACATCGAGTAACTGAGGGTGTTTCGTGCAGGACAGCTGTGTATGGAAAATATCCCCACAGCAAGTAATGGAAACACGGAAGGTAAGACATTTTCCACCACATATTGTTTTTATTAACTTAGAAAAGGCTGATAGGAATAAACTCTTGATTAATTATTTTCAATGGTGAATACTGGTCTCAAAGAGACACGCCCGAAACTGTTCCAAACTACTATGAAAAAACGTGCACTAAACATTGAAAGCAAGGCGTGAGACCCTTTCAGACCTACGAGTCCTTTGGCAGGGGTGTTCGTCATTGCCCATGTTATACGATATGTATGAAAGAAGCGCTAGAAAAACAGAAGGGAAAATAATCAATAATGAACATTAAAATTGGCTATCGTAGTTTTTCAACTCTCTTGTTTTTGAGTGGTCTGGTAACGATGACGCCGATTATAAGATCCAAACTTAAACATAAATTTGTAAAATGGGAAAAAAACATAAACATTTAAAACACCCTTGTAAATACATCTGCATACATTCCTGTGAGCCACCGCAGAGGCGTGTATCAGGGGGTGTCAAGACACCAGCCATGAAAGGGGCGGGAATAGGGCAAAGGAAGTGGGAGAGGACAAAGGTGAATCGTATATAAACAATGAGTCAGTGTCGTGCTGTTTTTGTTATAATCACCAGTGGTGCGTGAAAAGAACGAATTCTTGCACCTATCCGTTCGGCAACACATCACTCTTATTTAGTCACCTCTATCTAGTCTATATCTATTCATATACTTCGGGGTCAAAATAATATCCTCCGTGTCCGACTAAATCTGAATTTTTCAATCAACGTAAGAATAGCGTATAGCCTCCAAGTCTCTAAAAAGCTCCCAACCTAGCCCTTTTATCAGCTGTGTGACACTTGCTGTTCACTCTCAGCAGAATGTAACGAAGTAAAACAGCATTTATTTATATTTTATTTTTCTTCGCGAAATAAATCATTCTGTGCAGTTTCCAAAATGCTCGCGGCGTATCCGAGATTTAGCCTAACCTAACCGATGAAAGGTAACATCTCCCTTTCACTTTTTCATAGAAGAATCTTCCCACCGTTTTCTTGATAAATCCAAGTCTCTTAAATGATACGCTGAAAATGTTTCGCATGTGTGGGAGAAGTAGAGAAAGGTACATCTTTTTCAACACAAGAATTAAAAATATGTGATAAGAATAAGTACTTAGGACGCATCATATCTAGTCTAAAAAGGCCGAGAACGAGTAAGAACGAAATAAACTGCTATTTCATCAAAAAATCCCCGAAGAGAAAGAGCCCGGAGGCCGAGAGGAAATAAAAAAAATAAAGGAAAAAGTGTTGAATGCGGTAAGTATGGAAAGTAAGAGAGAGGAAATGAATGAATGAGAGAATGGGAGTTGGATTAGGGGATGAGGCGGAGGTGAAGGGAGAAGGAAGGGCGGGCGGTGTAGGGTAGGTGGTCTTAGCGAGGACGGAGGAGTCATGAGCGAAGAGTAGTAAGGGGAGGAGACTAAAGTCAAGAAAGGGAGTGGAGAAGAGTTGGGGAAAGATGAGAGGAGCTGCTTCCTTGGAGAGCCAGAGGATCTTGAGGTCACCACGAAGGAAGAGAAGGGCCAATGAATGCTAAGGAGAGAGTGGGAGAAAGTGAAGCACGGACGCAAATGCAGTCGCGGACGAGGTGGAAGGAAATGGAAAGGTGCCTACGGAGATGGGTGTGCACACGTACGACGACGGAAAAAAATCAAAGAATCTTATGTGCCCAGCACATTTTTTTCACTGTATGAACGACTATAAGGATAGGTTATTCTTAAATGAATTAATCTGATTGACATCATCGTACACTGAGTTTGATAAAGAAAAATACCATTCAAGCGCAACAAATTTCAACATTGACGCATCTTCATAATGAAGAACACAATTTCAGTTATGTATAACATTTTTAAAAACCTGTAATGATTGATTTGAGCTATTATTAATCGAAAAAAACAGCCAAACCTTATGAGAGTTACAGCTGCTGAAGTTTATATTTTCTCAGAACCGCGATAGCTATTCGCATTTAATAAGACATTTTCCAAAAAGGAAACGTCATATAAATTATATAGGGTTATTTCAATGCAGATATATTTTAATGGTATAATCGTATCTTAAACGATTAACGCAGGGTGACATATGAAATTTACAAAGATTAAACAATCATCCCACCTACAGTGTGAAGGGATGATGCGCGCGCAATCGTTCACTCATAAATAGATATTTTAAAACCAAACCAATTAAATCAATCTAAAGTTATGCATAAACTAATTCTGGAAAATGCCAAAAATTACTTGGGACAATCAGCAGCGGAATTCACCTTTGAACATTTTTTGCTACTGGGAAATTTTCTGTTCCTTTGTCTTTGCCTCAGCAGAGTGGCTCCTTGGCACCAAGAAGTTCCATTTTCAAGAACATGAAATCAAATTGGAAGAAAAGTTTCCATTCATGAACGCTGGATATATAATTGGTGGAGTGAGGGTAAATGAGTTTCCATAACTGATGAGGCAAAATAAGGGTAACTAAATTAAATATAAAATAAACAAGAAAAATTAAATTGTTTCAAAATGCCACCTGCTTTACAACTGGCTAAGCTGTAATTCTCCGAAGTGAGTGCAGGGAGATAAAAAGCTCAAATTATTCAGCTGTGACCAGAAAAACGATCCTGCTGTCGTAAATTTCTTCCTACAGAAATGGCCAACTCACAACTTTATCTCGCTTCCGACAGCGGAAATGCAAAACTGCCGATCTGTAGGTTAGATAGTCAATTTTGGAGGCGACCGACACCTGAGGTCATTTGCGCCATTACGGAAAAATGGGTAGGTTAGTAATGGAAATATAGAGAGAAACCCGGAGTCTGCATTAGTCTAATCCAAACGAAAGGCACGAAGAGTTCCACAGTTTCACGTCTCATCCAAGACATGAAGTATTACACAAGAAAAATTTTCCTTATAAGTCGTTGCTCAGTCAAAGTAGATATTTGAATTTCACCGAAAACTTCCCGCCTCTTTGGGGATTCAAGATCAAACCCTCGGGGTGGGAAGCTAGTATCCTAGATACAACACTAACGCAGTCCCCATTGCCGATTGGTAGTGACCCAAAATGTTCAGCGTTTTTAGCATTCAACGTCAAGCTGCTCTTCGGGCCGTGAAAAACACCCGCTAAAATAACGGATTAGGCTTGACATAAAACCTTCGTCAGTTTAAATCGGTAGACTATCAAATTTACGCCAACAATTTAGATAAAAACACTAACATTAGCCAAATATGTTACAGTTAAAACGTAAAAAGAAAGAGGAATCCACTGAGATAACAAATTGTATGTCAGTAAGACTATCACGTGTGAGTTGATCTCGTGATTCAACGATGAAAATAATTAAGAGTTTAAAATGAAATAGAAAACTGAAATCAATATGCAAAATACTAAAGGTGAGAGAATGATAATTTGGAGAATGTAGAATAAGTGAATAGAAATTCTGGCGTTATTGGCCCCTTACACGATATTTAGAGACAGGAAGGTGCAGTCCCTGATTCCAGGACATCATAATGACAGATAAAGTAGATGGGACGATGAGGAGGGGTAGGTAGAAGCGCTAAGTATAGAGAATAAACGCTTCCTTGAACTAATACAGAGCCCTCATCTCTCACATGTTTAACTAACTATAGAATTATGACACCCCGGCGGAATTATTCATCTTAGTGAGGACAGCCCATTAGAGGAAAGGCAAATTTCAATCCAATTCCGCAGTATGTTTACCTCAACTCCTCGGTATTTGCTGGGTTGCGTGGTCGCAGGGGATACTGATTTGCCTTAGAAGTAGTTACTAGGGAAGTCGACCGACATTTAACATCATTTATCCCTTATATAATGGGTCGATAGGTTTCTAAGGAAATAATAATACGAGAAATGGAGGAATAGTGGTGGAAACCCGGATTGGCACTGCCCTTCCATAAACGAAAGGTACACAAGAGGTCCATAATTTAACATCCTACCTCTCACGACTACTGCGTTTGAATTGCTATTTACATGGCGCACGAGTAGAGATGTGGATTAGGATAAAAACTCTGCCACTTTCTGGAATCGAACAAGTGCCCTCGAGTTATGAAGCCAGTACTCTAGCCAAAAATACAACTCGAATACTCATTAACCATTTGACACCTCACATTTAATATTGTTCAAGGTAATAATGTCACACCATTGTGGATTTTTGGATCTGACGCATATTTAGTTTGTTGACGGGCGTATTTCCGAATATGGCGTACACATATTAGATGTTACATTGTTTTTCGGGGCTTTGAAACAAAATAGACAACAAATTCTGTCTACTCGCTTCAGGGGAAACCTTTCTGGAATTCAGTAAAAATAAAATACTAGTGAGAAGAGTAAATTAGGGGAAGGTATAGTAAGGGAAGTATCTACCATGAAATAGACAGAATGAAATACATTTAAATATAATGCATTGGAAATTATGGGCTTAGGAAATATGGTCTTCACACGTTTGTAGTTCTTTTAAAATCTGAATGACACTCTCGTATTAGCCACACCTATATCTTATAGCCACACTTATATACTAAGTATGTTGCATAGGCCTACTATGTGTCAAATTTATCCCTCCACCACTGCTCTCATAATGTCATCGCGATATCAATGATTTTATCGCAATCTTGCATTCCTACCACTTTCAGTCCAATATTCTTCTTTTATTTTTCTCAGCAACACCCCACAATTTCTAATTCTCTTGGTTGTCGTTGACCGTCACTTTTCTTACAAATCTTTCCGACGCACTCAATTTTCTCATTGATGAACCGATTCGACTGTTTCTGCCTACAGTACCAAGCGTAGTTGTAGCATTGTGAGGTGTTAAGCAAAGAAAATATTCGGAACCAGAGACTAGGTAACCGGACCTAAACTGTATATTGTAGTAGATATTTCCCATATGAAGGATACATATTTCCACCGATAAAAGGAACAAAGACGTCTTAGCGTCGCTTAAATTCCCATTCTATACCATATTCCGAATAATTTAATTGCTTTGTCACGTCAAAATTAATAAGCAAATTTTAATAGATATGAAGGCACAATCTAGGAAAATTTGATCTTGTGGCATAAATTAATTGAAATACTGGCGAAAAATTCCTTTCTTTTCTTTCACTAACTTTTACTAGATGTACATATCAGGATTGATTCTAGCGAAAAAGTATGTAAATTTAGCAAATCTATAGATTATAGAATATAAAGCCTTTAGTTTTCAGGTCCTGATAATAGATTTTAGAGCTTTCAGATTCAACATAATTGAGGGTGTGTTGCAGGTAAATTTGTGAGAGGGAATGGAAAGCATGAAGTTTAGACGTATTAATAGGGAATAATGGAAATATTTTACCAAAATTCCCCCCAATGCAGAGATTGCGTTATGAAAGTCATTCATCCTCTTTTTTACGCATATACATGGTGAGTATCATCAACGTCAGTAAGTTGATGTTGCATTTAGGAAAACTCTACCCACAGTAATAAGTACTCTCGCAATCAGGATAAATTGATTTTTCCATCAACTCATTTCATTCTTTTACTGTAATTCACAGGAGAAACATTACTAACATTAGTCGTTTCGAATAAGGGTGGGTTCGAGAATTCATTAATTACCTTTAGTTTCATAATCTGCATAACCGCTTGCACCGTCCTTCATTTTATTACGACTTTTCTGCCCAGCTGGAATTAAATTATTCTAGTTTCCAAATAATTTTGTGTCAATTTTCAAAATTGCCTTTTTAAGTATATACTACATAAACATAAAAACAGGTTGAATAGCTATTAGGCATCATTATTAGGCGTAAATGTTGTGTAAGTGCAACTACATTCGTCCATTCGGAGTAAGAGCACGGCTGCATTTCACTCGGATATGAACGCTGAGCGAGTATGTATATTTTATAACTTATGTGTTTTTCTATAAGGCTAAAAATTATAATTTTATCACACTATTGCTTTAAGTTACACTGATAGCAGGGTTTTAAGGTACTGCGAGGTACTCTCAAATGCGACATTATTCCATCTTCAATACAGAATTCTTAAAATTCACATGTTTTCAAGTTAAAAAAAGAAATAACAATTTTCTGTTCATGGTAACTGCAGTTTTATGCATTAATTATTCATAACCAAACCCAATAGCTAGTCCCCTGCCAAATAATGTCGCCAAACTTTTAAACATTTTGTGCATTATAGATGAATTTCGCGCATACGAAAATGTATTCTAAGAAAACCTAGCGCTTATCCATTCCATACGAACAAGCCATTTTATGCACAAATTATATACATTTTGTGCACAAATTGAACAAGAGAATTATAAACTTAAAATTTGATGATTTTTCTGATACCATTCAAACAAAAATCATTTACCGAATTTTTTTATCCAAACACTTTTCAGTTTTATAATTATCTTCAGAAATGTTCTCAAGATGTTGAGCGCTTGTGCGATTAAGTCGATAGCCGATCCCCTGTTCAGCAACGTGGGATTTGGTAATGGGAAGGGCCGAAACAGCCGAGGTGATTGCTTACTTCTTCGGGTCAAGGGCCCAGGAGAATTGCCCGAATTTCCCTACATCCGAAGGGCTCTGGCGGGAGGGTCGAAAAGGGACTTAAGCGGTCGGAGAAGCATTTGCAATGGACTGGAAACATGCAAGGCGGGATGATGGGCGGGATGAGACGACCCCCCAAGTCCACATACACTTCACTCAGCAGTGCCTTGAACACTGACCAGCTTGCAGCCGCCACCCTCCTGTCCATCCACTCACAAACCTTCCCGCCCATACCCTAACGGCAGTGAACAGCGGGAAGAGCGAATTCAAAGGAAGAGTTGGAGGAGCTGAGAGAAGGGCGGAGAAGAATAATCTGTAATTCACCCCACACCCTTTCATCTGCTCACACGAAATTAAGGAGCTTTACTATTCTCATGGTCTTCATTGTGATATTGTGTCTCCGGAAAATATTTGAGGCTGAGTGATTTAAACATTAAATATATTATATGGCCAGTTCTTCGTGAACATAGTTCCCTGCAAGCCAACTCAGAGGTGTGTTGCAGGGGGTGTGTAGGCTTATAAATTCTGCTTAATTTATCTATATCTGTTCTGATGTTGCATGTGTTTGGGTGTTTCAAACACATGAAATTTGAGAACGGATATAGATAAATTAAGCAGAATTTACATATCTTATACAATAAATCTAAAGGAATTATTTATAAATTAAAATATGCTTTTTAATAGTGTCTTACATACACAAAATGTTATAAATGTTTGTTTTCTTTTAATTGATGTTACTTTTATATTTGTATTTATATAAAGCAATTTTCATGATTTTTTCTAATTTAATATTTGGTGTAATCTGGTGTGTTCTCTTGTAACGAAGAAACTATTTATACTTACCCTGTAAATTGGAATGATTGACATCATGTTAGTGTAATTAAAATTTCACAGGTTTGTAGATATTTGTTAAATTAGTGTACTTGTTAAAAAATGTACAGTGTAGATATCACCAAAGTTGTTATAACAATTGCTATTTTTCTGTTTCTACCTATTTATGTTGTTAATTTTGTTTTATAGCTTTCAATTAGCCCTGAGGATGGCAATAAATTTGCCGAAACGTTGGGAGTGAAATAAAGGAATTTTAACTGACCAAAACTCGATATATATTAAAAGAAGAGATTATGATAATAGAAACATATACAACATGAATATTTGAAAGTAACTGACTTCAGAGGAATGAATTAATGACTTCTTCTCCCTCGGAGCTATTTTATAAGAGATCTCTCAAGCAAGGCGGTTAGACAAGGGAGGGAACTCTTAAAGCAATCATTCATACCAGCAGAAGAACAAAGACGCCTACTACCTTCTTCTTCCCAACCACCTCGTCAGTATGGTTAGTCCAAAATACAAAAGGAAGACGTATCCCTCCCTCGGATCTATCACCCTCGTCTTAGTACAACATACGGTATTTCCCGAACTCATCAACCTGTTATCGGGGATTATTGGGATCAAGGGCTCATGATTGAAGAATACACAAGATTTCAGAGTGCAACACATGACCGTGACTAAGGAAGATATTTATCTCAATGTTGATGTAATTTATTTTTTAACTTAGATTCCTATTAGGAACCCATGTACACCATTAGAAGACTCAGCACACTTGGATTCACGCAGAACTTCTAAGAAATGGTGGAACTCTGCATGAGGTGCTACTGATTTCTTATGGACGGAGACTACTTCCAAAGATAGGATGAAGCAGCTATGGATAGTCCGTTCTTCCCTGTCGTCACCAATCTCACAATGGAATATTTCGAAAAAGCATACATTGCATCATGTCAACTGAGACCTTCATTTAAACTGCAATTTGTTGATGACAAGTTCGTCAACTGGACGCATGACAGGGAGAATCTAGAGACATTCCATAAATACTGAACACCGTTCACCCTTTAATTCAATAGCCCATGGAATTGGAAGTCAAGGGCTACCAGTCCCTCCTGGATGTTTAAGATTAGATAAATACCAACTGATTCCTTCGGCACTCATTGTACCACAAAAACACGCAAACTGACCGGTGCCTATATGGGTTATTCCAAGCCAAATAACCGACAAAAATGCAAAAATGCAAAAGTTGCCCTCACTCTCTCAGATTTGTACGAAATGTTTTGTGCGTTATACTTATAAGGCCATTGGTTTGTATATACATTTTTTATGGAAAATGTTGTGTGAAATGATGGTATGAAAAATTCGGAATTTGTAAAAACAAGTCCCAGAGTTTTCCCATTTTTTTTCTGGTCTAAGAAAGACAGAAAGTTCCGGTAAGAATTATTTTGTACAAAAAACATTAGTGCATCACATTCAACAGTCAAATTGTAAAATCTTAAATCTTTTGAAATTTAAAAAAAATTGAAAAATATTTTAGATGTAGGTAGAATGCCCTATGGTGGGCACCCCCCCAGTAGTTGGCACTTTGTAATAAACCGTGCGATATTAAGTATCAGAAAGGTATTGCAACATTGTTGCATCTGAATTTAGAAGCAAAGGAGTTTTACTTTATATGTATCAGCTGTTCCCTCTACCTTCCACCATTTGTGAAGTGACTGCGGACCATATCACCTCGTGCTGCATTTTCTCTGGAGGAATTGGAGGTTTTCTTAGCGGTAAGTTAAGAACATAACTTCATTTGAATGTATTTTTTATACATAACAGCCCATTAATTATTATGAAACATAGATATTCGTAATGATTGTAATGCCTCAATGACTGTGTTTTTGACTTATTGCCTGTTGACGTAAGTGAAATAAATTTTTATGGCATGCCAATTACTGGTATTTATATATTGATAATTTCCAGTTATTGGTACGGGGTGCCAATTATTGGAAATTTCAACAACTACGGTTATATATTGTTATTGTTCGCCAAATTCATCATACTGTCAATATTAATGCGTATTTTAAATTTTGGCTCATAGAGATGAGTGCAACCAGTACTTGGCATGGGTGCCAATAACTAGAAAAATGGGTGCCAATAACTGACTACACTCCAATTGATAATTTAAAAAAATAAATGTTTTTATAGTCTGTTCTGTCTGGATAGGCTAAAGTGCAAAATGGCTCCACGCAAAGATAAGAGTTACTCTGAAAAAACTCTTTGTGATGCCATTATAGCTGTAAAAAGAGGAATGGTATTAAAAGAGCTGCAAAATGTGTTGGCATCCCAAGGTCAACTTTGCAGTTTCGCTGCAGTGATAAGTTTTCCAAAACTTCACGTGGACCAGCTACTGTACTTGGAGTTGAAGAAGAAAACACCCTCATTAGGTACGTGGTTGCAATAGTTAAATAAAATAAAATTATATTTTCTAATTTTTCTTAGAAATGAGAGGCACACAGTTGTGCTTGCCAAAAATATGATAAGTAGTAGTCACAGTATATGAAAAGCTTTAGCGTGCAACTTTTAGAATTGATATTCACCTCATGTTATGGACTAAATCACTTGATATATGATGAATAAACACTTTTTACCGGAATATTATCATCTTTTCCAGTTGGATTTTGGAATGTGCTCGAAAAGGGTTTCCCCGCAGAAAAGAAGACATTCAAACCAGTGTCAAAGAATTCCTCGAGCAAAATAATCGCAGATATTCTTTTAAGGACAATACACCTGGAAATAAGTGGTATCATGACACCCTGAAATTTCTTGCCGGACACCTGAAGGAGTTACTGCAGCAAGTGCATGTGTGAGTGAGGAAGATATCAGAGGCTGGTTTAAACCTGTGGAGGACATTCTTAAAGAAGAAAACAATTTTGATATCCTCTCTGATCCTGATAGGGTGTTTAATGGTGATGAAACTAATTTCATGTTGTGTCCTAAAAAGAACTTAGTGCTTGCCCCCACTGGATCAAGAAATGTGTATGAAGTAGAACACAGTCAAGCGAAGGCAACGCTAACTGTCATGTGTACCTTTTCAGCCTCCGGAAAAACGTGTCCTCCGATGATTATCTACCCTCTTCAGAAGATCCCAAAGGAAATTGACCAAAAAGTTCCTAAAAAAAAATGGGGCGTAGGGCGCAGCGACAATGGATGGATGAGGTCGGAAGTGTTTTTTGAATTTATTGGGAATGTTTTTCATCCTTATCTTTTGGAAAACAAAATTCAATTACCAGTAGTGTTATTTGTAGATGGCCACAAAACCCATCTCACATACCACCTAAGCATGCTATGCAAAGAACTACAAATTATTCTCATTGCTCTGTACCCAAATTCCACAAGAATATTGCAGCCCGCTGATGTGGCTGCCTTTAGGCCTATAAAGAGCAAGGAAGGATGCTGTTCTCGAATGGAGGGCCAAAAACCCTAACAAAGCTGTGACAAAAGAGGATTTCGCTCCTATTCCTTCAGCCACGTTGAACAACATTGACTTGTCTAAAACACTTAAGAATGGTTTTAGGGCATAGGTCTATATCCATGGAATGCCAACGCAATAAATTATTCTAAGTGCCTAGGAAAGCGTTCACCCAAGGTCAGTGTGAAGTCAGCATGTAAGATAAGTCCACTTCCGTACGATGATTTTACCATTATTGTTGGGGAAGAGCGAATTGAAAAGTTCAAAATTATTAAAGAAAATTTGGGGGAAGAAAGCCTTGAAGAGGAATTCAGAATTCTCTACAGATTGTGGGAGCGCTATCTACAAAGCAAATTGGAAGAGAGTGAGGAAGAAGGAAATGGTGAGGAAGTTAGCGTACTCGCACCTGACCAGCATAACTCAGAAGATATCACTGCCGATAGTTCTATAGAGAATGTGGCAGCTTCATCTGAAATTTCTGCTGCTCCACACATAAGCAGTTCAGAGCTAACAGTGGGTCCATGCCATGATGAAGGACCATCTAGTGTCACCCCAATAAATAACATTCTTGTTTGGCCTGAAACACCAAAGAGAAAGGGAAAAAGAAATACCGAATGGGTACCATTTGTATTGACCTCAGAAAAATGGAAAGCATGCCATGACAAGAAAAAAAATTTAAAGAAGAAGCTCAAAAAGAAAAGGAACAAAGAAAAGTAGAAAGGGAGGAGAAAAAACTGCAGAAGCAAGCAACAAAATAAACTATTAAGGTAAAGGGAAATAAACGACCATCCACAGAATAGCCAAAGAGAATTTTAAAGGCAGCTAAAACATTGATATTAGGAAAAGAGCAGGAACAGTGTACATCCCAAAGTATTTCTAATACAGCTTTACCACAACAACAATGTCTAAAGCCTTTCGCCATTGAATCTCATTCACTGACACTGGAAGAGTCTCCTACTCACATATGTCAGAGGAAGGCGATTACCAATGGTATGTGCTTTAAGTGTACCCACACTGTGGGGCATAAGATGGCAGGTATTGAATGCAGCAGCTGCAAGAAGTTGTATCATCCAAAATGTGTCCCAAAAAACGCACCAAATGCATATTCCAGAGGATTCCGATGATGATCTATTTGTTTGTCATGAAAGCTATGAGGTTCCAGAGGACAGCACTTCAGAAAGTGATACATCTTTATTGTGAAGAGATAATTCAAATAAAATAAACCTAATGACTTCTTAAAGATGTAAAGATTACTGTATTAAGTCAAAAAAGAATTTTGTTTGAGTGTAATAATTACTAAAATTTAAAAGTTAGGTCATCAGATTTTTATTTTTTATTATTTTACCCCTTCTCATTACAGGAATTTGGCATTAATATAATTGCTGGTAAGAAAATGATCAATTCAATACATCTAAAAAAGGTTATTTTTCTTTAATATACCATATATTTAAAAGAACCTGTTAAATAGTGCATGAAAATCTGGGGTGCCAATAACTGGTAAATTGTGTGCCAATAAATGGGAAAAGGGTGCCAATAACAGGGAAAATTGGACTGTTTAAAAAATATATTATTAGTAAAAAATTGTATGTAAAATATAATAAGCTTACATAAGGAAAATAAAGCAATATGACTCTCAGATCTAATGCAAGTTATAAACAAACTTAAATGGTGATGAAACGGTCACAAGAGCTAATTTTCTTCATCTAGCTCCTTAAAGTGCCAACAACTGGGTGGTTTACCCTACCCCAACTTCAATTCATCTCAAACTTAAGGATATTGTAGTTTTTTGTAATGGCAAAGAGGATGCAAGGTTTCGTCATTGCAATATTTCATATAAGGGAGAACAAAATTTTGTTTATGGCATGCACTTCACCGTGCCCACTCCCATCTGGTTGAGTAGCAGTTAGGCCTTTCGTTACTTGCCAATGGAGAGAGAAATCCACTATAATATACTTTTGACGTAAGGTAGAAGTATTACTTCAAAAAAGGGTCACTTTACATCATGGATATTGCTTAAAACAGTTACTTCACAGTTGGGTTTATATAACGGCGGTTCTACTGTCTAAATCTGGCGGCTGATGTGGGTGAATCTGCACGGGAGGTCGCACGTTGGCCCGGAGCTTGATGCGAGTCAACTATTTCATTTTGATTATTTAAATGATTGTTACCAGATAGGTGTTAAGAGTAGATTTAATTACAACTGTATACATTACCAACTGCCAGTGCTCTCATGCATGTACTTTCAGTGAAAAACAAAAGCACTGTTGCAATCCGTTGAATTTGCATAAAAACATTACTAAAATAATTACGTAGATCTCTAAATCTTCGTCCTGTTACTCCAGCCTTTTACAACCGTTGCCGGGGCGTTTTAGGAGGAGTGATTGAAGGTCAAAAACTGTGTACTCATTGCTCTATAGGTGTGTCAAAGTTGCTCGAAGAACATGCACGTTATGGACTACCTAGTTGTTGTCACAGCAAGAGGCTGCTGCCTCCGTGGATAAAGAAAGGCTTGGGACATCCGCACAGCCCGTCCTCGTTTCAGAGGACATCCAGGTCACCGAGGCCCGAGCTGCGGAGATTGATGTCGGTAAAGTTTCCCAGGTAAACCCTGATGAGTCTGAAAAGCTCAGTCAGGAATCTATCACAGACATATAGGAGGCAGTCGAGAGCAGCGGAAGTGCTTACTCCCCAAAAAAACTTCGATTAGACCAGATTTATATTATTCTAGAAGCTCTTGGCGAGTCTCCAGTGACACTGAAAAAGTTGTACCGCTCGAAAAAATACAGCTAAGAAAAAGTGAAAAGTGTAAAGAGTTTGGTGAAAAGATCCCTATAAAATGCAATGGAACTTTCAAAAGTGCTACCCCAAATTGAGGAAAGCCCAACTTCAAGTGATTTGGAAACTTCTCATTGGTTTGAGAAAGCAAGGAGGGAGATAATCCATTAATTGGAAGATACATTCAAAGCTGCATAAACCGTAAGTGAAAGAGTGCTGATCCTGTCCGTTCTTCCCCATTCGTGGACCGTTACAGAAATGCAGAGAGAGATCCTCTTTACTATTACAAAGAAATACAACATACTAAAGTTTGAGATGAGGTGGGGTACATTTTGAAAATTTAATTTTTAACTTCCAATTTTTCAAACATTATCCAAGTTGACTGTTGTAAGTGATGCACTAATTTATTTTGTACAACATTATTCTTATCGGAACTTTCTATCTTTCTTAGATCAGAAATAAATGGGAAAACTCTGGGACTTGATTTTTAAAATGCCGAATTTTTCATACCCCCGCATCTCCGCAAAACAATATTTTTCATGAAAATTGTATATACAAACAAATGGCCTTATAAGTAGTACAACACACAAAATATTTCGGGCAAATCTGAGATAGTGAGGGCAACTCGACCGTGATTTCACATGGAATGACCCACATGCATCCTTCCACCATCATCCACAGCAAAATGCACCTTATCTGTGTCTTAAATTAAAACCGGAAGACACCCAGGTCTTCACTGCTTTCCAAAAGAACGACTACTTTGAGTGCTTTATTTGGAAGAACTTAAAGACCAAGAGAAAATCTTAACCACAAACTCGCTCGATTTCGGCAATTACGAAAATATTCCTAACGCCACCGGGACCTTGGAGCTTATTTCGCACATCTTGATAAAAGGAGCCACCAGAGCGCGGTTCACTTTGCTGGTCCAGATGAAAGATATTTTTCCATCTATAGAGCATAGTCTCCACCCACTACGAGAGTGTTCAAGAAGTACAGCACAGCCCGTCCAGCTCGTGCGGGAAAACTTACATCGGGCAGAGAGGAAGCTCGTTGGCATGCAGAATGAAAAAGCATTGCGGAGCAATCGCGTTGAGGAATACCAAAGATTCAGCCATTGCACAATATGTATGTTCCGGGAAAGACTGTACCAAAACCGAAAAAACGCCGGTAATAGCCAAATAAAGGGTCTATTTTCCACGATTCATACGCAAAGCAAAACAATTTGAAATAAGGTGGCAAAATTTCAACTTTGATGACAGCATAAAACTTAACGCCACTTGGAAGAGGATTTTCCGCATGTCTCGATACAATTCTCGGATAATCCATATTATCCCTAAACCACTAAATTTAAAAAATATAGCGCAGGATGGGGCAGTACCTATAACAGACCAAATCCAAGGACAAAGGATAGGAGGAGGACCTTGAGGTTATCCGCCGTGACGCAGGTGTCCGGAGCGGAGGAAAAAGTAACAATTGTCTTCAAAAATTAAAATAAAGTTATTGTTTATTGATGATTCTGCCTAAAATAGTGACGTAAGCTCGAAGGAAAGAAATATGTATGCAGCAGACACCGGAATAGAAAACGCAGCAACTCGTCCAATAGAGTGACATATACTTTTAATTTACTCTCAGATTTCATGTTACTTCAAAATTTCTCATAAATGACAAAACGCGTCAGAAGGTATTTCTCACAAGAGCTTAAATGACATGGTAGGTGATTGTAGTTGAATCAAGACTTCAATAATTACTTTATTGGTGCTAAATCCTCGTAATCGCTATAAGAACTACTTCCACATAAATTAAATCTCCTTCTTTCCAAGTATGTACTACTTTGAGACTTTGACGCGGAGTCATTCACCCTGTACAGGCGAATCAAAAACACCGGGTCCTGGCAGCGTCACCCATTCCAGGTATATCGAGAAATTCAAGTCAGGTGAAAGGCAGCGTAAATTCCACAGTGGGACGGTCACTCCCCAAGGCTGACAATAACATTTGGTTACATTATTATTTCTCTCTGCTATATACATTGCTGTTACCTCCGAGATCCAACCAAGAGTATATCGATTAAATATGAATACCCAGTGTTAGGAAAACACCTTTTAAAAAAATATTTTACACAATTAACGCCCAAATTTAACGTTTTATATAGATGGCTTTGTAGCTTGCATACCAAATATCTGAATTCAAGATTTCAAAGGAAAATTTCATTTTAATCAAAAAGATACCTTCTAAAAGATTTTCTGAATGAGGCAAGAAGGTTTTTTCTTAAAGCCTACGAGTCCCCGGGTGGCTCTGTGCATTATATCTATGTTTGAAGCGTCCTGATACTTAAAACAATTTTAATAAATAATAATTTCTTAAATTATCAATTATAACTCTAGGTTTATTTTTAAGAAGCCACCACTATTTCAGCCATATTAGAATTTTTATTGCGATAATAAGGGATAAAAATTTAGCAACCATCATGTGAAACCTATTCTCAGAGAATTCTCCACCATAAGGAAACTACACCATACGCTCACTGCTATACCTTTTTGTTTTCCTGTCAATCCAGACTATGGATTACACTTTTTGTGTGGTGCAATAATTATTATTTTATTTTGCATATATGATATGAAGTATCCATTCCTTATATGTCAATAAATATGAATGAAGACGGACCACATTAAACATCCTTTGCATGACCACCTACTCCAGAAATAGAGACGCGCTTTACGTTCCCCATCATATTGCAGTGCACCCAGCAGCTTCCTTCCCACTACTCCTTTCCCCCCCAGCCACCCGCGCCTCCATACTCTCCACTTTCCCTTCAACTCCAACACGCCGCCTCCAAACTTGCCCGGTCCACAACTCACCTCCCGACCAAAGAGGGATGGAGATCCCCGCTGACAAATTGCCCCGGGGGCAGCAGGCGCAGTTCGGCCCCGGTAGAAGAGGGGGCGACGGAGGGGGCGGCATGCAGGGAGGGATGGGAAGGAGTGAAAGGGAGAAGGAAACGGGGACCGGAGGAAGTTGAGGAGAGGAGTAAAGCTGGGTCCCGAGATTTTGGAAGGCAAGGGATTAGCAAAGACGGCAGCGGTTCCGAGATGGGGAGGATATGGGACGGCATAGGTGGGGGTGCGGGGGGGGGGGGGGGGGAGATTGGGAGGGTGGCGAGGAAAGTACGACCCACCTGGATGGTAGGGAGAGAAAGCAGAGGAATGGTGGGAAAATGAGGGAGGTGAGCAAGGATAATATATTTCCAACAAGGGAAATGTTCAACCATATGGTGATATATGACGCAGAATGGATGAGAATAACATAAGCAAATTTATTGTTTACTGCAGATTGCGTATACAACTTGGTCATTTTCATTTCTACACAGGAAATTGACACGCTGACTGACTAAAAATGGGCAATAGATTTTCCACGTATGTAAACAATACCAATTCCACTCAAGGGTCTCTTAAAATTGGGTAAAATGTTATTACAATGATCAATTAAAAACTACAGGGCTTATATTGCTGGGATGGTCATTAAAAACAGAGTCATTCACGTGGAATTTGCTGCCCCTTACGAACCTCCCAGTATGTGTCAGGATACGTCGGATACTAAGTGTTCATTCGCAGTCTTCACACAGAGGTGGTGTTGATATCCGCAAAGGGATAAATAGTGAGTCAAAGGAAAAGTCGCGGTGGCCGAGCTCAGAATTTACTGGGACCATGCCATTTGCTGGGAAAAGACAAAGTTTCTCTGCCGCGTGGACAGGTTCCGGGAAAGATTGACTAAAGTAGCGATTGAAATTCGAACGGCACACATGACCAAGAATTGTAACGCTGGATACGCTCTCAGCAATTCCTGGAAACCAGTGCTGAGTAGTATCTGAGAGGTCAATATAAAAAGGCGGGACTCAGAGGACAATCATACGACACCTGAGCTGGAGCCAAGCGAAGTTATTCCGAGCCAGCTGAATTTCACGACATGCCCTGATGGCGATATACGACACGTACATCGAAACGTAGGCAGAGATGGATATTTTAACTCTGTGGGAATCCCGAACCAACGTCAACATCACCATACGCCGGGAAAGCCTTAGATCTTTCTTCAGTTAGTCAAAGGGTTGTGCCCTAATCTCAGGCGTGCAGTGGATAAGAAAAATATGAACGTTAAATATTGTTGAGTCTTGGTCATTATCAAGAGAAAAACGGAAATAAGAATAAGGGGAGAGAAAGAGGAAATATTCATACCATTTTATCACCTTAGCCGGGACGTTCCAAGGAAAATATTATATTTTAATTATAGAAACTGGCCATGAACGGGAACACATGTAAAAATGTAAAATTAAAATAAAATGAGGGACAAATGATACAACCAGAATGATGGACGTAAACTAAGAAAATTAGGAGAGAGGAAACGTAGATGGGCAACTATCGCGTGCCGAAGTTCTCGAGTCCTCCCAGAGCAGGCAAACACACTTATTTCCCTTTTTCTCCCGTGCGTCCAACCTCGGACTCACCACTATCTTCAAATCGGCGCGCCGCGGCACTAATGAAGCAAGCACGTGGTGACATCATGACACACCGTTAGGTTGGAAGGAAGTTAAAAACTTAAAACAAAATAGGACGGCCGGTCCTCGGAGTTACAGTGAGTAACAAACAAGTAACACTCCAAAATTGTTTAATTTAAGAATTTCCGAGGATACAAAAATGTTGATCTACCGACAACTGAATTTGAAATAGGTTAACGGCTTTCAATAAAAGCCGAAAATTTCGGTCACATCGATGCAGCTCGTTAAATTTCAATGTAGAGGACCGACTTTTTTTTGGACCTACGGCTGAAACTGAGATTTGCATAGATATTTTCTTAATTCAAAGACGTTGGATATTGATGGGAGAAAGAAGAGAAAGGGGTGTCAATCGAGTGATAAACAGAGAAAGATCTCCTCTCCTGAAGTTTGCGTCCTAATAACACCTAGAAACCTATCGCATGAAATTGTATGTTTGACAGGTGAAAAGACACAGACAGGTTCTCTCCATATTCAACATTCAAAGACGTGGGCTGAGGAAGGACAGAGAGAGATAAAGGGATTTTAGGCCAGGTCTCCAGAATCGCTGGGAATTACGTAAATTTCCACAGTCGCGGCCCAATTCCTCCCCAAAGTGAAGTGCCGCACCGCGTTCCGTTGGGACATGAAACGATCCGTTTTGATCGCTTTGTCACAATGTAACATTCAACTACCGGCGTATACAAATATCTGCCACCTCTAAACCAAAGAGATCAGAAGGTAAAAAATTAATAGATACAGGCATAATTTATCCACTTTCTATTCCACTTACATAATTTTCGCTTAGTTACGATACACATATAAACCTCTTCTTAATATATTCAAAACTTTCTAATAATGATGACAATGAAACCCTTCTTGTACCATATGGAGATAATCTTTAGTTTCTAAATCTCTAATTATTTAATTTGGATTCTGTGGGCACTGCAGCATAGACATACTTTAATAGATTCAAGGCGTATCATACAGATAGTTCTCATTTAGAACAGAAAATGTGAAGCACAATAAAGCCGGAAATATTATATTTAATATATCTTAACGCTTCCAAGCATAGCACGAGCTCGTGCTCTTACTTGCGTTGGAAGAGTAGTAAGTAAATCCAATCAGTTTCATTATTTGCTGTTTTATCATTTCCCAGGCTATCTTCTGCAGAAAGTCACGTCTAAAAACTTGAGAAGACATTGAATCAACCTTGAACTTGCTAAGAGCATTGACACCGACAATTTGAAATTACTCATAAAAAACATAGGCCACTTTCTAGTGTTACGCGCCACATTTTGCACAGATTTGGTTCAATAGATCCACGCCAATTTGAGTTATATTGCAGAATGAAATCATATCAGGTTTCTTTAAGCCACTACATTCAGGATCAACGGCAAAATCATGGTGCAGTGTGAAGAGAACCAGAACAGATTAATTTTTTTGAGGGCAGTATGAGACGAATGTAAAATTTTTGTGTAAATCCAAAGAGTGATGAAATCACTGCCCTGTTCTTTCTGGGTAAAAGTTCGTTCGGAACTTTTTCTTATCGTGCCAACATATGTAAGCCTTTATTTTTCCAGTAATCTTTTGGCCATGCGAACCAGTTATCACCGGTACCTAAAATTTCTGTTAGTACCCACAACTGGGTCAACTAACTTATCAACAATATCTTCATCAGAATTAATACTTCGGTACTGTCCTTCGAGCTGTGACCCTGCATAAATTTCGATACTGAGAGTGTTGGCATTATTTACATGAACTAATGCAAACGGCTTAATGCCATATTTTGCTGGTTTACTCGAAAGGTACTGGCTGAAGCTTAAATGCCCACAAAAAGCCAGAAGTTGCCTATCCACTCTAAGGGACTCACTCGCGCCAAAAAAACCTAAGAAAGTTACTTACAAATTAAAAAAAAAAACTTCCCGAACTGCTACCAATTTGTCAATCTCTTTCCGCTGATCCCTACTTCTGACAATATCAAACCTTAGGCATATTAAAAGAAATCAAAATATCTTATTGCTCATGGCGTGAAATCATGCTTCAATACCACTTCCCCTCTCCTCTCCTGGAAAAAATTAAATCTGAGGAGCTTATAACTCTCTCTCATGTTAATGCTCAGTCTCTTCTTGCTCACATCGAAGAATTTAGGGAATATTTTTGTTCAAATTTTATGCATGTAATCGGTGTGAGTGAGACCTGGCTGAAGCCTTCAATAAATTCCGAAACAGTATCGCTGCCGGGTTATTCATTTTACCGTAAAGACAGGATTGGGAAGGGAGGTGGTGGAGTGGGTTTATATGTGCATGGCTCATTGGCTGTAAAATGCATTGGACGCTCTCCTGATCTTTATGAAAACAAACCAGAATATCTCTCTCTTGAGCTTACAAATACTCATATGAAACTCTTTGTTGTAGTTGTGTACAGACCCCCAAAAACGGGGTATCTCTCCGATCTGGAATCTTTTATTAGTAACACCATTCCAATGTATGAGAATGTCGTTATTATGGGCGATTTTAATATCGATGTTTCGAAGAAGTCGTTGGATAGAGATTCTCTTTTTAATATAATGCAGGGTTGTAATTTAAATATGGTTTCAATACAGCCCACTTGTCATACTAAGACTACAAGTACTACTATCAACCTTATATACGTTGATGACCTCCAAAAAGTAGCTTCCTATGGTCAATCAGCAGACCCCCATCTCTCCTGTCATGATCAGATCCATATTTCCTATCGCATTCGAGTGCCAACTTTTGTGCCTAAATTTGTAACGTTTAGAGATTATAAAAACTTTGATATTTTGAAATTCCAGTCCGATCTAGATGAAATTGACTGGCCCATGATTGGTACTATAGGAAATATGGATGATAAAGTTCACTCTTTAAACTCCATTCTCCTTAACGCGCTAGATAAGCATGCCCCCGTGAGAACGGTTGGTGTCACCCATCCGCCTACTCCGTGGTTCACTCCCGAGATAAAACAAATGAGAATGAAGAGAAACAGATTCCGAGCATTATTTAGACAAAACAAAGATCTTAATATCTACTACGAGTACATAAAATTACGTAAATTGGTGAAAAAATTGTTAAAAACGAGAAGTGTGCATACTTCAAAAATAACCTCTCTAAAAATACCAATTCCTCATCAATGTGGAAATCAATGCGAGATTTGGGCGTACTAAAAACAAAAAACAAACTTGAAAATCTAAATGTCCATCCGGATATCTTGAACAATTTTTTCCTGAATGTAACACATAACAACCTCATTTCTTCAACTTTTAACCCTCCCGTTACATTAAATATTATTCAGTTCTTTTTTTCGTATGTCTTTTCTCCGCAATGCATAATAAACGCCTGCAAAAAGATTACCTCAACTGCTAAAGGTCATGATGGCATTTCTATATCATGTGTTAAAAATGCCCTTCCTATTATACTCCCCACACTGATGAATATATTCGACTCTTCCCTCCAAACTGCTCGCTATCCGGAAATATGGAAACACTCGCTGATACACCCTATACCCAAATACGCCGAGCCCACCGATCCTAACCACTACAGACCAATTGGTATTCAATGTGCTATTGCAAAAATATTCGAACATATTGTCCATCAACAACTGAATAATCATGTTGTTGAATATAATTTACTCAATAAATGGCAATCTGGTTTTCGGGCCAACCACAGTACCCAGACAGCTCTCCTGAAAATCACCGAAGATATTAGAGTCGCTATGGAAAAGCGTCAGCTTACGATCCTAGTCCTTTTTGATCTCTCGAAAGCCTTCGACTCAATCAACCATGAACTTCTTTTTTAAAAATTAAGAGCTTATAAGCTCTCCCAGAGTGCGGTGAACTGGTTTAGATTCTACTTGAACAATCGTACCCAGGCTGTGGTAGGAAAAAATAACACATTATCCAACTGGGTCTATAATCGAACTGGCGTAGTTCAAGGCTCTGTGTTAAGTCCTTTGCTATTTTCTTTGTTTCTCAATGACCTACCGAACAGTGTCCACCATTGTAAATATCATATATACGCAGATGACTTCCAGATTTATTGTCACACATCAACTGGTGATCTAGAATATGCAATAGCACTTATAAATGAGGATATTAAAAGAATAACAGTGTGGACGGATAATAATATATTGAAAATTAATGAAAGCAAAACTAAGGCGATAATAATCGGTAATAATCAACTACTTACACAGGTAAAAATTTTATCCATCCCGAAAATACGGGTGCGAGGGAATCAAGTCCCTTTCGAAGAAACGGTAAAAGATCTCGGTGTAATATTGGATAACAATTTTAACTGGAAAGCTCAGTGTTTACAAATCAAGAGGGAATGCTAAAGTGTACTCCATCAGTTAATAAAAGTTAAAAAAATGTTATCTATCAATACACGAACTACACTAGTAAAAACCCTAATATTTCCTCATCTCGATTATTGCTGTCCAGTGTTTATTAACATTGACGATGATAATAACTCGAAATTTCAGGCTGGTATGAACGGCGCAATAAGATTCATATATGACCTCCGTAAATGGGACCATATCAGCGAATCTTTTAAAAAATTTAAGTGGCTTAAAGTCAAAGAGCGACGGCAATTTTTTCTCCTGATTTCCACTTTCAAAATAATCACTACTGGATATCCACAATACTTATTCGAACTTTTCACCCTAAAAACAGAAGTGCACAACCGCTGCATTCGATCTCATTCATATGATCTCCAAATCCCCCAACATCGCACAACAGCATTAAATAAATCGTTCATCTTCACCGCCTCACGTTGCTGGAATATGCTCCCAAACGAAATAAAAAATGTAAACTCAATGGAATCATTTAAAAAGAAACTCTATTTGTATCTACTAAAGGAAAAAGTTATCGACTAAATTATATGCAATGATTTTCATCTCTTGAAATAGTTGTTGTGGGAAAAATTGTAAAATATTAATTGCAAATGTTTTATTTATGTGTGCTGTTACACCATATCGTATAATACTACAATCTTTTTTGTATTTGACTTGTTTATTTTTCTTTCTTATTTTTTCTTTTTCTGTTTTATATATTATCTGTATGAAGTGTATGTATTATCTCATGGAACTTGGAGGTCTACGATAATAAAAACGATTATCTATCTATCTATCACTTCATTGTGAATTGTCTCATAATTGGAAGCTTTTTGTCATGAGCTCCTGGGGACCCTTATAATGTAAAGTAAACCTATCAAAGCTAAAATTTCAATTTCATCAACAGGACGTGCATCCTTGTCTCTTTCAAACAGATGCTTGACTTTCTCGAAATATATATTTGTATTCGTGGTAACCAATTTCCAAGTCCACTGATTTCTCATCCAACCATCTCTATATATCGTTATCCTGAACATAGTCTTGCCATAATCCTTTAGTGGAAGATATTACTAAGAGTCACTTCCATGAGATAATTGAACTCCAAGGACAAAAATAGAAGTATTTAAGAACATTTTGTAAATTTTATTTGAAGTATTCTATACAAATTCAACAAATACAAGTGAAAACCGATAATTGTCTTTGAAAAAGGGCAAATGAAGACCATTACTAATAATTATAAAACAGCAGTGCTATAAAAAGAAAGCTTACCATGAATAACTGTTGCTTATGCTTATTACCAGAGGATTATAGAAAGAAATAGAATACGGAACACTTCCACTTCCGTTGACTATTTCGCGAGTCCGCACAGATAACGATTCGCACACGTCTAAACGCTCCAGGCAAGCGACACACACTGTCTGTAAATACCCGTACGTCAGCCAAGATAAGAGAAAAGGAACCCTGAAGAAGGGTCACTGTACCCTCGATAAACGATACCACTGGGGATCCCCACTCGTTGAGCGTAGGAGGGAGGCTCTTTGTTACTAACCTCGGGGAGAAGGCTTGAGCTTGGTTACTTGCTCCCCCACCCCCCTACCCTGCAGAGCAGGAAAGAAATAAGGACTCTAGCTGAGGTACCCAAAAAGTAACACACGTTCCGAACATTGTTTGCTCGTCAAAGTATACAAATATCGGACATAATTTGCTGCACAACTACAAGCGTTGCTGACAGAAAAAGGTTACACAGTATGGCGCGTGGGCCACACTGGAGGCCCAGTCATGCCGGCTTCCGTTTTCGCGTTATTTGATGTTAAACCTGCTACAATTTTTAACAAAAGACCATGTTAGGACTTAGAGGACATAATAATGTGCAGCTACTGAAAATCATGTATATATTAGGCCATCCTATGAAAAATGGCACACAAATGAAACACAATGGGCCACCCCTATGGCCCACGCACCCACTGAAGGGTTAAAAATGATCGTAACTCTTGACAGCTTAATTGCAACACTACGCAGGAGGTATTCGGCCACCCGTGATACAATATACCAGTTTGTCACCTCACTTAGGACCTCACTATAGGTAACTCTGTAATGCCCAACATTCGCATCATAAAAGTTTTTCGTGCATGCTACACTATGCACACATGCCCGACCGTAAGAAAAAGAATTGGTGAGAATACTATCGGGCCAGGTAAACGTCTTTTGTGTGTTGGAAATGCATGCAAACAGGAATTAAAAGGAGCCATCAAGTTTATTTCAGTATTTTCCGACTAAATATGATAACGAAATGGATAAATCAAGAGGTTAACCATGGCATTAGTTTTTTTCACAATTGTGGCATTAGTAAATAGATAAATTTCTAACACTCTCCAATACCGCGCTAATTCTTTGTTTTTTCCATATTTCTTTTATTGTGATCCTTGAGAACATTTGTGCAATAGTTAAATGAAAAACAACTTGGAACCTCCTCACACTTCGATTTAGTTGGCAAGTCATCAGCCAAAACTTAGTTAATTTTGAACCGTGCCCGCGGTTCCTTATCTCAATATGCTTAGCCGCGGGGGCAACGGGGGTGGAGGTACCGTGCTCTTTGTCCCTCCCAGCCCGTGAGTCGGCGTAGTCACCGGGAGGGGCTAGTGTCAAAAGGGCCTGCCCTGCCTCCTCTGAGTATATAAGAGGGGGCATGCCTCGGCACTGGGGCGGTTTTGCTGTTTTTGGTTGACGGGAGTGGACGTCCCGGGACCCGCTGAAGCTCAACGCTGCCTTGTCCTCGCCACCATCCGCCGCCCTACTGCGAGAAGCCACCGACCAGATACCCCTACCATCCACTTCCTTCCCTGTTTCGCGACCGTTCGAGTTCACGTCCGTCCCCAGGCCGTGGTTCAATAAATTAAACCGGCTGTCATCCGATTTTCTCTTCTTCACCTTTGGCCTCACCCACGGGAGCATAGTTCAATTTGTCATTAATGAAAACGTGTGGCTACCTCCATGACGTCATCGCAGGCTTCATCCACAACGTCATCACCATATCCCGCTGACACACAAAGATGAGGTGCTATCGTCTCCATTTTGGTAAAACAAGGGGTAATTACTTCTTACTGTAATTTTTACAAAGGAGATGATGTAGAAATACGAATGTTCTCTTTGCAAAATTTAAAATTAAGAGTCTGGGGTTGGGCTGTTGCCTCACGGAAGCAATTGAGGTGAAGAGACCTGGGGAGGGATAAGGGTTCCTTCTTTCTGTATACCGTAATCGTTATCCAAAAAGAATACCGTTCTAGAAGGGAAATAGCCACAGTTCTCTCCCATAACCGCAATTAAACAATTAAAATTTGTGATATAAATCACCTGAAAAAAGTTGACGAATGATGATCACGTTTTCGCTCTCATGAGCCGAATTGAAAAATAACAACGAGCCGGGCTTACGCGTTGTGGAGAACCGTGATCAGACCCCAGAGAGGTTATTTAGCTATTTCATCTCCCGGAATATGACGTAATAGATCACTATTTGTCAGGGGAAATTTTCCGAAGGTGGAGTTGCAAACCGTGCCCGCATGATAGGGACGTCGCGTAGACACCGTCATATTGCAGGGTGTAGGCATAGAAACGCTGATGGATATATTCTTTAAAGGTATACAGGAAAGAGACCTTTGCAATAGTTGGACTAAGGTGTTTCGTGCATTGGAAGAAAATGAGCCCGTGAAACATGGGATACACCTAAGGGTGTGGGGTTGAAAAAGAATTTACACAAAATATGATACATGACAAAAAATACAAGCTTCGCAAAAAAAATTAAACTTTGGCGAAGATATATTCCCGTCTAGAATAAATGTGAGGATAGTAGGGAGGTATCACCCCAGAAAATACCCAGATAAGAAGCGAAGTACCTGCAAAACGTGCTCAGTGATAGCAAATTGTTATATACTATATTCATCGAAGAGAGATATTTTTTGAACATGTGTAAAAGGAAAACACGATCAGTAGTGTAGTAATAAGGGCTATGAGAAGAATAAGTAAACGAAAGAATAATTACGATATGGGAAAGTGTACATAGTGATGCCCTGAATCGGATCCACCCCCACCTTTTCCTTCCTTCCATCTCCGGTAACCCTGCTTCCTTTCTTGAAGCTTCCCCCTCCCGCTTTGGCCCGCCCTTCACCACCACCAGCAACACATTACAGGCGGCGCACAAATCCTAAAGGGGATGCGTCGATTGTCGAGCAGCCGCGAGGAGACGACCAACCGGAGAGCGTCGCGAGCGAATGATGACGACATCTGGCGGTGAATAACATGAATTCAAATGAAGGAGCGCTTCAAGTTCTTTTTTTTTGCTTCTGCGACTAGCGGATAGGGGAAGTGATTTATTGTTTTCATACCCGCCTTGATGACGTCAAGGCAGACTGGATTTTATTTCTCGGTAAATATGAAACTTGATCGCATTCCGATGATTTTATCATAGCCTGGAACGCTACTTATTTGTATAAGGATATATTTTCTAACGTTTAAGGCAATATTGCCATCATATAATAAGGCCTTATCTTTTGATTGATCCAATAATCCGTTGAGTTCAAAAGAGGAGTGATATTTCAGCTTTTGATTGAGGAGGGGAAATGGAAAGATTTTACGTGGGGTTCGAATGCTTGTTCTAACTCAAGGAGTAATAATTACTGTTTGCATCTCAAACGGCTACCACAAATTTGATGTAATTCTCAAATTTGAATAGAATTGGATAAGTGAGCCAGTCAATCGACAGGTGAGCAGTCCGGCGTAGTGAAAGTGCTTCGACCAATCACCCTTTCTTCTGCTCTCTCTATTGTGGGAAACAATACCTGCAACAAGCAGGTGAAGAAAACATTGATGACGTCAAATATCCAGAACTCTTTACAGAAAAATGACACTGTGTAATATCAGCTTTGATATTCACTAAGCTATAGCAACTGTTAAACACTTAAGGTAGTTTGAGCGAGATAGTTCCCTAATCATAATGGAATGAATTTTAGGAATATTTTAATTTCAGCGTCTGTAAGAAGTGTGAAGTAAATATTGTGATACTACTGGTGCAAAAATATAGTTCTATTTGGCCAATATTCTCAGTAATCAAATAAAAATATCTACATAAGTCTCTTACTTGACTCATTTTTTCACGCCGTTCGGCTAACAATCCTTTAAAACTGCATTTTTTGTGATTCTGTAAAAATTACAGTGGTGAGTATTAGATTTTTTTATTAATAGTTGAGAAAACATAAAAACTACACACCGTTAGGTTTTGACGAAATCTAGGTGTTAGAAGTTCCTAATTTTTCAATATTTTCCCTCTGGAGCGCACAGCCGTAATCTATCTCATGTAAAACAGCTGGTATTTTCAGACAAATTGCTCGAAAAGTAGTTTAGAAAGGGGTTAATATTTGTATATAATTAGAAATATGAGAGTTCATACTTATAATGAGGTCAAATTCATAAAATTCTAGGTGAAGTGATTTTTCGCTCGAACTACCTTAAATGATCTTTCTCATCGTATACTCCAGTACTGGCGACTTCCTGTTAGTTTCCTACAACCCGTGTGGTCAAGTGACCAACAAGGTTATTGTTCTACTCGTTTTTTGTATTCGATACTCGTATTGGATAGTCCTCGATTTTTTTCAACAAGGAGTATATACCAATGTTTATTCTTACACAAATAACTTAAAGAAAAGAGCAGTTGCCGCGTGACATCCTTACAAGGCCCTTACACAATGACATCAAAGGAGACAAGCCGAACAAAACTTGTAGTATTTACCAAGATAGGGGGCTTGAAACAGGTTGATTGCGCCTAGAAGGGTAAAGGGGACACCTTTGATAGATAAGGACCATTCGAGAAATAAAGGGAATTGAAAATATTGGCAATCGGCGTTTGCCTTCTCTTTACGTTAGACGTCACGAAATTCAAAGTTTTATTAGTCATCCGACGGACGGTGTGCTGTACTCAAAGTCCTTTCCAAAGTACACTCTCAAGTACTGATCATTATCACAAAATGAACCATCCGCCACGGCCAGGACTTCACCATGGGACGAGAGGAAGATATATACTGAGAAGAAAGATTTTGCTGTCCAAAGTATAATTAATTACTAATATGGAGAACAGCAAGATTTGTAAAACATTGTTACAATAAACTTAGCAGTGTTACCAAACTGTTGAAGGAATTAGGGTGGGAATCTCTAACTGATCAAAGGGAGAAACACAGGCTAAATATTTTGTGCAAGTTCGAAGCAGACAATATTTTGTCGGACGTTCAACATATATTTCTAGAGCCAATGTACTATGGTAGAAGCGAAAGAAGAATGAAATTGACAGTAGAACCGATAGATTTAAAATGTAATTTTTTCCACGTACAATAAGGGATCATAATATTTGCGATAAGTCAATCATATGAAACTCCCACCCTCAATAGGTAGAGTAGAATTATCACTTGTGTTAGATAACATAGCATCATTACTAACACTTCAAACTGCTTCATATGTCCGCCATTACTTTATTTTGTTCTCTGCATCTCGTAGCAGTCATAAATTAATAGTATTAGTAATATTAATCACTATATGTGTCTTTAGCATTGTACTGTATGTTTTCATGTTCATTTACGTAGCACTATCTCAGTTTCTAGTTTGACTGCATACTGCTCTCCTGACTGAATTTTGCTCTGCACCAAGCGGCCAGGGTCCCGATTTGTGCTGGGACGAGGTCTGCATACCTGGTGTGGAATCACCCTGTGCCACACGCACTGGTGGTGGCTTGCACGGTATTTCGTAGATGTATATGTAACTATATACACGGCCTAGGTTTCTACGCAGACCGTAATCATGAGTAGAATGTCAACAGAAATATGCACCATTACCAAATGATGACATCTTACGACGAAACCTTCGTTTTCTGTGAAAGAAAATCTCATGGGGAGAAACCAATTTTCTGTTGTCATTTCAATACAAACAATTACAATATACACCTATTTTAATTAAAGTATTTAACATGGAAGAACATGCTTTTTTATCCCTAAACTAAGAATAAAATCCACTTCTAACACGTGGTTGTACCCCCAGAACCTTCTCATTCTCATAAAAATTCACTCGATTGATAAGAACTACTTCTGGCATGACTTTTACATTGCTGCTATCATCGGTGCAAATCGAACGTATAGCCTGGCTACGCTATATAATATAATATATAATAACCTCACAATCCTCCTCGCACAATGCTTCGCCCTGGGCGAGGAGGATTGTGAGTGGGGGGGGAAGTAAGAGATGGGATGAGAAGCACTCCCTGTGGGATACGAGGGGAAGAGGAGATGAGATTTCGTTGGAGTTGAAGAACGGTAGGAAAGGTTAGCGTGAGGACGGGAGGGTGGGTTGGTGGGTGTCGGTGGAGAGGGATATCCTTTGGAAAGAGAAAACGGCTTTCACGAGAGGAGAGAGAAAGAGGTCTCCGCAATTGCTGGAAGGGGTCGCGGGAAGAAAAGAGGCAGGGGAGGGCGGCTTATGAAGGTCGCAATGATAAATCTCTGAGAAGGACAGACAGAGAAGGGAAGTGGACAGGAAGTTACATGTTCCATTAAAAATAGGAGAGGAGATCCATTTCCATACGTCTGAAACACCAATAAATCCTTTTCGAAACGGTTATTTATTATGCAACGCATATAACAGTTATTAATAAAAGAGTGAAAGATTTGAATAATATCCAGATTTTCGCAGTTATTTAGAGCACGTGTAACTCTTTTTAAGCTGCTAGCAAACGATTGGAAGAAGTAACTACGAGCTCTAATTTTTACCTCCTATAAGTTTTTAGGTATATTTTATTAGTAAAAAAACACGTAAATTATATGTGCCGTAAAGAAAATAAAATTCTTCTGTAGGAGACGAATTCATGCTAGTCCATTCAACGATGAGGGGAAGGTAATGCAAGATGATGCATTCATTATTCTGAAAAACACGGACGAGATAACCTCTTCAGTCATGAAGTGCAGTGAATATGAAATTATATCAATGCCAACTTAGAATCAAACAAGCAGAATCAGCTATTTTTATATTGAAAGGAACACATAATTTACTTAACACACTTAAAATAATTTAAACAAATTATTTGAATTGCCAATTTAGTTATAATTATGTAAATGCACCTTATTTTTTATGTACATAAAACTTTAATTATTCATCAAATTCTTAGTACTAATGAGCATTAAAATTTATTTTTCACAAAATCTTAATTACGCTGAGCCAAACTGCTCGATGGCTTACAACGCTCCAAATTTAGGGTAGCCACTCTGCTTGGATATAAAAATAAATATTTTTCAAATAAACATCATAGGAGTAATTCCATTTTTTACTGTCTTCGTTTAATTATATACGCATAGGTAGCACCAGGAACACTGCAGTCATTTTGCACTTGGAATTATTCTTCGATCGGATTTCCCAACACATTCATTGAACTAAGTGCACTCATGCCTATTTTGCAGCGCATTCCGTACTACAAAGAGTGGTTTAAGAAACTAGAACAGTTACCTCCCTGTGTGTCACCAAATAACCTCACTTATCGCAGTATTTCAAGGTCAAACACAAATCCCTGACTTTTCCAATTTTATCATTATTTTTCAGATAAATTTCAGCCCAGTTGCAATCCCTAAATTTGCTCAGTGGTATAACATGATGATATTACATGACTGGAAATAATTAAGAGAGAAAACGATAGGGCAATAAGCCAAAAGACTGCAAACTACTACGAAAGTGGTCGTTGTCATACCGAAGGAGGTGCATTATCGAACGGGAGAAAAATGCCCGAAAATTCGTAAATTATGCTGAGGGCAACTACATGCAAATTGTATGCAGTCGCAATAGCCCCTCGGCAAGGATATATAGAAGTAGGAGCAAGCTGGATCGAGAGTAGGTAAATGGGATGCTTCTCAGAGAAAGGTCGCTTCAAACCGCAAGGTCGCACAGGGTTCGGGCGATCGAAGCCGGCGAAATGGGAAATGGGAGGTCCTGGAACCCCCGCCAGTTGATGTTGCCACGGCAAAATCAGAGTGCGTTTACCACGCACCCCGTGGGGAACTGAGCAGAGTGAGAGAAATGATGGGAGAGGACAGAGACAGAGGAAGAGAGGATAGGACAAGGGGAGGTGGGAAGATGTAAAAGTGTAGGGGTGGCGGTCCACAAGAGGCAACGCTGCCAATTTCCTCCCTTTGTCCTTGGGTTGGGGCTCTCGCATAAAATCGAATGTATCTCGCCTCCCGTTTATACTTGGCGAGTTCTCACCCCATCAAAGACACAATTTTCCACGGTGCCTGCTCGCGCGGAAGAGGAGAGAAACCCGGTGTCGGAATGACATTGCTCCCGGAGGAAGCGGCACTCCCTCACTAGTATCGCTTCCGACGTTTTGACGGCTGCCTCCACCACCTCCATCGCCCTCGGGGCGTTGGACACGGTGCCTTACAGACATCCCATACGGATACGAGTCACCCCATACGGACACGTAAAAGGCAGAGGAACACTCGAGGTGTCCAAATCAAATCATATGCACGACCCAAGGCGTGAATTCTGGGATTATACGACAAATATTGTGAGCATATACCTCATTCTCGTTTTAAAAATCCGAGTACGTCGCTGGAGGATATTTCTCACTCAGAGTAACGTCGCAATCGTCCATTAATATATTGAATCAAACTGACGAATCAGTGTTTTTTAATTATTCTCTGGCTCGCCAAAACATTGCTGTTCACATTTTTGAGGTCCGAATCAAACTGAATATCGTAAAGATACAGAACATGTTACATATAAATGCAGGGAGGTATATTGTACGCTGATTTTCATAACGACTTGCAAGCATCCATATAATTAGTTTATAAACCAGCTAGTTCCATCCAAGAATATATAAAGTGAATTGAATGTATGCAATTTATATGCAATTCAATATGAGTAGTAGTATTTTTATTTAACGTGCTTCGACGGCTAAAGTCATTTCGCACTTACTGTCTGCCTCGTTCAGACTGGGGCAACAGCACTCAGACGAATCGGAGGTTTTCCCTTCAAACTCGAGCCGAGACCAAGGATGCTTAATTTCGGTGACTGGTCGGGAACTGGTGTTTCCATCGTGGCAGGCCGTTGCTCCAATTGAAAATGTCGGATTAAAAATTTGCAGATGTATGTTTTCTATCACCTTGTAATTGGGCGTTTTAAATTGTTTTCTTTCTAGTATTTTAAAATATTATTAATTTATGTTAAACGACCTTCAACGGCTAATGTCATTTCGCACTTACTGTCTGCCACGCGCAGTTACGGGCAACAGCACTCGGCCGAAATAGAGGATCACCCCTCCAAACTCGAGCAAAGCCCAACGATGCTAAACTTCGATGACTGATCGGGAACCGGTCTTTCCATCGTGGCAGGCTGTTTCCCCTGATAATATTTAACTTAAGACGATATTTTTAACTTATGACGATAAAAACTGGCTATATGTGATCATTGTTTTCATTTAAACATTTCACTATATTTTTGATCAGCAAGAAAATTACATTTAAGCTTGAACAGTGAACAAAAATATAACAGAATCTAATTTTAAAATGTTGGCATAGGATTTAATGAATGGCGCAGTGACTAGACAAGGAGTAGATTAGCAAATATTATACATTAAATCTATACTATACTGACGGGTAAAATTAGGAATGTTAAAGCTGATATTCTATTAGTGCTAGCTAGTCGTCCCTCATCATGTATCATGTGACAAAATGCATCATTTATGAACAAGAACCCTGAGGTGATTGCTCAATACAAAACACAGCTATTACTGTCAAGTATCTGAGCTCTGAACTGGAAAATTGCCCAGAAATGTGCCAACTGTTTCTATTGAGCAGACAAATGGCTTAGTTGAATCAAGTTAAGGATTAATTTCTAGGCTCCTCTCCTTTTTACGACCATGCTCTTCGTCTCGTAAACGCATTGCGTTGGTACGCTAAGGCCCACCATTAATTCCAGAAGGTGTTGAGAGTCATTCTTTTCTTTCACTCTCACCCTTCTGCAGCATACTTTAAGTCCGCAGGCCTTTAATAAATTTGCTGAGCCATATTTCTTCTGCTGACCACATCGTTAAAATCTCAAACTTAAGGTCACCCGTAAATTTTAACCGTTAGCGTTACCCACCAGAAAGGAAATACACCTTTAAAAAATTCATTGCATTTAACTATTCACTCTTATGGATTTCTGTGCAGTGTTCCTGTAATTCGTAAAATCAGACGATTCTCATCTGCTGATTGTCAATAAGATAGATCATGATACGACTTATATATATTATTTACTTTTCAATAAATGCGCATAATTACCCTGATGTTTTAATATTATGCCATTAATGCCCTACTCTACATAAATTTGACTTAATCCTAATGCACACGAGTTTTTGTTTACGACCTAGTAAGCAGAACGTGTTTGGGTTCCCCTAATGACTTATATGGGTAATAGATTCTTCCAAATTACCACCTCAAAAACTATTTCGTTCATACTTGAGTATAATTCTTTCTTTATCCAATTTCTGCAGACAACCTCGGTGGGTGGAGCCCATGTTGGATGGATATTCATCTACATTGCCGAGTTTAATTTCGATACCATCCTGAATTAGCTATCTAAAAATAGTTTATAACTAAGTGGTCTGTTACTTTTCCTCATGGATTTCTCCAATTGGTTGAATTCGGAATATTCGCTCGTATCCCGCAATCCCGTACCCCTCAATGGTACCAAAAATAATAATAATAGTGACAGTTTATAAAGTAAAACATTCTCCTTATACATCGCTGATTTGTAGACTGCCTCCCAAATAAACTTCGGTTTTAACATTTTGAAAGACACTTCAACAGAATTATTTGATCTTTTCATATTTGCAACATTTTACTCCTCCTATTCATCAGCGCCAGTAATAATCATCGCAAAAGCCGTGCGAAATGTTAACTGTGGCAAAGGCATAAAGACCTCGCAGATGGTAATGGTGAGGCCGGTTTTTTCCTGAAATATCCCTGATTTCATGTTTTCCCTAGTTTTTTTTAATTCCTGATAGTTTGTGCTTCTGCTACCACCTTGATAGAAATTTCAGTAGTATTTTTGATTTATTACTGTTTTTTTCTGGAACTTGACCGTAACTGACATACTAATGACCCATCACATGCTAAAACCCAATAAATTGAATCTTTGGTTTAAGACAACAGACTCACTTGAGGTCGCTGCTGGCACATATTAAATTGATCGTCTGGCATTAATTACTGAAACTGAGCTGTTTGTTGAACAATTCCACAGGAGTCCACAGACAATGCAGGTCTTTTTGGACCCTGAGTCAAAATTACTCCTTTGTCTGCCAGATTTTGAGCATTATATCAGCTAGAAAGTTCATTTTGATAATATTTTTCTACTTAAAATTTGTCTACGGCAGAAGCAATGGAATAAACTATGCATCTATTATCCGTTCACTCACTCGCCACGAGGAAACCGGCACTGGAGTGCATTATACTACCACTTCTGGGTTTGACTTCCATAATGGAAAGGTGTGCTGGGATGTTTAGAAGGTAGCGAGTAACCACCACAAGTCATCCAAGAATATGCAGCCTTGCACTCACAAAAATGATAGGATAGAATTCAACAATCCATAAAAGTATTCCCCCGGTAAAATATCACCCTAATCGTACCTGCGGGTGGGGACCACTGTGTGGGAACATTGGTCAAATTGGGACAACGGATAATCACTTCACGACCCGATTCAAATCGTCGTTATGGGAAGACCGCCGGGAGTATCTATTCTGCAGCAAATCGAATAAACGCGGAGTCGATATATCTTTCGTTTGTTTTCAAACAAATCGGGTGGTTAGGAATAAATACAAAAGGGAGGAAATAAAAGTTAGGGAGGAAAAGCCGGGGTTTACGGCAAAAGAGAGAGAGACAAAGACGAAAGAAGAAAGATGATTGGATAGGCTGGCGGGGACACTGTTTGCAAACAAACACTCAATAATCGATCACACGAGCAATAAAACACATTCTAATCTCCTTACAACCTTTTGTCTTTCACATGGAACCCTTTTTTATTCCCATTTCCCCTTCCCCGATAGCGATAGCAAATCAACCCGTAGATTACGACGTAAGCTAAAAGAGAAAGACAGATAGGAGATAGGGGGGGACACTGGGAAGTGGGTGGAGGACGGGTGGCTGGAGGCACAAAAAGGCGGTCTGGAATGGCGGTCTGTTAGGGAAGCATGGGGTGGGATCATAGCGTGGCAAAGGTAGACGTATTTTTTATGGAGAGGAATTCCAGTGGAAGAGTAAGGAAGCGCAGCGGCGGAGAGGAGGCGGAGGGGATGGAAGGAGGAGGCTAGCGTAGTGGATGAGTGGGGAAGGAGCTGGGAGTAAGGTAGCTGATGCGAAGTGCATGGCAGGCTACCGCACAGCTCTGCACTCCCGTCAAAGAGGGAAATGGCGGAACCAATATCAAGAGACGAATGGCAACTCAATTCTGCCCTAAACCGAATTTTCGCATCGATATCCGCAAACGCTTCTTTCATCAAGCCGTTTTTAATCTAACCATGCCGTCCGACAATGGAGAATAAATAGCACTCCCATTAATTACGATTTATATTCGCTGGACAACATTTATTTTCCTATACAGCTAATTCACAGTTTTATTCCTCTAATTCGAGATGAAAGTAACAGCATTTTAACGAAGAATTGCGCTGACAATGACGCTAAATGTCAAACCTTCTAGGAAGTCACAAATGGTTATTTAGTTTGCACTAAGAAGCAATCCGAGTAACTAAGCTGGCACATAAATATTACGATTAAAGAATGATCAAATTTTTAATAAAATCTATAACTAATTGAAACTTATTGCGGTGATATATTGTTTATAATTACACCATAATTTTACCGGATATGATAATATTTGTTCCAGGCTATGGAAAGTGGTCCATATTGGTGATCAGTCGTTATCCCCTCAACAGCCTAATTAAGGGAATGGTATCAAGTGAACATCTTATTCTGCTAATCGCCTGGATGCTTACGCATCGATTCGCTGAACTCTCTTCAGCGAACACCTCTCCCTTTGCCAGTTCATGCGCTTCAGGGTCCTTGATCGCCTCCCGGTCGTTCGACGAACTGATTCGCACGCCCTTTCGAGGGGCGATTAGAATTTACCTTTGCACCTTGATAGTGGCGCGCACGTACACAAGCGACTGGACTCTTAAGTAAATACACGAGGCCGGTCCAGCAGCTCTTTGTCGGATCGGGTCGGCTCTGCTAATGCCGCCCTATACACTACCGAATAGTGAATGAAGGATTATATCCACTAGCTGCATTGATGTATTCGAAAGTTTGTTTTAAAACAAGTCTTAATATATTTTCCACTGGTTCCTGCTTTATCAGGAAGGTACGCTAATAACCAATATAATCAATGGAATCACTTCCTCACTATGAACTGATGGGAAGAAACACACTCTACGTTAAAATAATTATAAAAATATAACAAATATCGAAAAATATATATTTAACACTCAGATAATTTGCAAAAAGACGCTTCCTCAGAGATAAGTTAGTAAATAGAATAATTCAATGAGGATATAGAATGGAAGATTCCACGAGGATTACCGATAAATAAATCTGCTATCCAGACAAAACGGGACGAGAAACGAAAGAATTATAAGGGCATAAAGGAGTTAGCAGGATACAGAGAGTAGGCCATAAGTGAACCAATCTAAAGATTGAAAGGCTTGTGATGACGATGATTGGAGATAAGAGTAGTAATCAGTTCCTTTGCTTCAACTTCACGACGGACGATGAGTCCTAATATTTAAAAAATACCTCGGGGATCACATTGGATGTGCTGGAAAGGAATTATATTGTTATATTAAGAAAACATCTTTAAAAATCTATTTGGAACCTACTTGATACCTTGATTGACCCACAAAATTCAACCATAGTTCAATCGGCCATCGTACTACCCTTCTTTACTGTTGAATTAGTTATGAGTTACAACAAATAAGCGCAATAAGCTATTCAGTTATGCATCAAGCTTCTGATTTATTTGAATAAATACTGTTCTTGAAAAAAACGTAACTAATCGTCAGCATTCTGTGAGGTAACAAGTTATTCCTGCCAAGCAGCAGTTAAAAATTATGCCACTAGAATTGGCAAATAGTAGACTTCGCAGAAAAGTAAAATAGATAACCTCATTATTCTAATTACACAATTATACAATCAAGTATAAATTTGTACCACAATCGAAATGCGCAAGGCAGATCACTGTCACGCTCTTGATCGTGTTTCAAGAGCGATACGTTGAAATCAATACACAAATTATTTAATCAGATATAATTAATGCATGCTTAACGAATTTTCACCGCTGCCATATACATGATATAACCCCAGAAGGAGTAGAGTCATTTTGAGCCCATTACTGTAAATGAAGGAGACTTTAAAATGCCATATTCTTAGCACTAGCATAAACCACTGGATTTATTGTTTTCCATCACGCTTAAAGTTATATAGCACATTAACTTTAGGTAAAGAATATCATCAGAAAATATTTTTGACATCATTCAATAGAATACAAAGAATGATGCCAAAAAATAAAAAATGAGTAGAAATAATTCAAATAAAACTAGACTAAAAGCCTGTTATAATAGCAATAATATTGCATACGGTATCCACAGCTAAATTCAATCGGCTTTAAGTTAATGAGTCCACTGTGACAGAGGCAGTCGATTTATTTCAGACAGTGGAATCAGTACGTCCACATTCATGACCAAATTCACAACAAAACAATGTCCTTGAGGCAATAGCATTTGCAGGGCAGAAGAAAAGACCGGAATGGGTGAGAAGATGACGGTTTTTTCATTGAAGCAGCCCTTTAACATTACCAACGTACCGGCCATCATGCGTAGTAAAAACTAAACGCCGTGTGAACGCGCCTTCGTGACCATCATGCTTCACTAAAAAGAGTGGTTAGATGACGAAACCCAAGAACTGGATGTGATATCCAATTTGAATAGATCCTGCGGAGTGATCCAATCACTGTGGTGAGGCAAAATAAATTTTGCTAGATATCATATCTAACTGAAGCATATAAGATTGCGATGAAATTCAAGAAAAGGGAGACCGAAAATATCGACAAATGTTCAACAGATGTCAGCCACAAACCTGCAGCACCATAGATGAAAACTAATCCACAATGCCTACTCCCGCGATGTTAACACTTCTAAATCTTAGCCATTTAATTTGAAGTAGAATGACGTATTTTTGGCAAATGTTTTGAACCTCTTAGTGATTTCTGTTATTAACTTCGTTAAAGTCACTCAATTTTCATGACTTTTTCCCGTAGATTTTATGAGTTACCTTAAGCTTTTAATGAACTTCATCTTTAAAAAAATACTTGCTACGCTCAAACATTAACCTATTAATATCGGTCTTTCACTGACCTCACTATTGATGAAAAGCTCTCCGGCTATCGAACGAACGAATATTCTGATCTGATCCGACTAGATGTCCCAAGGGTCTTAGCAAATGTTTCAAATACCTTCCAATATTATGACGCTGAAGATACCACAGCGAATATCTATTTTAAATGAATTATACACCCCAGTGCCTTAGATTTGTATCGACTAAAGCTGATGAGAGTGTGTCAACATTTTGCTATACAACGAAAATGTTATGCCCACACCAAATTTCTTTTTTCTGAAGTGGATTTATACGCTGCCAACTTACCATGGTATGCAAAGGCGTCGTGAAGAATAAGTATAGAAGAAGAAGAACGATAATCAAATATGGCGAACCAAATTAAAAGGAAAAGAGTTATTTAGATGAATAAGCAAAGGTGATTGTAAATTAGTTATAAAACTGTATTGAAAGTTTCAAAAACTCTCATTTAGATTGAACTTGAATAATTGCTTTCAATATGTCCATTTCAATTCATAGACAAAGTAGCACAGAGTTACGACGGTAGCCCTAGATGTAGTTTGGGCAGTCGGCATATTACGTTGGTGATCACGATGGTAGCCGGGCAGGGAAGTTAGAGGGACTGCGTAGCCTGTCAGGGAAGTGGCAGCCTTATAGGAGATGGGAAGGAAGTGGGAGGAAGGAGAGGGAGGGAGATTTTCAAGAAGAGAGTTAGGAAGGGAATGAGATAAAATGGAAATGGAAACTCTGTGGATGCTAAGAACAGACTTCTCATCTCGAGGGCCTGGGTTACACTTCTATAATATTTTCCGAGGAATCACGATCCCTACGTAGAAGCTATGCAGAGAGAACTTTAGGTACCATAACATACTTTGTATCTAAATGGGAATATATAAGAGATAAGATGTGACGAGATGAGATGTGATGGATCGTCTACATTGGGCAACATAAAGCCCTTGGGCAACATAAAGCCCTTTGGGCAACGTTGGGCTATATAAACAGGGACGTCGGAAGGCAAATTCGCAAAGGGCTTGCTGTGGTTCCTCCTTGCTTCTGCAAGTTCGAGCTGGACATACGTCGGACTGCTCCGAGGAAGTAGACATAAACAAGGGGAAAGAGTCACACCAGCGTATTCGCGTGTTACAGGGCCTGCGGGGGGGGAAATGTAACTCAGTACCTTGTTCTCACTCCTGCAGGGCGTCTGTTAAGTCGCGAGGTCCCTTCGGTCATCTCGGCTGGGAAACCTCGGAAGAGGGGTCCCGAAAGGGGTGAACTTCCTTTCGCTCCCAGGGGAACCGAGCGGGTCCCCTCGGTAGGGCCTAGAGAGTAAGATAGGGGGCGGACTGATTGTCGGCGAATATCCAAGACATTCTGTTCGCAGAAAATAATTACGCTAAGGCTCAAGTAAGACCTGAAGAAAGTATTGACGATGGTAAAACCAAAAAGAGGAGTACCCTGATAAGACATGACACATTAGAAAATATAATGGACCACTCTCCTGATGAGGAGAATACAAATGTGGTACTAGTAGAGAAACATGAGGACAGTGAGGCCCTTGATAGAGCCAATGGCCCTCTCTTTGAAATAGTTGGGTCTTCAAAACGTAAGCGTACAAGAGAGAATGACACTGAATACCATACTGACGTTGTGACCATAAACAGGTATCATCCGCTAGTAAACATTGCGGACGACGATGGAACCAAGGATGACAACGTTACTGATAGCAATCACAGAACAAAGGGAAACAAAACACCCAGGAGTAAATGGCCACCAGCTTGAGCCGTACCCCAGTGAAATGGACGTGGCGGCGACCTAGATGCAGGCGGTGAACGGAGGGCTGAGACCGGGTGCCGGCTGGCAGCCGGAGGTGGGAGGATGTGAGCATTGGGAGGAGGAGAGGACCTCTGTTATTTAAGGGCTCAACAGTGGTAGCAGAGCGAGGTTGTCGGCGAGTTGGGAGTACACGATGGCAACCACAGCAGGGACTTCATGGATATACGCCCTGAAGAAGGAGGACCTAGTTGAGGAGATGAGGGCCAAAGCGTTTCAGGAAGACCAGTTGGACGAGACCCTGGACTCCATGCAATCCACCTTCAGGGACGTTTTACGAGAAGGAAAAGGAAGCCCGCCAATATCTAGAGCATGCCCAATTTCTTCTCAAAACCGACAATGAGGCTCTTTCCTGGATGAGGCGTCATCCAGAGCAACTGGGAAAAATCGGGCGGTGGATCCTTAGACTTTCGCCCTTCAAATTTCGAGTAGAACACGTGAGGGGGAGCGAAAACCCGGAAGCGGATTGCCTCTCCCGCATGTTCGAAGGAGAATGCCCTTCAGCTGAAACCACTAGCATAAGACTGCTTCACGAAATCCCAGCGTCTTTCGTATCCCTGTTAGAGCATCAAAAGATGGATCCCCACTGCCTTTCGCTTTTTTAAGGCTTAGAAATGGAGAAAGAATATGATATTTTGAAATAGATAATAGAGGACTGGTGGTGTATCGAAAAAACACCAACAAAAAACGACGGGTCCTGGTACCTCAGGCTCTGCGTCCATTAATAATAAAATATTTCTACGATTCTGTCTTCGGTGGCCATCTGGGTATTACAAAGACGTTCTTTACGGTGTCCAGAAACTTCTACTGGGAAGGATTACGTAAGGACGTTTTTAAATACGTAAGAAAGTGCGAGGATTGCCAGAGAGTGAAGCTGGCCGGAAATCAAAAGGTGGGAATGCATGCTTCGGGAGTAGTCACTAGACCATGGGAGAGAGTTTTTGTTGATCATGTGGGCCCATTCACTAGGAAGAAAAATGGAAATATAGCTGTCTTGGTAGCTGTTGACGCGTTTACCAAATTTGTGTTTTTGACACCGGTCCGGAAAATGGACGCCAAAACCACCATCACGGCACTGAATAAGACCTTTACCCACTTCAGAATTCCAAGCAGTATAGTCTCGGATAATGCCCCCCTCTTTGGGTCAAAGCTGTTCAAGGGTTATTGTTTTACTATGGGAAAAAAAACATCAGGTTGGCTACGTATCATCCGCAACCGTCCCATGCGGAAATGTTTAATAGAAATTTAAAGTTTGCTCTTACAATTTATCACAACCAAGACCAAAGTGGATGGGATAAAAACATTCACCTGCTGGCCATCGTATTTAACTCTGCTAACCATGAGTCCACTGGATGCACGTCTGCCAGCGTATTTCTTGGAAGGGAGCTGTGTTCCCCCTTCGAAGTGCAGTGGGAACTGACCGACGAGTGGATCGGGGATGACAAGAAGGAAGTTATGCAAAGGCGCTGGAAAGAGGCATTGCAAAATTTAAAGCTTGCAAACATACGAGCAGCAACCAGGTACAACGCCGAGAGAAAGGAGCACGAGTTTGCAGTTGAAGAGAAGGTCTTAGTGCGAACCCACCCGATGAGTTCAGCCCCAAACAAACAATCAGCAAAACTCACGAGACAATAGTCAAGGCCCTTAGTTAAATCGAGATTTCTATCCCCAGTAACCGTTGAGTTGATAGACCCCGAATCTAAACAACCTGCCAGACGAGCTCACGTTTTGGAACTAAAAAAATATGTCGAACGCAACCAGCGGGAAGCTCATTAGGGGATGGGCGAAGTTGATAGAAATCCCACTGGGATGGGGATGGGTTTTACTTTTCTCCTTTTCATCCAACCCGCCTAATACGGCGAAAGTGCAGCTGTGCGGCTGGCCACCCTTGTCCTATGGCGCCCTGCGAGTACCGTGGTCTTCAGGAGGTGGAGGCGCAATGGATTGAGGGGTGGTGGATGAGCCGTACCCCAGTCAATGGACGTGGCGGCGACCGAGATGCAGGCGGTGAACGGAGGGCTGAGACCGGGTGCCGGCTGGCAGCCGGAAGTGGGTGGACGCGAGCATTGGGAGGAGGAGCGTGGACAATATAAAGGGGGACAAGGCGCAAAGCCACGCTGTATTATCTTACCTCGCGAATAAAGTGTGTGAATTGAGAGGACCTCTGTTATTTAAGGGCTCAAGCTATTGTAATGAATGAGGTTATAGACAATACGGAGGTTATAAAAAGGATAAGACTAATAACCAAGACAAGTCCTTCACAATCAAGAAGCTGAGAGAGGGGACACGCCTCCAACTCAAAACCCTGACTGACTATGAGAATGTTGAAAAATTTCTCGAGCAGCACGGGGGGTAAACGTACACCTGGTCAACAAAGGAAGAAGGTGTGAACAAATATATCATTCATAGCATAGATGAAGAGATAGATCTGGAATATATTAAAGAAGACTTGATAGCACTGAAAGTACCATGCCTTTCAGTCAGGACACTGGAAAAAGACCACAAGGATATATATGTAATAACTGTGACTATAAATGGCTTCCAATCCAAAATACTGGAGAAAATAACCCATGTATGTTGCCATGATGTACGAAAATCCCCGTTCAAATATAACATCCCACAAAGATGCTTTAGGTGCTAACTCTATAATCACACCTCTCGAAACTGTACGCTAGCTCCATGGTGCTATATCTGCGCGGGAGACCATGAAGGAAAGGAGTGCTTCCGTAAAGATAAGATTAATTTTTTTTTTACGAGGGTAGGTGAAAATCTCTAAATAGACACTGTGAGCCCCGAAGCTCACAGTAGTGTGGGACTCGAACCCACTAAAAACACCTCCCATTTGCTACAACTGAGCAAGCTCATCTAGTAGCTTCTCTTTCTTGCTATTGTCGCAGGTGATGGGATATAGCCCACTGGCTACTCCCATTGATGGGGTACAGCCCATTGGCTACTCCCCTGCATTGTGACTAACTGTAAGTTTCACATTAGGCTTCGCTGGTTAATTCTGTAGTAGGTCATGGGGCTTCAGTCTTTTGAGTCTCCTTAACAAGACTGGAGCTTCTTCCGCCACTTTCGTCATCTCTCTATTTACATGGGTCTGTACTCGTTGCCCGTGTTGCTCTGCATATTTTAAACTACTTCAGTAACATGTTCTATTTTTAAATCTCTATGGAGGTCGTCATTTCTGATGTACCAAGGCGCATTTACTATGTTTCTAAGTACTTTATTTTGGAATGTTTGTATTATCTTTATGTTACTCTTCTTTGTGCATCCCCATAGTTGGATCCCATAGGTCCAAACAGGCCTCAGTATTTGTTTGTATAACAACAATTTGTTTTCGACTGTCAATTGCGAGCTTCTTCCTAAGAGCCAGTGCATTTTCCTATATTTTATGTTTAATTCTTCCTTCTTTTTCTTGACAGGCTCTTTCCATTTAAGTTTGGTATCCAGCGTCATACCCAGATATTTTGCTGTGTTGGTATAGGGCACAACCTGCCCATTGATATAGACTCTTATTCTTTCTACTTTTTTATTGGTAAAATTAATATGCACTGATTTAGCTTCATTGATTTTTATCCTCCATCTTTTTGTCCATTCAGATACTTCTGTAACAGATCTTTGGAGCCTATCTGTTGCCATTTCAACTTTCTCGCCCGTTGCGATGATTGCTGTATCATCAGCAAATGTTGCAACTGTAGTTTCTTCCCTACTTGGCAAATCATTTGTATATAATAGGTACAGTATGGGTCCCAGCACACTTCCTTGAGGAACGCCAGCAGATATTTTCTTCAGTTCCGAATATTCATTTTCACATTTAACACGAAAGTGTCGGTCCGTAATATACGACTTTAGCAAGAGATAGTATTCTTCTGGTAAATATTTGTGTAATTTATATTCCAGCCCTCGGTGCCACACTTTATCGAATGCCTGTGCGACATCCATAAGTACCACTGAGCATATTTTTCTCTCTTCCAACACTTTCTCGATTACATGTGTAATCCTGTGAACTTGCTCTAAGGTGGAATGTTTATTCCTAAACCCAAACTGATGACTTGGTATGAGATTTCTTTCCTCTATCAGTGGTTTTAGTCTCTTCAGGATAAGTTTTTCAAACAATTTTGAGATAACTGGTAGCAGAGAGATTGGTCTATAGGACCTTTTATCATTTGGCACCTTGTCCGGTTTCAGGATCATAATGACCTCAGCAACCTTCCATTGTCTGGGTACGTATTTAATCCTGATGGCAGCATTGAATAGTTGCTGCAATTTTTTTAATACTTTCTCCGGCAGTTCCTTCAGGATTTTTCCTGTTATCAGCTCGTACCCTGGTGCTTTTTTTGCATTCAAATTACGTTTAATTTCATCCCTTATTTCCTGTAGTGTTACTCTCTTTATATCCATTTTGTCATTCTTGGGTATAAGGATAGCACTTTCTTCCGCTGTTTGCCTCGGTAGTGGGTGGAAGGTTTCTTCAAGATGTCTTGCGAAGAGATCTGCCTTCTCTTTCGGACTTCTCGCCCATGTCCCATCATCCTGTCTCAAGGGGGGCGATTGGGTCTTTGGTCTTTTCATCCCTTTTGCTGCTTTCCACAACGAATAGTCAGTGTCCTTTTCCGCAGTGAGATTGCTGAGGTATATATGAAATCTCTCATTTTTGACCTTCCTTATTAATTCTTTGAGCTCGTTACAAAGTGAGTTTAGAACTTTTTTGTTTTCCGGTGTACGAGCCCTCTGCCAAGTTTTCCGGGCATGTCTTTTTTTTCTAAGTAGTTCTTTTACCTCAAATGGGTAATTAATGTGGTGTTGGTAGTTTCTTTGGATCTGTGGGGTGCTTGCCCAACATGCTTTTTGTATGCTTACATTTAGTCTTTCAACTTCTTCTTCTAAATTCCGTTTATTGACCAATGGGACTTGGAGCTCTATATATTCTTCCAAAAGCTGCCTAAATAAGAACCAGTTTGTCTTGTTATTTTCCAGTCTGGGTGGATATTTTTGGGCCTCTAATTGTTCATTTACTGTCAGTATCACGGGTGTGTGATCCGAAGAAAGATCCACACTATTTTCGACATGTACATACCGATCAGACACACCTTTCACCACAAAAAAGTCTATCAGATCTGGAACTTTGTTGGGATCTGATGGCCAATAGGTTGGTGTACCACTTGACTGGAAATCAAGGTTTAGTGCTTGTCCTGCTTTATATAATTCTCTGCCCTTAGTGTTCGTTAATCTTGACCCCCAATAGGTATTTTTGCATTGAAGTCGCCTCCAGCAATAAAATGATTACCTAATGTCCTGAAGAGTGTGGCATAGTCCTCCTGTTTCAATTTATGTCTTGGTGGGCAATATATTGCTGAGATTGTAAAGCTTCCTTTGCCCATTATGTCTACACTTACAGTTGATACTTGACTCCAGTCCTCCATAATTTGTATACCTTGATTGTGTTTGATGGTGGTTTTAATCAGAACCGCCGCTCCTCCTCTAGCTCTGTCCGATGGATGAGCAGCATGATAGCATGTATAGCCATTTATCTTAACAGTTGCATTTTTTGTTAGATGGGTTTCTGTAATCAAACAGATATCTATTTTTTTCATATATAAATAGGCCTCCAGTTCAGCTATGTGCTGCTTGAGTCCGTTAGCATTCCATGCAGTAACTTTAGTGTGTCAGTTATAGTTTTTATTTAACGTTTTGCGTTGTCATGTCTCAATTCTCTGAATTCTTTCAGCTAAGTTTTCAGTGGCTTTTTGTTGCATGGCTAAGTTTTCTAGGATTTTTTCATTTGTTTTGTATTGATCTTGTAGACTTTGATTCATAGCATCAAGCCGTTTAAGTATTACACTTACTGCTTGCTCATTTTTTTCCATATTGGTGTCTCGTTGGCTATGATATGTTGCTTCCGCAAAGCTTTTTCTTTGTTCCAGTAACGGTGTCACTTGCTTTGGAGGCGGCGTATTTCGCTCCACTTTTTGTGCTCCCTGTTTTCCAGTGTTTTTTCTTTGGTTACTGATACGTTGAAGCTGCTTTGCTACCTCACACCCCCTGTAGTTTGCGGGATGATGTTCTCTACAGTTCACGCATACGGGTGGTTGATCTCTATTGACCGTGCAATCCTGGGTAAGGTGTTTTCCAAGGCATTTTACACACCTTGCTCCCCGATAGCAGTACTTCTGTGTGTAGTTGAATCCCTGGCATCTTTTGCATTGTGGTATTAATTTTGAGGTTTTTCTAAGGGGTTCTACTTTGACTCCCATTTTAAGTATAGATTTAATACTGAAAACTCGTTCTGCTTTCTCGTCTTGGTGAAACGTAAGCATGAAGAGAGGGAGCCCTTTCCTTCTAGTAACCTGCTGTCCTCGATCATTTTCTTTTTTCTCTTTCTTGATTATATTTACAGCATCTATTATATCAATTCCCCTCTGCTGTAGATCATCTATGATATCCTGTCTTTCACAGGTTGGGTGTAGACCTCTAGCCATAACTTTAAGAGGTCTACTGCTTTTGTCCTCATACGTATTCCATTCCTTTTTTTCTGTGTTCAGTTTGTTGGTCAGATCCCTATAGGAGTCAGAGTCTGGCATGACTATTTTCCAGACATTATTATTCAATGCCGTTATTTTACAATCCGTATTTCCTTTTGTACCTGAAGTCACCAGAGCTCTGACTTCAGCGTAATTTCCCACTCCAACGATGTTGATTGGTGGTGGGGTTGCAGATTTTTTATTTACACTGTTCCTCTTTGTGTTCTGCTCATCATGATTTGTCGCTTGGCAGTTGGTGATTTTGGGTTGGTTTGAGGCTTCTTCCTTCGGTGAGGAATCGGCTGTACGCTTCTTACTGGTTCTCTTATTTTCGCTAATAATCCAGTCAGTTTCTCTAGCAAGTTCTTCATCATCCGTAGCGTATTCTATAGTTGGCTGTGTATTGTGATGGATTTCTGATTGTTCACATCCATCTGCTTTTCCTTCAACCAAGGTTTTTAATTGTTCGTTCTCCTGTGTGAGTCTCTCAATTATCTGCTTCATCTGCAGCATTTGTTCCTCTATGTCTCTGAGTCTATCTCTTAGCATTTCATTCTCCTGCTCCATTCTTGATGTATTAATTTTTACTGCTGGTGGTGTTCTACTAATTGTTGAGCTCCTTTTAAATGGGTCATCTGGATGCGATAGATGGTCCCCCCCAGAATCCGTGGGACCGGCCTCCATAAAGGAGGGTGGATTTTCCAGTAAACCTGGACTGCCACCTGGGGTAATAATTCCTTTTGTTTTGGCCATCGCATATATTTGAATTTGCAATTTATACCTTTGCAAGGTTTTATAGCTGCCGCCCCACTGGGAACAGACGCAGACCAGGTGGCCGCCTACTATAGGTCAGTCGCTCCTGGATTTTGGTGCTAGTTTTGGTCCACCCCGGGTATTTTATTTCCCCGGTGCCCTACTTGAAGTCGAACGTTCCCCTATCCGCTACCTGGGGAGGCGCCCGATGGGGGACTAGCAAACCCCACACGGGATAAGATTAAATGCTGCAATTTTGGTGAAGATCACGAGGCAAGATCCAAGCTTTGTACAAAATACCAAGCAGAATTGGAAAGGAAGAAATCAAAGAAAGATAAATCAAAGAAAAAGGAGAAAGTTGATCCAAAGAAAAAGGAGAAAAATGATCTAAAGAAAAAGGAGACCAATTACAAACCTGTACTACTCCCAACTACTAAACCTTGACAGAACAAGATAAAAAATAATAACAATACTAAAACTAGCATTCAAACCGAGGAGCCGAATGTAGAATCCAGACCACAATCTAGGGAGGCGGACGTGGAAGCAAATACCTCACCAAACAGGGTGGAGAAAGAGGAAGCAAAGGCTTCATCAGACAGGGCAGAATAGCCGACACAGTAAACAAGTAACAACGATGTGCCGCAAAAATGACATTAAAAGCATTTTAAAAAGACTGACGACCTTGGGGACAATAGTAAATCAACAAATGGCTATGTTCCAAGAAATGACAAAGAAAATTACGGCGCTCCTCTTCTCAATGACCATCTATGGGTCATAAAACAAGAAAGAATTAGTCACTGGTCATTTCCATTTGGAATGCGAATGGAAACATTAGAAATAAAACCCCCGTGTTAACAAACTTTTTAATAAAATATCTAGTAGCTGTATGTCTCATATCTGAAACCCACCTTAAAGAAGGAGTGCTATTGAAAGTCCCAGAATATAGAATAGCAAGGACAGATCGGGAGAGGACACATGGACGGGCATCAGGGGGCGTGGCAACCTTGCTGAAAGAAAAGCTCATCTACAATGACACTCCAATCAAGGGAAGAATGACTACCTTAGAAGCCGTGGGCATTAGTTTACTAACTGAAATAGGGGATCTCAACATCTATTCCTGCTATCTTGCCTCGACGTAAGAATTTCTTGAAGAAGAATTCCCTATTCTTTTAAACAATGACAATCAGACATTTCTGGGAGGAGACTTCAATTGTAAACATTTACCATGGAACTGCCCGACAAAAAAGAAGAACGGGAGGAGACTGAATAAATGAATTAAAAATAATAATCCTAAGATAGCAGCCCATACAGAGCCCACCAGAGTGTATGGCAGGATCGTAATTGACTTGGGCATACTTTAAAATGTAAGACGAAATGTAAAAGCAGCCACCATCAATGATCTGACAAGTGACCATTTCCCGGTGCTAATACATATGGGAAACATGCCGATCCTAAACAGTACCAATAAAAAATGGATGTGTTATGGACTGGCTGACTGGGATCACTTTCAAAGGAAAATAATTGAAATGATTTCTAGAGAAAAGCGAATAATTAAATCAGGGAGAGATCTAGACAATGTGGCCGAAACTTTAGAAAATGCCATCAAACAAGGGATGACAGAGTGAATTCCGACCAAGAGGAGGCCTGCTGATTTTATTAAACTGGACGAGGACATAAAAGATGCTATCCGAGAAAGAAATTTTATCCGAAGACATTACCAACGTTTTCGTACCAATTACTATAAAATAAGGATGAAGCAATTAAACATTCTTATTAAAAGACGAATCAAAGATCAGAGGATTAAAAGATGGTATGACCAGCTATCAGCCCTGACCACGACTGACGAATCCATATGGAAGATGGCAAGACAATTTAGAAAGACGCCACAACCGGATCCCATAATTAACACTGGAAATGAGATCATCTGTACCATCAAAGAAAAATGCGATTACATGGCTCAAGAAAATAAGAAGTTCTTCCGCCCAAATCCACCTGCCTTGAAGACCCTTGACCTATCCGATAGGAAATCAGTATCGGACATAGACGAAGAAAAATATCCGTTACCCCAAGTTACAGAGTTATAAAGAGTATATAGAGTTATATAGAGTATATACAGTAATAGAGTAATACAGAGTTATATAGAGTAATAGAGTAATACAGAGTTATATAGAGTATACCCCAAGTTACAAATTATGGCAATAATAATGAAATTGCCCAATAGAAAGGCCACAGGGGAAGATAACATACCAAATGTAGTTATAAAAAGGCTCCCACCAGATGCCATCAACTGCATTACCAATATGGCTAATGTAAGCATAACACTGGGTTACTTCCCGATGAAATGGAAGTGGGCATATGTTAAGTGTATCCCAAAGAAAAACGGGAAGACCCTAGACCCGCAGGACCTCAGACCAATATCCTTGCTTTCCAATCTAGGGAAACTGCTGGAAAGGATTATTGTGCCCAAAATAAATAAATATGTGGAAGACGAAGGACTCTTGCCGGAAGAACAATTTGGCTTCAGGCAAAAGAGATAAACCACTCAGCAACTGCATAGAGTAATACATTTTATTTCTGACGGGTTCAATAAGAACGAGATGAAATTAGGAATATTCCGGGACATTTCGAAAGCCTTCGACAAAGTTTGGCATGACGGACTGCTCCGCAAAATGGCCATCCTTAGCTTCCCAAAATGGATTTTTATTTGGACGATCTCATACTTGAGAGATGGAAGTTTTACCGTTAAATGGGCACATGAAAAGAGTGATTATATCCCTATCACAGCAGGGGTACCACAGGGATCCATATATGGACCGCTTCCTTTCAACATATGTACCTCGGACTTCCCAAAAGACAACGACGATTGGCATGCAGAAATAGCCCTCTATGCTGACGACGCGGCGATTCTGGGCAGGAGTAAGAGGGCGCAAACAGGGGAAGAACATGCCCAAGACGCTATTTACGAAGTAGTTAAACTGTATAACAAATGAAGAATTAAAATTAATACAAATAAGACATCGTCAGTTCTATTTACGAAACCTCATGTAGTAGCACCTGGGTGCCTATGCCTACGTATAAAAGGACATCCAATCGACTGGTCAGAATCTGCAAAGTATCTTGGGGTGAAGCTAGACCAAAGGCTATACTTTAAAGAGCACACTAAAGCCATTATAGTAAAGACCCTATGATGAGGGCAACGTTATCGCCGATTCTCAAAAATAACGCCACGCCCAATACAGTGAAGAAAAGAATATATATGAGACATACATTAGACCAGTAATGCTATACGCCCACGCCAGCATGCGATGGACTAGCATCCAAAATCACCATGGAAAAGCTTCAAAAAATAGAAAGATGATGCCTAAAATCATAATTAAAATACGTTGGGGAACAAAAAATAAACTTATTTACAAGTATACCAAGGTAACGGATATTAAAAATACAATTAAAGAGCAGTCACTAACCTATTATAAAAACATCAATAACAGTAAAACTGAAATAATAAGGATAATGGGCGAGGACCGACACACAACTTTGGATACTGGAAAAAGACTAATAGATATACTAAAAATATAATTGGCAGGGAGAAGCCAAAAACGGGTAAATAAAATAAAATGAAAAACAAGTCACAGAGCATAAGCCGACGAAAGAGGGAAGGTACCCTCTGAAAATAGCTGCTAGTGCAGTGAGGAGGACACTCAGTGGTGTGATGTGAATGAACATATTTAATCAGTAATGTTTATGGATGTTTTATTTATGTATATTTTACAGTACCACTGTGACAAATAAAACAGAGGAGCAGAATAAAATGCTAGTTTTAGTTAGAAAAACTTAAAATGTATGAAAATGCGTAACTCGAATGTTTAGTAGCATTAAAATGTATGTACCTTGCATCCTCATCTTTACAAAGGAACTACCTGCGCATCCAGCAAAGGCGTGTGGCAGGTGTTTGGAACACCAGTCATTTAAATAAATGGGATAGAAAGAGTAATTGACTAAGGAAAGGGATGATAAGGCGGCTATTTGAGAGTTTCTGAGGAAATAAGCCAACATAAAATTTTCTCCACTATTCCATTGGCTTAACATATAATATAAAAGGTATGTGGCTCCTATTTACGACGGATTGAAATCAGTACGCAAATAAATTGCTCAAGTCGTGGAGACGAATTTCAGATGAAGTGAAATAGCACAAGTAGACTAAGACTAAGTCATTCAAAGCACCATGATTTCTTCAATCCCGTGGGCTCTTGGTTTGGCAAATGAACGGGGTTTTACTGGAAAAATGATATTGGGTGGACGTAAAATCTTACATTAGATTAGTATGTCCTTAAAGTTTTAATGAACACCTTGTAAATTATGCTGATATAAACCATTCTATTTAAATTGCAACATATAAAACCATTCCAGGTTTTCGCAGAATAGCTATTAGCTTTCCGCTGAACACAGTTTGGGAAACCCAATATTAGACCATATGAGGGCATATTCTGTACAAATAAGAAAAGTACATATTTTTGGCTGTGATAATGATTTTTTTTATACTCAACTTCAAGAAAAACATATATTTGATTACATATATGCAATTACAGAAAAAAAGTTATGAAATGAAAATGTGGTACATTTATCAAATAAATTCATCATGAAAACTACATTTTGGTTAGACTATTTTAATTGCTTTCAATACTTAATTCAGTTATTTATATGAATAATTTACCCATTACCTTTCATCAGCTATTTATCAATAGCCATCACTCACGTAGGAAGTAATAAAGGAATTGGGTAGAAGTAACAGAAAAGGGGAGTGAAATAAATGTGAAAGTGGAATGGAAAATCGTCACTGAGGATAAGAGTGAGGCATGGAAGAGCTCGAAGTGCTCGAAGACATTAAAATGAGATGAGAAACAAAGAATGGAGCGAAGAGATCTCTGCCACACCCCCGTCCATTACAACAGGTAACGGGTAGTCATTATGAGTGAGACCCTCATGGCCGTAAAATATACATAAAATATAAGGTGAGTGCAATGGATAGATATATCTGAAAATACATTAACACTACCAACGTCAATTATTTGAGATTGTAGTAAAAAAATTATACATCGTGGGATTGTGAGGCGAGGCCAAGCGATTGTTATCATAGTAATTTGCGAGTTTCAAAGTGTTTAATTATCGGGAAGTGGCTTCCCACTCAATTCTTTGTTTTCAAGGCGTTTTATTACACTTTTCCAGACATAACGAAGCCCATAAACAGCAGGGGAAATTATTAATTTATTGTGATAACTAAATGGTGCTTAATAAATATATATTACTATTAGGCTCAAAATTGAAACATTTTCCTGGTTACCCACCAGACTTTCCAGGAATATTTTCTAGAACGTCATGTGAGTTCACATTTATATACCATTTCCATATTCAATATTGACAGATAAACATACTTCGCGATCAATAATCGAGACAAAGGCTAGCGATGAAGCTCATTTTTCTCTCACCGGTATTCGAAAAAACTGACGCAAAAATTGCAACTGCTTTCAAATTGCAACTCACAATCACAACGAATACACATTAGAACACAATTCTTATATTTTTCAGCGTTTCAGTACAGTTGTCAAGTAATACAAATCACATTGTAAATGAAACCTTTACCGTTAAAATTGTGTCCCACTGAGCTGCCAAGAACTGCTTATTGAATTGAGTGACAAAGTTCTCACTAATTTTCAAAATCCTCTTAAATTTCAGAATAGCAATTCATTTCTTCTCACATTCATTCGATCTATTTAGAATTTGGTATTTCATCTTTTTTTTACCAGTTATATTAAAGATAATCAGCTATAAACATTAAATGATAATGTTTTTAACTGTTATAATTTATGGCTCTTAACCATTAAATTCCAGGGTACCTATCGTTAACTAAGTAATAATGGCGTGACAAAAAAGCTGAAGACATATTTCATGGTGCTACAGGGAAGGTAGAGAAATGCATGGATGACAGTTTCCTCGTGAAGGAATAAATAAATGTTCATTAGGCACGCTTAAGATTAAAATTCAGGAAAAATAAAATGAAAACAATCTCACTTCTCCAGCGCGTCAATGCTTAGCCGGAATAATTTTGAAAAACACTAAAAAGTTGTAAACTTAAGACTTCCTTCCCGAAGGATTTTTTTTTTCGAAAAAATACGCAAGAAAACTTTCCCCTTGCTTTCTTCTCACTGAATGTTTCCTCGGGTTTTTTAAGCAATGGAACGTACGGTCAACACATTATTTCCCTCTTCGCGCAAATAAAATAATTCGAGTAGTCGCGCGCGAAGGAGAGAAAGAAAAGGGTTAAGAGAGAAGAAAGAGAGAGAGGGAGAAAGTCGGCGGAGAGGGGAAGCGGAGGAGGAGGTTGAAGGAAGGTTGGTACTCGAGGAAACTCCACTTTGCGGAGAACGCTCCATCAGGCGAAGGAAAGGAGGGGAGGGGTGGTTGGGGTGAGGGCCGTGGGTGGGGTTGAGGGAAAGGAGGCATGCTAAAAGAGGAGTCAAAGTTGGAAGGCAGTTTCGGAGGGGCACGGAAGGGGGAGAGGTGAAGAGGGAATCAAGAGAGGAGGCGAGGGATGGGAGGAAGAGAGGGTGGAGGAGGCGAGAGAGAGGGTGAAAAGAGTAGATGGAGGAGGGAATTACTGCCGAGTTCAGGAGGCCGGGGCGCAGAATTTCTCTCGAGGGCCATGGAATCCAGAGAGTGTAGGCATCAAGACAACGACCCGTTTTTCCGGGCAGCCATTTAACACGGCTAAACGATGTTATTTTGATCCAACGGTTGAATCCCGAGTAACAACTGGTTTTATAGACAACTTCCTTAAAAATCTTAACTTTTTTTTCAATTTAAAGATTATCTCACTACAGGTCTCTATGTCTTCATACTTAATGCTCTCTTGCACACGTTCAGTTAAAAGTTTATATGTGCCTCTTGTTTATCCTTATGTGACTTGTTTCAAACACGCCTATCACACAGGATGCTGTACTCCATAGGAACATTCTTTCGATGTCTAGGTTTAGCTCCAAATAATGTCACCATCTTCAAAACGCCCATGTCATACTCGGCAAAGAGACTAAGCAAGGACGCGAAATCTCATGGCCCCGACAATATTTCACAGCCGCAAAAAATAAAGTTATGCACTAAAATAATCCAATTTACGATAGTGCAAAAAGTATAGAACACCTATCTTGTAAGACAAAGCCCCACAGTTATTACAGCAAGCTATTCCACTAAAATCATGTGGACATATGAATTTTCGACTTTTCTACTTTGAAGTCCAAAGTAGTAAGTAACAACTATTCTGCTTTTATTGCGCATGCTGTAGTGTTAAATATTAAAACGGATAGAATTTGACTACATAAGTTTCAAGTGCAGAGGTTATAACACAACACCAAAGGTATTGCCTTAATCATAAGGCTGTCTCGACATCCATGCCTGAGTCAGGGTTTGATCCAATGGCATTTGTGTGTCCATATCGGAGCATTAACAGCCTAATTACCATTGTCAGGGACAAACTCAAAGGCCAATTGGGCATCACTCTTTTTCGATATTCTAAATTAAAAAACTCAAATACTCTGAAAAATAAGAAAATTTTATATTAGTATAAATTACTTGGGTATCGAAATTAGATGCCTTCTTTTTATTTGTTGCTTATCACCTTACCTGATATTTATTATGATACCGGGATACGAATACCGACTTAAGTTTTCATATCCACATCAGGCATGCAGTTGAGGCGAGATCGGTGCCAATACAGAAACATTGAAAGGGATTAGTCCTAACTTTGTTGTGAAGGGAAGGGTAGTACTTGACAGACAATCTGCAGTAAAGTAGCGTGAAAGGAATTAATCCCTTATATTCCACGAATTTTTTTTTACATTCCATGAGCCAAAGCACTTCACACTTGAGTTACTTTCCTCTTTGCATAAATACTATGTTCCCTATCAGAAGGTTTTGTTGAAGTTTTTACACAAGCCTATGGCTTCAAGAAATGAAGGCAGCTGCACATGATGGGAGTGATAGGCAGAAACGCCATCAGATAAGCCACCCCAGGTTGACAGTGGAAAGTGACTGGGTTATTTCGTTATATCTACCCCATCTCTCACAATATCGGAATTAAGGGGGCATTTAATCCAGACAAACGAATTATATGGGTGCCAAACTTGGGTGTAATCAGCAGAAGAACGGAGAGGATTGTAAGCAATGGAGATGTGGTGTTACCGAAGACTGATGAAGATCAAATGGTCCAGGAGGTCCTACGACATATGAAGAAATCCTTCGAACACTTGAAGATGCGATGACTCTGCGAAGTAGAGTATACCAACTTCTAGAACACATTCAACGGCATAACAACCCATTGAAACATTGTTGGAAGGAAAAATGAATGGGAAGAATTATCGACGAATAACAACTATGGAGCAGAACAGGCAAACTATGACAAACGTAAATATTTAGAATTATCCTTACTAATATATAAAAATTCAATGGTGTCTGCCTGACTGTGTGTCTGTCTATTGCTCCATCATGCAAAAAATACTGGACCGATTGAGCTTAAATTTGGTATGTAGACAAAAACCATATCTAATTGTAACATAGGCTATATTAAAAAGCCCTCAGAGCCCCCAAAGGCCCCCAAAGGCCCCCTGGTGGTCCATGGTAATTATTGGGTTCGGTACTGTGGTTTCATTTTTTGCTTTTAAAATGTACTTTTACTCAAGATTGCGAGCTGGAATGTTTTTAATCGGATGATTGAATAACTGAGGTTTCGAACTATTTCAATCAAATTTCTTCTACGCTCTGTATGTGTCTGAAAATCGTGTTTTTAGCTGAAAAAGCTTACATTTTTCTCTGAAATCAACAATGGCATATTTGCTTTACAACCAGAGATTTGATTTTCAAAGTATATTCACGCCTCTGGCATTTAAACATCACGTTTTCTTGCAGGACCATGATAGCTCGTGGAACTAAAATCTGTATAAGAAGGGCCAAGCGTCCCAAGGGCCCCATGATAATTTGCGTCAGGGGGTTAATCAATAACTTCATCCATATTTATAACAAGTATACTCTTCAATGTCTATTCTCAAAGTAGCTCTCATAGGGGCATTGAATGTATATAAGAGAACACTTACGTATTTAACGACACACAAAGGAATTAAATACACTACACACGCAATTAAATTTGCAATAATACTTACGTATAGCGAATAGTAATGGTATTAATTCCTCTTTTGCTACAACAAACACATCGTTGTTTATCATCGTTTAATACTCAGACGTATACTTGTAGTAGATAGCGGAACCGCCTACCTCTCACAACGATTTAGAACTGTTTTTAGACCCGTTCCCACATCATAAATGCAACGAGTTATTTGTATATGTTTAAAAGTGTTTAAGTGCTTAAGTGTTTAAATTTTATGTGTTTAAGTTAACATACATTAACTTATTTTTTAGTTTACCGTGCATGAAAGACGACATCTCATCTCTCCGTGTACCTGTAAAATGGTCAGCGTATCCACCAGAACGAACACAACGTACAAGACAGGTTGCGAACTCTTCAAATGTTCACGCAGGCAGTATTCTCCAGGCTTTGTGGTTATCTTATAATATAAGTTCAATGATATTCATACCCGTTGAATTTCAATGGATACCTTCCGCTGGTGAATAAATAAAACACTTAAAGATAGAAATGTGGAATAGAAAATTGTACCCAGCCAATATTGCTTCAATTATTAGCTAAAGATAATTTCAGGTTGAAATCCTAGACATTTCTCGGCGGTTTTCCTGAGTTTTCTAGGGCAGAGAGTTGACGCATTTATTTTTCCGGCAGACAACATTCAAAAGATGTTACGTTACTACAACAAAGATAAAAAATTGAGCCCGCAATAATTATTGGGCTAAATGGAAATGAAACAAAAAAGGAGCTTTGACAAACGAGACCGTCAGAGTTTAAATAAATGCTGAGAGAAGAATTTTAGTCCTTGGGAGAAGTAGAGGTAAGTTTATTTCATTATTCGCGGAAGAGTTTTATGAGTAAACAATATAGAAAAAATCACAGGGGAAGACAAAAACAACGTCGGATGGATTGAGAAGAATGCGGAATAGGAACATGACATCCGAGAAAGAATGGATCTGTTTACACCAAATAGTGGAGGCCATCGTGTAAATACTATGGCAAAAGGTGCAATAATGCCATAATTCTCGACGATTGTTTAAAATGTTTATTCTATAAGCACAGGTGTAAGCTAAATGATGTGGGTATGAGGTTTTTACAGAAAAAATAGGAGGGAATGAGTTAGAAATGAGTGGTTAATGAAAAATTGTAAAATGGATGATATGGTATTGGACGTACTACTATAAAGGAGCTTGCTTCGTTGGTTTGGCCACGCTGGGATAATGTAAGGGAGTCGAATAACAAAACAGATCATACAGTGAATGATGTGAGAGAAAAGGGCAGACCGAGGAAGTCGTGAGTGAATGAGAGGAAGAATGTCATGAGTACTATGAACAAGAGAACGTGTATGAAGCAACGTTTCAATTTAGCAGAGATGAAGTAGGAATGCAAGTTTAGAGCAGTGCGGGAGGAGTTATTAAAACAGTGTGTGTTTTCTTGGTCAAACAACGAGAGTTTTTCTCTATTGACGTCCGCCCCGAAAGGGAAAGGCACGATGGGTATATATGCATGCACATTCACTCTGAGGGCATTACTTTCGTCCTTTCTATTTCCTTGACAGTAATATGTACGCCAAATATTGTGTAATAGGTTTCACCGATATCATGGAAATACGTGAGTTAACCCCTAAGACTTATCAGCGTGAAATTCTAGAACTGTTCTGAGAAGTTAACGCATGTCTACATGTATTTAAATTTGCGTACATTATGCTTCTGGAAGACAACAATAATTTCCTTGCTCTATTCCCCCGATTGAATACAACAGAATGGTTGAACATTTTCATTTCTTAGCAGTCTTACACCCGCGGAAAATGTTTGCAAATTATCATACCCACGATGACCAAGTACAACGACTTATCTGATGATTTTAACCTTTAGTTGGCTACTTGGCCAACAAATCGAATTCCTTACGCACCCTAAGATAGGTTGGTAAAGCATGCATTAATTGGGGAATAGAGAAACGGTGGAGAAGAACAATATTGCTTTTGACTTACTCCTAATGGAAGGCGATCAGGGGAGTACAGTTTAACGTCACATTCGAAAGACGGAAGACCACACTTGAGCCCTCCACAAGGCACCCGAGAAAAGAGAAGGATATTGCCGAAAATCTTTGCCAAAGTCGGGATTCAAACCCAGGCCCTATGTATCGGAAGCCATTGCTGTCACCACCACACCGAACCAATTTGCATTTTTTACTTACTTTTCGATCCGGTGCATTTGAATTTAAAAAATGTTTCAAAACTTCTTAAAACAGTATGCTCTTGTCGGTTGTCCTAAAAATGAGGAAAATAAGAAAAATTTTCCTAAATTTCTTTCAAAAAGTACAACAAATATTTGCTTAATTTCTCTTGCTACATGCTAGCAACCTTTTTCTTTTTGAATTTTTTTTAGATCTTGGGTTGAAGTGTATTATGGAAAGCGAAAAACAAACATGAGTAATTCATCACATGTATTCTCTATTCAAAGAGGAATCTCAATTCATAGAAGAATATCATACTAATATATAAAAATTGAATGGTGTCTGTCTGTCTGTCCGTCTGTCTGTTACTCAATCACGCAAACACTACAGAACCGATTGAGCTGAAATTTTGTATGTAGTTAGAAAATGTACCGGGATGAAACATAGGCTACATTAAAAATCTGTCAGGGCCCCCAAAGACCCCCCCTGGTGGTCCTTGTGGTCCATGCTAAGCATTGGGTTTGGTGCAGTGGTTTTATTTTTTGCTTTTAAAAATTACTTTCACTCAAGATAGAGGACTGGAATTTTTTTATCGGATGGTTGAATAAATGGAGTTTCTAATTCTTTTAATCGATTTTCTTTTACGCTTCGTAATTCTCTTAAAAAATTATGTTTATAGCTGAAAAATCTCACATTTTTCTCTGAAATCAACAATAGCATATTTCCTTGACAACCAGAGATTTGAATTTCAAAGGATATTCACGCATATGGCATTTAAGTTTTCCTGCAGGCCCATGCTAGCACGTAGAAAGAAAATTTGTACAAGAAGGGCCCAGAGTCGTAAGGGCCCCATGATAGATTGCTTCGGAGGGTAATCGATAAATTCAATGCATATTTACAGATAAACTCTTCAATGTCTATTCTCAAAGTAGCTCTCATAAGGGAACTGCATACGAGAGAACACTAATGTATAAAACGATACACATAAAGGGATTAAACGTGGAAGAATATTTACGTGCAGCGAATAATAATGTCAATAATGACTCTGTTGCTACAACAAATACGGCGTCGTTTATTATAGTTTAATACTCAGATGAATTACACGTAGTGGAACCGTCTGCCTCTCATTACGATTGCGAACTGTTTTTAGACCAATTCCCACATAAACTTTACGAGTTATTTATATATACTTAAACGTGTTAAAACGCAGTTTACTTATATTGAATCAATAATCGAGTTGCCTATTCGAGTCTCTCACTTGCCTCTGTGTTTCCCCTCCTTGGACTTAAAAATATATCCATAAACATGCCTAACAGAATAAAGGGTAACCTATTGAAAAAATCTTCTAAAGCATGAGGAATGTCTTCTTTGCGAGAAAATGAGTCCTTGCATGAAAAACGACAAAGGTTAGCCTTGGATGCTCAAAGACATGATAATCTCCCCATGGTGTTTCTCGGATTACGCTAAGTACCGCACAAATTTCATCCTAACCAAACCTACTGACGGGTAACCAGCTAAAAATCTGGTTCAAATATTGAGCCATCTGTTTCGAAACTTCAATCTGTTTTAAGATGGCGAAAATTATAATCGCGCAACTACATGCTTCTTACCCATAAGAAGAACGGATTATTATAGCTGTTATTCTGCGCAATGGACGTGATCGGTGCATGAAAATTAGCAAGTGCACTAAGACTGATCACCATAGATTTTTAATTTTGTAACCAATGATTATGATTTAGGAAACAATGAATATAGCCACCCTTTATGCCAAAGGCATAGTCCGGGTATTGAAGGATTCATAGGACAAATAAACATCGCTGCTATTGAAAATGCTCCTTTTGACGTTGTCAAGCTCTGGATTATACTCTACTCTCCTATCCTGATTAGGATACTCAACGCACATATCAACGGTGAATGGCGGAACTCAATTAAGCCATTGAATGCAAATATATTTATGTACACAAGGGAAGTGCTCAAGCTGTTATTTACTCAGAAGTCGGCTCAAGAGAACTTGAAGGACGAGGTCACCATATATCAACCTAGGTGCTATTTATTAAGTAGTAATCATTCTTCGTGGCCCATTATTGGGTTTCCCGTGAATTAAAGAGGACAATCAATCACTCAACTCTCCGTGCACGAAAGGGAAAACGAACGAATCACAACAAACAAGATAGGATACGAACACCTCAAATGATCACGCTGGCAGTATTCTTCAGGTTTTGTGGTTTTCTTATAAAATAAGTTCAATTTTTTTCACATCCGTTGAAGTTCAACGGGTACCTTCAGCTAGTGTAATATAAAAATGTACAATGCATTCTAAATATCGAACTTGAATTTGAATCAAATGGCAAGAAACTAGGTTTCTTAACGTTTCTTTATTTTTCCAGGTTTCATGAAGCTTCCTGATGGATATTTTAAAAGGCTATAAGTAGATTTACCTAAATGATAAACGACTCGAGTGTTACGGGCATACACAGACTCAATAAATGACAGAAATAAAAGTCGACTTATTTAAAAAGCATTCCAAACAGTGGGGATTTTTTGAGGATATATTTCATCAATTCGAACACCACAGCTAGGATTTTAAACTTCCCAACTGTAGACCTCATTCCAAAATATAAGCTTCATTGTCAGTAAGATTTCGGGGTAGTGAGATAATGCACATTTACTCCTATGCACGGTTGAAAATTTACCTCTCATTATTCGACAGTATTAATGTGCAGTTTTAAATCAATGGAATTACATCTGCCTGGAGATAAGACTTTGGATGATTTCATACGACCTTTTTGACATCTTTGAAATCAGATAACATACATTCCAAATACTATGTTCATTGGATAGTTCAAACTACCTTACTACCTTTCTCGTGTTCCTTCCAAGAACAACTCTTGTACAATTTAACGGTTTACTTAATGAACTGGAAGATGGTTTCCTTGTTCAATAAAAGTGGTATGAAAACGCCTCAATGCGGTAGGCGAGAGATCTTAATATTTATTCCTCAATTCCAGGAGTCATCCGGAGAATTCGGGAGAGTTAGCAACCTTAGTCACGACGCCCTTCACTCGCATTACTTTTGCTCATCCCGCCTGTACTCCCCGCCCTTCCTCCGGTACTATGTGCGTCCAATCGCAGCCTCCCTAAGATGGGGGAAAATGGTGGAGTCGCACGAATTCCAAAGGCAGGTGGAGGTATGTGTGATGAACAGGCCGTTTCGGCCGCTAATAAAAGCCGTCGGCCCACCACCCGTTCGCTTCCTCTCGCGTTCACCTGCAGCCACCGCCGCTTCACTCGGGGGAGATTGAGGGAGGAGGAACCAAAGGAATCGATAGATAGCCCAGTTCAATCCACCAGCGCAAAATCCCCCCCCCCCTCACACACTTACACTCCACCCCATCCCTCTCCTCCCCACCCACACCGGCCGCGTATTATGCGACTGGCATACAACCAGCTACCGGGGGTTGGAAGGGCAATATTAGTACAGGAATCCCTCGATAGTTCGACACTCTTCGAACCGTTAAGGCTGTTGGACTCCTGGATAGGCAAAACTAAACTCGTTTCGAAAAATACATTTTTTATTACCAATTGGTTTGGAAAGTTAGAAAAAATGCAATCAATAAAGCTCAAAAACATATGACTGATTCCTTGCTATTGCTTATAATGAATAAGGGGCTTTGAAAAGAGCTAATATCACAGCCAATGAGCAACATGTGGTGCATATATTACAAAGAATATTTTAATATAAATTTGGATGAATTACTTAAACTGAGAAAGAAATAGTCCATTTTTCATAGTTAGGTATTTGTCTTTTATCCTTCCCCTCGTCCTCCCATCGAAGGATCACCCAGCTTTTCGCGAACAGCCAATGCTACACTTGCAAACCTTTCTTTCTTCCAAGAGTCGAAATACTGGCAGAGGAAATTTCAAAAATTTCGAACAATAGAGAGTTACACCTTACTTTGCAATAATTTCTGCGTCGTCAAATTAATGACATGTCGAAGACTCAAGAAAGAGATATATTTCCTTGTCTCCCGTCAAAAGTGTTCATCAGGAGGTGTTGAAGAAAAGGATGTGTTTTGATACATCAATTCTGAGAATAAAATTATGAACATCTAGTCTTGTTGGTGTGGCGGCTTGAGTTCTGGATTTCAAACCCACAAGATGCATTAGTCCTGCCATCTAATGGGACGTTGAACCTCTTAATACTTAACGATAGAAGTAGGCTCATGCCGACGCTAAGTTTCTCTCCGCCCTTCTTCCAATACCCTAAAACTCCCATTGCAGTCCTACCCTATACCTAAAATGGTGCAAATGACCTCAGTTGTCAAGTACCATAACGATTTATCAACTAACTAAGAATTGATGCGGTAATTGTGTGGCATGATGCAGAAGATAGAGAGAGCTTAAGTAATACTCAATGCAGTGCAATTACATTTTTTCTCCGAGTCATAGTTTTTGTCATATTATCTCTCAACGCAGTAAATTGAGGCAGGGACAGTTCAAAAACCAAACGACCACTTGGCGAAACACCAAATGAATGAAATTGGTCTCTATTGATGGTTAAAAAAAATGACCAGTGGCCAAAGGACTTAGCATACCTATCGGTTTGAATATATATCGGTTTGAATACCCATAGATTAACCAGCACATTTTGTTTGGAAGCAACAATCCATTCTAACCAACATAGTATAAATAGTTAATGTAATTGAAAATAAAGTTTAACAAAATATAGCGTAAGTAAAGTCACATTTTTTAAACGATAAACTTTTTACTACGCGTCGTGGATTTTCCGTAATATTTGGGAGTAAACAAATATTAAACTTATTGGGCTATCGCATTTTCATCTATTTCGTAATTTTATTCTGCCTAAATATTGTGACAACGAGTAAATTAAATAATCCAAAATAAGTGGCTTTTTCAAAGGCCATTCAAATAAGTTTGAGTGATTAGTATAACAAACTTTTGTATCAGTAACTTTATGACTATGCTGACATTACAATCGTCAACTGGATTCCCGTATCCCATGTTTTAATGTTCAGCAATAACCAAATTATAAAAATGGATGCAAATATATTTTTAATGATAAAATTTTAAATAAAACTCTAAATAATGGTACCTACTCAATACCTAAACTTAATTGGAATAGTAAATTAAAGGCATCGCTGATGGTGTTATATGTATTTCCTATTGCATTATGAGACTTCCGAGAAGACTACTGATCGCCTTTGCATAGACGTAGAGTATAAAGTTTTTCATTGATTTTATGGAAGCAAAATTCCAGCTACAAAATTCATTGAAAAATAGTTGACAGAAGTGTCCTTTGAATTGCGGGTTCGGTACCACAGCAACGAAACGAATACATTTTGCTCAGAACATCATTCGAGTAGTCTACAAGGCACATCGAATTATAAAAGCACAATAACGCCAATCAGAAATAATTTTCACAACAACACCTCAGAATTTTATTGTGGGTATATTAAATACAAGGCAATCATAAAAAATGGAAGATATGCTAATTCCGCAAAAGGTAAATTCACAATTTAAAGTAAAAAAATAAAGCCGAGCTGCGCAGGCCAACGAACCATATATCAGCGGTACATTCCTTATGCGGTGACGGAATGGAGCTAAAGGAGAATGGAGGGGAAGGCCGGCGAGGCGGATGCAGACAATGCATGCCCCACTACCGACCGCGTTTACGGTCTCTTACAGCCAACTGCTGGACTTGACGGTGACATGCTACAGGCAATATATTTCAATTATGGGTTCGCTGAAGGCGGAGTAAGTCCAATAATTTTTAAATGGGCGAAAAAACTGTATTCTCAAAAGAAACAAATATATTAAATATTAAATATAAAACTTGACGTAAAAATGTTGAATGCAAATTAATTTTTATCATAAGTGGAATAAACATATTTTCAACGTTCAGGACATACTTAAACCTCCGTGGAGGAATAAATCTTTAATATGATACTTGTTTCGTTGCATCCCTCAGTGCTTAATTTCATTTTGTTGTAATTTTTCTATTGAATTATTTGTGCTTGTATCTGTATATTCACACTAGGAACGAAGTACCATTGGGTTTTAAGTTAGAGTACGTTTTGCTTGAGGTGGAAATGTTAGTGAGCCAAAACATTGCAGGGAGCGGACTATTCTCTAGAAAATAATTTTAGTACTTTTATTGTGTAATATACATGTTCCAAGTGAGGCATTCTCAGGGAATATGCATCTCTAGCATTTCGGTACAAAATAGCTGTACCTTAGGTGTACTTAGGTGTAATGAATTAATTCTTTCACTTCGAATGCCTTGATCATAGTGAAACAAGATGTTTTAGGGTGAAGATATTAATTTTTCATCGTTCATCACTGCTGAAAATACGGTAATGAAATACGTACAAATTGCCCAAGGAAAACATCCATCTCGACCGGGAATCGAACCATGAGCGAACGAATGCATACATCATTGTTTGTTAGCTTTGGAATTCATCTAGAAATTTAAGAAAAAAGAGAGCATGCAGTAGATGGCTTTTATTGGAATAAATCATTAAGAAATAGAAGCAGATGAAAAAATGCAAGCACTCAATAGTAATAAAATGTTATTAATGTGCTATAAAAACTTCGCTATTGCCTTATCTCATGCAACGCGATTTTACTTAAACAACAACTATTTATAAAAAGTAGTCAAAACGTTTTATACGCCACCTGAAACAGTAAGGCCAGCAAAAAATAATTAAGAGAAAAATTTACAAGTTCTAAAAATTAGGCGTGAGCATTCCTGGAGTGAGAAGGCAAATGTAAGTGAGAGCAAAAGGGTTAAGAATTTTGTAGGACTAAGAGCAAGAAACAACCACTGGCATCTCTATGTTACTAAGCTATTTAGGTTAATTTCATGCTAATATACACTTCCATTAGCTTCTAAATGTGATCAGGTTAAATATTACTTCATGAATCATTGCAAGCAGTATTTTACTTTGTGATAAGTGTATATATTTGATCACGCTACAGCACACAATTATCGTCTGCGCCAGTACCTAACTCGTGCAGAAGAAACCAACAACGTCGTGGCCAGAGATAGGGTCAATTTTGAGGATACCGTGATTATTACTGGTATTACCTTTTACGGAGTCACCCACAAGTGCACATAAGTGCGAAATTCCACTAAGAAAAATGAATTCGCATTCGCGAAAATTTGCGAAATCGAGGGATCCAGGTTCGAGTCCCGGTCAAGGCGAATGATGTTTCCTCTGTGGAATATCGCACAGAGATTGGGTGATAGTGAAAAGATAAATGTAACATATTATTGCTAATTCAAATTATCACGTGAATCTTAACAAATGATAGTAAATAGATGAATATTGTAATCAATGAGAGATTAAAAAAACATTGAAGCTATCAGCTGTAGGATATTATTCTAAGCATACTTTGAAAAACCAATTTTATAAATTAACAACCAATAAACCAACCAAGAAATATTTTGAACAACCATGAAAACTTATTATGAGATCTTTTAGGGGGAATATTTATCAGAAGAGTTAGAAGATGTTATCTGAAATTCATATATTTATCATTGCTAACTCACTAGTGTAAATGTTCTGACGTAGGTTTCCGCGGGGCTTGGATGGACGTTGGTTATTCCGATTTCCGGGATTTCCACCGCGTGGTTCTATTTTCAGGGACTATATTTCTCCGCCTATTCTGCAGGCTTTCTCAGGTACCCTGAACACCTCAAGAGGACCTGAGGAAGCTTGCAGGATAGCCGGCGAAATATTGACCCTGTACATGGGACCACGAGGTGAAAATCCCGGATATCGGAATGAGCAACGTCCTTCTAAAGTGTAAAATTCATTTTTCCGTAAGGAATACACGCTTTTAACGAACCGCGTCGATAAATACACGCCTATTCACACCCTGAGTAATGATGCAATCATTTTGTTCTGAAAACAGTTCTCTATAACCAAACGAAACGTCGTGCTGCGAAACGCTCCGTACGCAGAAAAACCCTAAAGCCTCCCTTCAGCATCACGTCTATAAATCGCCATATCGCACCGCCGCTCCGGCCGCCGCAAGTGGGCGGGTCTGCGTTTCGGGGCTTTTGAGTGTGGGACAGAGCGGAGTTGGGGGAGGGCAGGGGGGCAGGGGGGGAGGGCAGGGGCGAAAGGGACACCTGACCTCCGCGCTCAGCTCGTAAATGGGCGAGTCGATTATGGGATGCGGTCCGCGCCGCATAAAATGGGAGGATGTGGGCAGAAAGAAGAAGTGGCGAGAGGCGGAAAGAAAGAGGAAACAATTTCGCCGCCGGGAACAGCCCAATACGTTTCTTCTCATCTCTTTCTCCTTTTTCTTCGCACACAATGCTTCAAGCAGACTGAATCGTAAAATGAATCTTTAGTCATTTTTTCCCAATATATGTGGGAGCTCAATATTTAGGCATTGTATATCCTCTATGTACTTACGCCAACAAAGTCCAACCTTTTCGAACTACTTTTACCGCGTTCTTGATTTTGAATCGATATAATGAAGAGAATGGGCATAGCCGGTAACGAAAAAAACATTATCTTGGAACTCAAAATATTAATATTGTGTTTGAAAATCTTATGTAGGATGCGTATTTTACAAAAACTATTTCAATTTTAATTTTAAAATGAAAACGTTCACTGATATAGGGTACGAAAAAGCGATTTGTCATGGTTTACACTCTGGGAAAACTCTTTTTTACAAGATATTGGGCAAAAACAAATTTGAATTTTTAACATTTAAAAAGGCTAGGCTACTCCATTTTTGTTATACATAGGTTTTTTTGTTTGCTTTGTTTAATTGCATACACTCCTGGTAAAAATTTAAAATGTTACTTTTAGATTAATGATAGAATAAATGTTTTAATTCTTGCACTTAATTCCCGTATACCCATCGCATTTTCCTGGAAATTTAGTTTTTAGCTCGAAAACCACAAATTTCTGCACCGCTTTAACAATTGAATATTTTGTTTACTTGGAAACCGCAGCATAGGCATGGAATGGAAATTCATGCCTGAGACATTTACGCCTCTTTAAACTGGCTACTACAGAGTAAATTGTATTGACCACGTAATTTTGAAAGTGTTTACGTGAGTCCTCCAGGGGCTGTAGAATATTGATCCGATCTACAGAACAACCTGAAAGCAGGAGCAAAAGGTACAAGGAGATGACCCAATGCCCAATACTTCAAATAATTTTATTCCGGAGCCAATAGAACAAATTGATGACTCAATACTTGGTACCTCATGTAGTTAAATTCCTAAAAATGAAGAACATTTTCTGACATCAGCAAGACCAATCCGGGTAGCAAAAACTACATGTAGAAATAAGTTATTTGAAATTATGACTGAACTAATTATTAAATTATGACTGATTCTTACTCTCAAGAGAGGAATGAGGCAAGAATATGAGTATTCCGATGATTTTCTAGAGCATTTAGAAATGATACGTGATATTGCACGACTCCAGAGAAGTGGAGAATCAAACAAAGGGAACAACGTTTGTAAAACATAATGCAACGACAAAATAACCAGAGAACAGAAGAATCAGACTCACAAAAATATTAGCGGCTTCAAGACATGCGTGAACGAGCGGCTGTGAGGCGTACAGAAGAGTTTGATGATAATCATCATCAATGATTGGAAGAAGAACGCCGGAGAAGTTCAAAACCTGAACAAGGATTACGGCTAAACCAAATATGTTTCTACAAGGCAGCTACAACGCCTGATATTTCATACCATAGTTTGCAACCTTTTAGTGTTGCTGGTATTCACTATGGAGCATTGCATTTTCCCGAAGAACGTGTGTCAAATGGAATTCATTGCGATTCATTGTGGGACTGCTACTTGAATGGTAGGATATATCTACCACATCCAGAATTACCGAACGAGTTAGCGCGATTGTTTCTTCGACGTCATCCATTTTCTGATGACTTTTAGGAAATTATTCGAAATTTGAATTTATGTTTTGCAATGGCTTCATTCGCCGTAGATGACGATCGAACAGTCAACGGTCGAGGAGTTTATAGTTACATTGCTAGCGGTCAAGATTATCACAAACTTAATGCAGCAGCTCATCCTACTCAAAATAATGATGGAAAATTTGAACGGCCTCAATATGGACAGATTAACATTTGGATAATCAGGATGCTCTTAGTACGCGCATAAAAAATGCCATTAATCATGGTATCAGCGAGAATTTTATTAGTCTCTTGGAACATATTTTGAGATCTGAAAATAAGTTTGCTCTTGGATTCATGATAATGCGGGAAGTAGAAGAAGAAGATAATAGACGCGCTACTGCAGAAGGTGTAGAGCCGCCATATGTTAAGCTGCCTTTTGCATTACCTGATGCCGTTGATCACAGAAGGTTTAACATCCCCCTTCAGAATGAAGTTTATGCCATTTTTACCCTCAACGCTGACCAAAGCTTTCCAGATAAAGAGTTAATTATTCGTAAACGCGGAAATCCTTAGTTAACATGAACAATATTGACAGTTGTGTTGGGCCCTTTACTTATCCACTATTTTACCCAAATTTTGCAATTTTGGATTCTCTATATTAATATTCATTTAAGAACACCTTATACCAGTCATCAAAATTTGACTAGATTTGAACTAGCTCAGTTCCGATTAGCATATAGACCTCAACTTGCCAAATATTTTCCTTCCGACATCAACCTAAGAAATCCTGATCTCCGTCTTTTGAAGTTCAATGCTTTGCATTTCGGCGGTCGGCATGTTCAGCAATATCTGGTTGATACTTATATACGAGTGGAACATGACAGTGTCCAATGGGTTAAATCAAATTTAAAAAAAAATACTTGCAGAAAACTGTACAAGAGCGATTCAATTTTTGAGTGAATTGGCTGAAAAAATAATGCTGTTTTTGATGAAAGGATTATTTTGCCTTCTTCGTTTCCTGGATCTACACGTTTTTACACTAAACATTTTAAAGAAGCATGACCGTCGACTAGGATCTTTGCCCGTCGACCCGTCCCACGTCAACCTTTGCCCGTTGACTTGGATCATCAGACTTCTTTATCACAATGGCGTGCAATCCTGAATGGCCCGAATTTGCGGAAGCAGCTCGTACAACTTTTGAATATGGATCAACCTTGCAATAATTTGCCCAAGAGCGTCCTGACTCAATAAATTCGGTACACGAGAAACGTTGTATGAAAATAAATGTTGAAAAATTTGTAATCTAATATTAACAATAATCTTTCAATGAACATTGGAAATAATGTACAATGTAAATATTGAATTTATTGATGATTTCAGAATTTTGTTAGAAGAACATTTTTGTGTGAGAGGTGTTTTTGAGTTTGCTTTATACTACCTAATTGCATGATCACTACTATATTAAAAAAATGAATATCCGTTATGCTAAATAAATTTTGTTTTATTTAAACCTTTAATCACACTATGTGAATGACCAATATAATAAAATAGACAATAAGTAGCAGAATAGGAGCATACAGGTTCTTAGTCCACCAAATAAACATCGAACAACGCTCGGTAACCAGGTACTATAAGTAAATAGCGCAACAATCGCCTCCACTATATTCCATCGTAGGTTTCCGCGGCTTTCAGATGAATTCTTCTCCATTTCCGGGTTTCCACTGTGTAGGTTGCTTTTTAAGACAACAGTTTCGCCCGTATTCCAGCAGGCGTGTTCAGGTCGAAGACCACTACGACTACCTACTTTGACCTGAGGACGTCTGTTGGATTACGGGTGAAACTGTTGTCTGGAAAAGCAACCTACGCGGTGGAAACCCGGAAATGAAGAAGAAGTTATCGGCTCCGCTGATTCGGGTAGGAAATGATTCAAAGAACATGTTTAAAGAATAATCTTCTGCCCAAGTATCTAACCATAATTTTTCAAGTAATAAGATAGCGATCAGTATTAGAAGCTAAATGGTAATTTCGTGATTAAAAGGATGGATATTTCAATCGGTTTCGACTGCACACTCGCAAGGAAGCTCTATTACAGTGACCCTGGCCAAGGTTTTGGTAATTTAAATTTATGAGAATAGCCGATAAGCATCTAATGATTACTTCAAAGTGAAGCGTAGATTATTGACTGAATAGGTCATTTTTTCACTCAATTCATGAAAGCAGGTCTTTTTATATTGGCTAGAAAGAGTGTTTTTCAACTGAATCATTAAACACGTTTTCTTCCAAACATCACGATTTTCCCACGACTAAGACAATAAACAATATCAACTTAATGTACAAAATATTTATCCAATTATACATTACTTACTCCTTCAAAAAATGACATGGACAATGCATTATCACCACTACATTACGTCCTTTTGTACATTATCATGTACACTTGCTTAACTTCCGCATGCAGAATTGGCTAGAATTGGTCTGCAAATCCCGTGCATCCAACGGGTATCCTTTGAGGGTCGCGTACCTCTCACCCTTATCTCCATTGATAATGCGGTCAACTGGAATCAAGTGGGCAAATCCCCAACCATACATTGTGCAGGTACAAATATTTATTATTTCTATGAACCACCAGAGATTATAGGAACAGCAGAGCGAGACCCTAAGACAGTTAACAAACGGTTCACTTCAGTCCTTCTCCTCTTCCAATACCTTTTTCCTTTTCCCTCCTTTATCACGATGTCCGAACACTCTACGGCAGATGAGTTGTTCTCGGGTTTCCCACCGGGTTAGGTTTTCCATGATTGCCGGCATCCACAGCCTTGAACATGGCAGGAAAGTCTCCTGCCGAAACGTCGGCAATATTGGAAAGCCTAACCTGGTAGGAAACCAGAGAACAACTCATCAGCATCATTCGCTGGGAAGGCTTAAAATCATACATCACTCTACGGCAGATCTAATGGTAATGTACATGTATTTAAAATAATTATATTATTTTTAAAGCACTACTCTCAGACGAGATTGTATAATGGATGTTTAACGTAAACCAAAAGATGATGTAGCTTTAATCCTAACTTGACGGTAACTGAGAGTTCGGGTTTTGTATATGACACCAAACTGTAGGGTAGCTTATGAAAAGGTTACCGATGGATAAACGTACGAAGTCATACAAACGTCAGTTTCCATACTGAGTAAATATTTAACCAGAGATTTAAAAACCGGGTTCAAGGTGTTTGGAGCGATTTTTTGTTTAATACAGATTGGGGCGAAAATTTGTTATGTGAAGTTGGTGATATCTACGAATCAAGGTGAAAAACAGTTCTTCAAACCGATTTGGATTTTTGGAAATTCAAAGCTGTATTAACACGTGGCATAATGACACATGACATATATTTCGTAATAATTGGATTGCATATGTACAGGTTTTCTTCTAAATGCGTAATAATGCATTTAATATTATTGTAATCGTAAATAGAATGGTATCACACCGAGTCCAATATTCGAAAACGACATATTTAAACATAATTTCGTATACATTTTTAATAACGCGTCGAAAACTCTAGTCAAAACATGCTAAAAATTAGGAAAAAAACTTTAAAATATAATTTTTGTATCATTTTCATTACTGCACGTATGTTGAGTTCCAACGCAAAAAAAAAGATACACTTGGATGGAATGTGGTCCAAGAATTTTTATTCGGCTTACTTTCTAAATAATTACAAAAATGTACACTCAATGACCCAAGGTTACCCTTCAGGCTCATTAAATGACATAGGTCATGTTCCAATTCACGTTAAGGCGTACTAACCGTACTTAATGTTCCATAAACTCAGGAAGTGCTATCACAATTTCATCCTTTGTTTCACTTTCACGATCACGAAAGAGCTGGTACGGGCTAGTAAGAGAAAATGCTAACTAGCCGGCCATACTAGTCGTAATAATTCAATATGGCGTTCTCTTTGGCAAGGGTTGCTAAATTCGTGAGGGTACATTTGAATTCATGTGTTAATTAACCCGCCATTATTAAATTTAAGAATGTTATAATGGTCCTCCGAGACCTAAAAAACTTACTTTTTTCAGTAAAATTCCATTTCTTAGTGCTTACACGAAATATGCCAATGTGACGACTACCGCCACACATTTGACGTATTTTTCGACCACATGTATGTTAGTTGCGCTAGTTTTCCGTTCAGCATCGCAAGTATGGCCCAGGCACATGCCGAATTTAGCACATGGTGTATACCGTACATACTAAGGAGATATTCCTGAATTGGAATCCGGACAATGAAAATAGAATATTCGCGTTAACAAGGTAGCCACCATAAAAACTCGCAAAACCTGAAAAAAACCATCCCTTTCCTTCCCGCCAAATCCTCTTTCTCTCATTTCTTCTCCAAGAGGCGCTCACATCGCCAATCCGTTCAGATGAGGGTCGACGGATGAAAGAAGCGCATGCGCAGTGCACACAGGGCAGAGGAGGAAGGGGAAGGGAGGACCGCTAAAGGGGAATTTGGGGAGGCTGGAGGCCAAAGAGGAGGAAAGGGAATAATAAAGAGGAAACGAGGGGAAGGAAAGGGATATGGTAGTCGCGGAAAACGGAAATATTTCCCACAATCCCCCGCTTCGCCTTGCCCCCTTTCATGGGTGCGCCCAGACCTTGCGAAAATTAATCCTTTTCGAGCGCAATCGTATTCTCGCGTAATCGAGTCCCGTCGGTCGGTCGTCGAAATTAACTCTGCATATGAAACATTTATCCCACTATATAAAAACCAATCAACTGCATGTGGGCAATAGCAACCAGAGCGGCTGGTTTCACTTTATATGATGTGGGACCGTACAATTTGAGGAGGCATGACAGAGAAGCAAAATGACACCACCAATAAGCAAATGATATATCCCTAGTTAATCTATCCCAAACGTCACAAATACCCCGCTACGACAACCTTTGCTGTTATCAAGGAAGCCATTTAACTCTCTTGTGCATTCGTTTTTATTTTAAAGCCTAATGTACACATAAAGTGCGTCGTAAGTAAAAACGTAACGTAGTCACAAGCGCATATATAAAAGACGTATAACTCAACACTTATTTAAGAACTGAAAGCCGAACTGAGTTGAAAATAGGACGATAAAAGAATTAAATGTACATTTTCATGAGATATACGTCTCCGTTATCACTAGCATCCGGGACATCAGTAAAAGCTTGTTTCTATTTTCGTTCATCGAGTACATTTATGCAAAAATATTTTTTGATGCCCGTGTATAAGCTCCACTTCTATTACATATTCAGGACTGTTTACAAAATATCATTGCTTCTCCTGCCAAATAATGTTTTAGTAAACTCAATCTTCACCATTTGCAGTTTCTTAAAACACTTGACTCGCGTTTGGTAGGGAGACGAATCAATAAGATTACCAAAAATAAGAATCACAACTATTCCTTTTTTTACGTTTAACAAAATAATTTTTAACATTTATTGAATCAATCGTCTTCTAAACGATGCCTTAATGAGTATGCTGGATTCAGATTTATATTCAGGATTCAATGGTACAAATTTCAATGACCTTAACTCACGTTTGCTTCGTAAGTTCTCCACTTTATGAAAATTTTCAAATGTAAATGACTTCCATTTCAACGCCTGCTTCGGTAAACACGGCTTTCATGTCCGCTAACTTGTTGTTAAATATTGAGCCTCAATTTTATTTCCCCAATATTACAAACAACATTCAAGATCGTTTAGCAGATTTCATAGCTTTGCAGTGGCTTGAAGGAAAGTTCCAAAAGCGCTTTCCACCTAATATCATTCGCATAATGACCAGTGAGTTTATCACTGAAAGGAGACGAAAAAACGCTGAGTATAATTCTTGGTTAAAACTGGTCACCTGGTCATAGTGCCCAAAAATCACCTGGTCATAGTGCGCGGGGTACCCCCGAAAAAAAAAACACGCTGAGTATAGTTATCTCAATCGACCGGTGAATATGGGAAACGTCTGATGCAGTATTTTCAGATTAGATAGGATGGCTGAGTTACACATATTCAGCAGGAGGGTATATATAGTGAACTTTGAGTTTAAGAAGCTAAAAATGAGAAGATATATTAACCCGGAATTGGTAGCTGTCTGATCTTTATGAAAGGCACTTTTGAAGCCCTCTGTTTTATGCCCTATCCATCGAATTTTGTATTGGCCTTCCTCTACACAATTAGTTATCAGATTTTCAGTACGTCTCCGTTTTGGTCAGGTATGGAACCTAGGTACTTTGAATGAGAAACCAGTTTTCAAGGATAAAGGAATTTGGATGGTGCCGCGGCTGAAGTGCTAGTTTCCAGTCGGGCCTGGTTCGTTTCCCGCCATTTGGGAGATTATGATTAGGAAATTCCTATCTGGTTGCTCTGTAGAAAGCATTACAAATGTAGTGCTCCGCCCTTGGAAAACATTTGAACATGATTCCCATTGGTGCTTTTCGTTGAGAGTAGGCTAATGCTGACGCCGGGTTTCTCTCTATCCTTTCTCCACTCCCCAATTAATCCTACCCTTACCAACTGAATTAATATATTCTTATTAGCACAAATGGATTTTGTAGCCAGGCGCCTCCCCAGATAACCAATCAACAACCATTGATCAAGACACCACGGATTAAAAGTATATGTGAATGTTTCTCCTTTGTCCTAAATTTCACGCTTACTATCGTCCACATGCCACACAGATCCAAACACCTGTCTATTGGGTTTGATTTATGCCTTACCACCTCATTGTTTCCTATTGTGTTCCTATTTATTGGTTATATTATAACCTACGTGTTGTAGTTCTTTACCGTCAAACCAAACCTTCCACAAATACACTAAATATATATAGCGCTGCATTAAGGCAGTTATCCCGTTAGTGCTATTTGGCTTACTGCCATCCATGACTGACTTATTAAGCTCTCCACTCACACCCAATAGCGCCTCATTCCTTAAAACCTCAAGCACCTCATATGTCTGGCGCAGGCGACTGTAAAAATGGCGCCGACGGAAACGTGCAGGTTTACGTCGAACTGCCAACCCTTTGAGTGTACGTATAATTCATTAAATAATCCCTTAATCTTACTTCAACTATCGATGAATTTATTCTCTTCCCGCCCTACGCTGATAGGAGCACTCACAATCAGACCAGTGGACGAGAATATTAAAACACGCAGACTAAAAGATTAGTTTTTCACTCTCATTATTCATGAGCGATCCATGTCTTTCAGTTTCCTCCCTGTTAACTTTCACAGGTGATGGTTTAACACACTGATACCTACCTTAGAGGCGAGTAGAGGAGCATTATTCACGTGGAAAACATTTAGAACTAAACAAATATTAAATCTATAGAAATATAGAAATTATAGATACTAAGAGGTAGTTCATATTTCAGTCCTTTAATTATGTTGGGTCACAATGTTTTAATTGTTAATTTTGCTCCTGTTAATCACTCATTGATGGCCTGATTACTATTCCCGGGAGAATTCTAAATCATGCATATATTAATATCAAAAAGTAAACCTTCACAAGCTTAAAAGACAATCCGACTAAGAATTAATTAATAAGTTCAAATTAACCAACCAATAACTTAGGATGGAAATTTATTCAATGGGACACATTAAATGAAACTAGTTAATCAACCCCAGAATAGATAGTAAACGTTTGCTCGAAATAAAAAATTATGCATTACTTAGGGTATCACTTTCACACATGTATATCACAAAGTAAACGGAGATAAGTTTCAGAGTACCCCCCACTCATGGAATATTCCTGTTAGTTTTTTAGGATAACATAATACTCATTAACTAAAAGTCCTTACATTTATAAGTGCAAGAGACATGGTATGAATAGGTACTTTGTCTGAAAATGCTGCTTTTGCAGAGCAGCTACCATTATTTTTCAACGAATTGAGTAATTCGAAACAAAAGTCAAACACTCACCGTAGTTTGAGCGACTGGCAAAAACAAGTTCATTCATTTTCCCCTCCGCGCCGATTTGTTACGGGGCAGAGGAAGAAGAAAAACCGTTGGCTTCTCTTCTGTTTTTTTTTGCGGCGTGGCAGTCGGGACGTGAAAATGAGATACCTCACGCCGCTGCACCAGAAAAACTTACATTTATTCAATAAATATTTTACGCGAGCTTTCGGGAGAGAGCAATGAAAAGGCAAAATAAAACGGGGGAAACACGCGGAAACCAAACAGTGACATTATTCACTGCCATGATGAACGGCTGCTCGAAACCTTTTTTCGATATCACAACACTATGGGACTTTATGTTTATCGTGCTGATTAATTTTATCCCATGCTCTGCTGCCGAGGGTGCGGATGGCAGTTTATTTGACAAACAGGAACACTTCTTGTAGAGCATGTTTTAATAGTAGTATTAAATCACAAAAGGCAATTACAGGAGTACGCGAACTTGCCAATAATTAGCACGGAGATTGTTCAAGCATCAAACATTTTCAGCAGCTGGCCTATACTTGATCAAGTCTAATTGTAACATGTGATGTCAAACTGAGTTATGGGCGCCGTTTTGCACATAAAATACCAAAGGAAAAATAAACCTTCAGAGAATTTCACATCGATGTGAAGTCGACAAAATAATATGCACACCTATGTCTTCAATAATCCATTCCAACTCCTGGATTTATTTTTAAGTAAAAATTTTGTTATTAATACTAAAGTGCCTTTAAGTCATATACATACTAGATACTTCTAAGCCACATAAAAATATTCAAAAACAGCCACAAATAGCCTTTTACATTGAGTATATAGAAATTAAATAAATTAGTCGACAAGGATAAAATAAATCAAGAGAAAATAACAATAATGGTGGCCCGTACAATCAAATACTAGGGAGAACAAACCAGATACAATTTAGAGATTCGAGGTTTCTTACACAGATGCTCTCATCTAATTTTTTGTAGTTATTTGTGTCTGTAAATATTGGAATCTAGTCAATAACTCATATATATATATATGTGTAATAACTATAACTACCATGTAAACTGCATTCTTGTATTTCTCTGAATATTATTCAGACAGGACGGAAGAATTTCGAATTCAAGAATATCCGCGCTTATGTGCATTCCATTTATCGAAAATTAGTCAAGTAAAATCATTGAGAGAGAAGTAAAATATAATAAATATATGTTTTAACCTATACGAGTACAACATTAAGGCTAAAAATTAAATACTATTTTCTAAACTTTCCCTTTTTCCTCCCTCAGTTCCCGCAATACAATTCAAGAGCTGTTTATTTGATAAGTCCATAACACGCGAGTTATTTATTCATAATGCACTAAATTAATTTAAGGCTTAACATTGAGCGATATAGCCACGGAAAAAAACTTAGTAATCAAAAAGCATAATTTTTCTGAAGTGAACACCAATACCAGTGTTGATCACACTGGGCGGTTTTTAGCATGTAAAGAATCAGCACCACCAAACAAAATAAATAGGGAGTACCTTCTAAGTGGTCGCCGATAGAAAAAACTCGTAACCCCAGCCCCCAAAGCTGCATGATGGCAGCTGCATACATATCAGCACTAATGTAAGAGAATAATATACTCAGCCAAACTAAAACTAAGTACAGCTTAATGGTCTAGTTCAAATATATACTACGATGTGTGTAATTGTAACGACGGTTATTTTGAGAAAAACCGAGCAGAAGAACATTCAAGATAAAAACAAATGCCATTAAATACATAAAATGTTTTCAATCCCAAAGACAATCTGATATATTTCATGAGTTCTTTGAAAATCATTTGCACAAAAATCTAGAGTTAACATGTCCTTAGATATAGCAGAAAGAGTTAATGTAAATTTACAAGAATCTTAATATTCCATCGTCCCTTGACCGGGCGACGGTTGTTCATTTTACGAAGCAAATTTGCGTCGTCAACAGCAAAAACAGATGTAACATGCGTTAGAAGATAACGTGGTAGCCCATTGGGCAGAGCGTCAACCTAATTTTGGCACAAATCATCGGGATCAAGTCTAGGTGAGTTCTCTTGGGCACTTCCAGCTAAACAGAAGATGTGCAATTTCCATGATTCTAGGTCGTTCTGGTAAATCACAGGCGTCACAAGGAAGAAGCTGACCCACTTGGCTGAAAAAATATTTTTACACTCTGTCGGACTCGGTACCTACTTCTTGACTATCCTCATAGGCAAAACCTAAGTTCGTGATGATAACTAGTTTCTAGTAGCCAGCATAATAAAGCAAAATACTGACCATATCAGCTAGAAGGCAGATAGCCATATTTATAACCTTGCTTCAGTAGGCAACAAACAACATCTTTGTACGGTCGTCCCCATTTATAAAATTTACTTATTTATTTCCTTGATGTCGGTTTATTGTACCAAAATATATTACTCGTGATCGGACTTTTTCGTTGAAGAAATTTTATGAAAAATGTTATCATACGGCTTTGTTTTTCCATCTAGTCCTTTATTTTGCGTCACTTTATCGATCCCAAAATTGTTACTCCAAAAGCTTTAGCGATTTCTTCGGAAGAGAGATATTGACCTCTCGCGAGCACCAGTGCAACAAATCATTCTCACTTTTTGACCCGACGCGACCGTGAGTGTCTTTTGCAATTTAACCTGAGATGAACTCTAGTGTTGCAACTTAGATCAAATATTTAGCTCAACGTGGCCTCAAAGTATCTGTTTTATCATAATGAGTTATAAAACTGGCATTTTTGAAAACAATATTCATTGTTGTTTTGCACATAAATTGCCAGAAAAATACGATTTAGTGACAATAGCAAAAGATTCTTTGTATAAATGCTTGACACTCGTGGGATCTATGCGTACAAAACAAAGATGCAATTGCAGCAGATCATCTTTCAGAAAAGATCATAATTTTACATTAATTTACTTTACTTCTTGTTATACTTATTTTACTTTTCACCACGACTCATATATCGGCAGTGCCTGATATGCTGACTGAAGACAAAACATACCGCGATAGTTGTATTTGGTTCCTCAACCAAAATATAGAAAATCAAATGTCGGACGTGTGACTTCGAGCTGTAAAATTACAATTTTCGACAACTCTCAACTTCAAATTATTCCCATTTACTCTCAAAACACGCCAGAACGAATGAAACGATCATAAATATTGCGTACAGAGAGTTTTCAAAAATGAGGCTCATGCACTTAGTAGAAACTTGCCTCCCCAGCGTTACGGAAACAAATATTTTAGAGAGAAAATAAAAGATATTTCGGAATTCGATGAGGTACTGTCTATTTTGGCTGAAGAAACTCAGGCATCATCCACTGGCAGGACTCCAAAAAGATAGGCCATATTTACCGAGAAGAAAGAGGGTAAATAATCTCCGTTGTCTCAGGCGTAACTTTGTGGAATTTGCTTAGCATATTGAATGAAAAGCCGTAACTTAGTGATTCCACATATATAAATGTGGAATCACTAAGTTACGGCTTTTCATTCAATAGGGTAAATAATACCAAGTGTAAATATATTGTAATTATTGGAAATAAAAAAAGCGACGCTCATTTTGCGTAGAAGATTACATGTATAACTCTTTAGTCTCCAATAGCAAAATTCCATTTTTTAATAGCGTTAATAATTCAAAAGCTGTTAAGAAGTTATTTTTGGAAATTTTTCCTAGTAGCCACCACAGCCTGATAAATATATATCGTTTAGTTATGTTCAATTATCTTAAATATTCCTCATGCATATCTTCCCGGTAAATAATCCGATGAGGGATAAAACTGGGAATAAAAATCAATTTGAAACTATGGAACAGGTACCAATTACCCTAATGCAAAGTCTACACAAGGGGGCAGAACCGAAAAACACTGACATTAGGTAACGTTAAACTAGTAGAATCTAATTAGCATTCACTGAAGTGGGGTCTATGAGAGGAATTCCCGTCCAAAAACCAGAAGGCTTTCGTAATGAAAGATGAATTTGGAAAGAGTAGGAGAGAGAGAAGTTACAGACCCAGCAGCACACTAAAGGCTCGGTGAAAGCGCACAATCCACTCGACAGTGTGACTTAGAACTCTGCGAACCCTGAGTTCTCATCTCCCGTAGCCATCGCAACCCACGTCCTTCATATATGACCCACTTCTCCCACTGGTCATATTAGCGATGACCTCCTTCCCCTCTCCTGCATAGACCCTCCTGTACACTCTTATTTCTATACTACCTACACTTGAGAAGCCTCCATCGCACAATGAACGCCTTGAATTATTTTTACTCGTGAGTAAGCTGTGAAAACAATTTCTCTGTGACTGTATTCTTTAAAATAATTCTACCTTTCCACAAGTATATACCTTTCTATTCTACCTTTTATATGAAAGCCAAATTCCACTGACTCACTCACTAAAGAATCACGTTATCTGCTGAACAGGTGAACGTATTACAGTAACATTTGCCACATAGCATCGTCTCAGACCCAAGGACTTGATTAAGAAATATTTTTAAAGCGTAGCAACTATAACAAGACTTTCTTTAAAATATTTAACGTGTAGTGTATCGCTTAGGAAAAATTTAAGGGTAAAATTATTTTCTCAAATAACTATATTAATTTCTTGTTTTGGTAAAAAAAAGTGATGGTATTACAATAACCCCGGCTTCATGGTGACCTGATTGGCACAATAGACTGTAATGTTAGCACAATTCTCCCACTCAAATCCTTTACTGGAGCATCTAATTATGATCTTATTATGGAGATTCCTCTTTCATCTTCATCCAAAGTGTCTTCATCATCTAGTGTCCTGCTATTCAGTGCTTCACCGCTGTAAAGTTTATCCAGGTACTGTTTCCATCTATTTGCTTTATCCTCGCTTTTCAATAACAATTTAGTTTCCTTCACTCCGAATGACAAAACCTTTGATTGGATTTTCTTTGAAGTAACTTTTTACCGTTCTGTTAGCAGCTTCAAATTTTCCTTGGAAGATAATTCCTTCCACTATAACATAAGTCTAAATTTCATTCTTCTCTGGACTTTCTTACTTTATGGCTGATCGTATTACTTATTATTTTTACAACTGTTGCCCTTCCTCGGTTTTCGAGTTAGTGTACACTCTTGTTTTATCTATTAGGCCCAACACTTCCTGCGTAATCTATGGCTTACAATTCTCTGTTATTCTCCTCCCTACTTCATCTTCGGCTGCATTTATAATTCCTTCCTTGATTTCTTGCCATCTCTCTTCGATTGGTCCTGAATCGTTTCCATCCTGCTCAGCTTCATCAACAGTACGTTAACTGCACCAAGTCTTTTTTAACCTAAGCTAATATTTCATTACCACCAAATTATGGTCACTGTCGAAATCCGCTCCAGAGTAGCTCATGCAGTTGTTATCTAGATTTCTAAATCACTGTTTTACTAATATATAATCTACTAGCGAAAATACTCATTGATTCTCAAAAACTTGAAAATAATGTAGTAGCGCTGTTTATACAAAAGGGAAATGATTTCGAGTAGAAAACATATAATGAAATCACTTTTAAATGTATATAAAAAAGATAAAAAATCGAAAACTGAATAATGGTATGCTAATAACACATATATATGATGGTTTATAATTAAATCAAAACGTAGTGAAAAGCAGAAGGTACCCGTTGAAATTCAACGCGTGTGAAAAACATTGAACTTATTTTATAACAAAACCACAAATCCTGAAGAATAGTGTCAGCGTGGTCATTTAAGGAGTTTGTAACCTATCTTGTATGTTATGTTCGTTGTAGTAGACACGCTGACCGTTTTCCAGGTGTACGGAGTGATGAGTGACTGTTGGTCCTCTGTCATGCACGGGAAACCCAAAAATGGGCCACGTAGACTCATTACTACTTAAATAGCACCCAGGTTGATAGATGGTCACCTTGTCCCTCCGGTTCTCTTGAGCCGTCTTCTGAGTGATTAACAGCTTTATCGCTTCCCTTGTGTACATACATATATTTGCATTCAAAGACTTAATTAAGTTGCACTACACAACTTTGATATATGCGTTGAGTATCTTAATCAGGATTGGAAAGTGGGGTACAATCCAGCGGTTGACAACGTCAAAAGGAGCATTTGTAGCGGCAGCCATGTTTAGCTGACCTATCAATCCACCGTCACCCGGACTGCGCTTAGGTGTAAAGAGTACATTATCATATGCTACAATTGCTAAATAAAAATCTTTGGTGATTCTTAGTACACTTGCCGATTTTCATGCACGGATGACGTCATTGAGCAGAATTTCCGCTCTTCTTTCGGGTGAAAAGCATGTAGTGACGTCAATTTAGTTTCCGCGATCTTAAAACAGAGTAAAGTTACGAAACAGATGGATCTATATTTGAACCAGATTTATAGTTGGTTACCCGACCGTAGGCTGGGTTGGGATGAAATTTGTGCTGTTCTTAGCGTAACCCGAGAAAAACCAAGGGCAGATACTCATGCGATCGCTGGTGTACGTCTTTGAGCATCCAAGTCTAACCTTTGTCGTTTTTCATGCAAGAACTAAGGACTCAGTTTCTCGCCAAGAAGACATTCCTCATGCTTTAGACGATTTTTTCGAAAGGTTACCCTTTAATCTATTAGGCATGTTTATGGATATATTTTTAAGTCCAAGGAGGGGAAAAACAGCGGCGAGTGAGACTCTTTAATAGGCAACTCGACGATTGAGTGAATGTAAGTTAACTGCACTATAACACTTATAAACACATATAAATATTTTTCTACGTTAATGATGTGGAAATTGGTCTAAAGATAGTTCACAATCGTAATGAGAGGCAGGTGGTTCCACTAGGTGTAATACACCTTAGTATTCAACGATGATAAACAAAGCTGTTTGCTGTAGCAAGAGAGGCATTATCCCCATTACTATTCGCTGCACATAAATATTCTTGCACGTTTAATTGATTGCGTAGCCTCATTAATTCCTTTATGTGTATCGTTTACTACGTAAGTGTTCTCTCATGTACATGTAGTGCCTCTATGAGAGCTACTTTGAGAATAGACTTTGAAGAGTAAACTTGTTGTAAGTGTGCATTGATTATCGATTACCCCCCGAAGCAATCTATCATGGGGCCCTTGGGACTCTGGGCCCTTCTTATACAAATTTCCTTTCTACGTGTTATGATGGGCCTGCAGGAAAACATGATATTTAAATGCTAGAAGCATGAATATCCTTTGAAATCAAATCCCTGGTCATCAATGAAATTAACTATTGCTGATTTTAGAGAAAAATGTGAAATTTTTCAGCTAAAAAAATAAATTTCAGACAAATATGAAGCCTAAACAAATCAATAGAAAGAAACTTTATGTATTCAGCCATCCGATAAAAAAATCCCGGCTCTCTATCTTGAGTGAAAGTACTTTTAAAAAGCAAAAATGAAACCACTGCACCGAACCCAAAGCTTAGCATGGACCACCAGGGGGGGGGGCATTGGGGGCCCCGAGGGCTTTTCTATCTAGCCTATGTTACAGCCAGATACCTATATTTTCTAATTACATGACAAATTTCAGCTCAATCGTTCCAGAAGTTTTTGAGTGATGAAGCAACAGACAGACAGACGGACATACAGACAATGTAACATTTTTATATATGTATAGCTGAATTGCCACTGCGAAGCTCGGAATAACACTTCTTTATAAATAATCATATTAGAGGAGAATTGATTTAAGAAAATGAAAAATTTTATTCTTTCGGGTATCCGATAAAATAATTTTTAGCTCTCTAACTTGAGTGAAAGTATTTTTAAAAGCAAAAAACTTTAAGCATTGCACAAAACCCAATGCTTTGAACTCCTAATCAGGTTAACTAAGCAAAATGAATTTCCAATGCGTTAAAGACCACAGATGGTTGTCAAGGAAATATTTTGTTGTTGATTTCTGAGAAAAAAATAAACCACTGCATGAAACCCTATGTCCACCTTCACTCATTTGTAGGAGGGCTGCTGCCCCCTCCTTCGGGTTATTGGCTGCCTATTAGTTGGCGGTAGCCATTTGCTAAGTAACGGCATCATTACGAGTTTTTGTAGCATTTTTAAGCCGTATTACCCTAGGATGGCCCCCTACTAAGTACCGCCGATTTTTGTCCACGACTGCTTATTTGTCGAGTTACCTCGCTTATTTTGAAGCTAACCTCCATATCTAAAGGTTAGTCCATCATTTTCAACCCGGCCGACGCACTCAGTAGCGGTAAGCTTGCCCCGAGCGCATTCAACTAATCAACCGATAACTGTAATACATGCATTCGAAATATGTTAGTTTAATAGAAATGGTTCAATGAAAACATTTTAATGATATCTATTCATTTAGATAAGTTTATAAAAAAAGGATCACTAGGTTAGACAGAGTGTCTAACCTAGTGTTAGTAGTTATATTACTCTTTGTCTAAATTGGAAAGTTCATTTTTCGTGCTATCTTTGTGCTACCAGAATCGCGTCTACGTTTGTCATTTTTCGCATGCTACCGACACGACACCGATGTCTTTGTCGGCGGGAAATACGTGCGTTTGTTCAATTATTTTACCCTACCGTGTTGCACGTTCGCCGAAGATGTGGACGCAATACTGAGTGCAGTATTGGTATCAGGGCTCCGTTACACGTACTCCCCTCTGTTACCACTCAGCATGATAGGCTTATGATACGTCTTAATCCGAAACTGAAATCACTAATCGGTGTGCAAATACTCCACGGTGGAAAAATATCATCATCCTTGACCTTAATTTAACCCGCATTCATCAATAATGCAGGATGGTTTCTCTCCCGTTGAATTTACGTCGGTACCTACTCATATGTACCTGCGGGTGGCGCTGCGCCGTATAAGAAAATATCGCACGAAGTTAGTGGCATGCTCAAAAGCTTGTTCATTAGTAATTGTGCTGAACTGATGACACTCGTGACAAAAAAACCTACGACTTTCCGTGCGAGCCTCAGGTTTTCACAGACAAAACAAACTGTTTTTGCTCTACTTTTTCATCAACGTTCATCTAGGCGGACAGCTTTTACCCATGCTTTCCTCTTTCGTTCTTCGGGACATTAACTAAATTCTTATGCGGGGCATTTGTCGATTCATTATCTCAACGAGGAACGATACAAAATATATCTCTTTGGCTGGTGAGCTGTACTTACACCTACCAGGAAAACGTCTCAGCTCAGGCTGATGCCTACAACACCTACACAACTGGTAACATCAGCCGAGCCGTGGCATCACAAAATGGCAATGGTACGTTTACGGCGAAGGAATTAGAAGCGTAACTTCTTATTTTTTTTGATGAGCTTAAAAATAAAAATTGGATCCTAATGCATGAATGAAAATAATGAATTATTTTAGTAGATCAAATTGTAATTGATTTTTTAAATTTAACTAAAAATTCGTCCGTTGTAAACGCTAAAGTCCTACATTTGATGCAAAGTAACCGTTTTTCAACTAATTCTAAGATATTTTTCTAATCAATATATTCAAAGAGCTTCTTAGTTTCTCTTATTCCCTTAGTCTCACTACTCAATTTTGTAAACCCACAAATAGTTCCTTTTGCGTCATCTCCTAGTGCCTTGTTTATTTCTCCCGTCATTTTATCTACTCCGAAGGCACTATCGTATACGTTTCTCAAAAAATGTAAATAATATACTAACACATTTCTGAAAGGTTGAGGGTCGGTAATGTAACCACATAAAAACTAGCTTCCAACAAACGTTTACTATCAATTCTCCAAAGTTGCACCGGATCAGATATGAACGAAGTGAATCTTATTGGGTAAACATAATTTGAGAGGGAATAACGAATTGCTATTAAAACGCAAATAAAAAATATAATAGTCAAATATTATATCATTTCAAGATAGTTTATATGATATTACTTCCCTTTTAGCTTAGATAGGTGGAGATAGGCAATCGAAAGACACCAGAATAGTTCAAGCTACATAAAATGAGGTGTTTTTATAATATAAATTATTAAAATATATTTTTCAATGTAATTTGAATTTAGAGATATTTATTTATTATAGGTGATCTTGAAAAGTAATAACAGTTATTTAAGTTGTCATTTAACTACCAAGTTCAAATATATCATAGGAAATATGCACATCAATGTTATAAACAGGTTTTGTGCTTTTTTTTCTATTCTCGGAAATTATACAAAAACACAATTAAGTATTCTCTAGAGTTTCACACATGAGTTTCGCTTTCGTAACATATATTTAATTTTTTCCTTAAAAATATGTGCCTACATTACCATTTTTTTCATTAATAATAATGAATACTAATAATTAAGTTCCTTTCGAAAATATCAGATCATTGTGAGATTATTAATCCGTGAAAAATGTGAGTAATAATATTTCACCTTTTGCAAAACAGAAGATAGACAAGGATAGAGGAAGTAGATTTTTCTAGGTCATTTTTTGACTCACAGTCAAATCTTCAATATCAACATTGCCAAATTTTATCTACAAACAGAAGCTGTGAACATTCCATAGCATCTAAGTGTATCCAAGCACTAAGGGGCTTCACATTTAATATGTTTTCTTCTTCTTTACGCTCAAATTTACGAAGCAAAATCTAGACCATGGTCCTTGGTCATGGACCTCCCAACCCTGATGGAACCCCAAGAAGACTTCCTGCAAATCATATTTATAGGTATAGCGAAACTTGATGGCACTCCAAAGCGGAGAGTTTGTGCTTCCAGAGGGCGAATTAAGCGTTTAACAGCGGGCAGAGGTACCACAGGGCTCAGGCGGGGGCCTTTGGAGAGAACATAAACATCTTCATTCTTCCTCCCTTGTATACTCTCCTCTCCCTGACGTCATTCTCTGTACAAGCGAGTGCCACCAAGTTTTGCTACACCTACAGTTCTTCATTCAAGTATAGTATTTCAGTCTAACGTGCTTCGACGGCTAAGGTCACTTCGCACTTACTGTCTGCCACGTGCAGACAGGGGCAACAGCACTCGGACGAATCGGAGGATCACCCCTCCAAACTCGAGCCGAGCCCAACGATGCTTAACTTCGGTGACTGATCGGGAACCGGTGTTTCCATCGTGGCAGTCCGTTGCCCTGTTCTTCATTCAATTCTCAAAAACATACAACGTACTAAAACATAGGTACTAAAGGAAAAATAATTATACCAGACATATATGTCAGTCCTACCTCCCAAACCACAAGGGCCTCACGTGGATCTAAAATCAAGAGACCGTTATAATAAGATATATCAGAAGCGATAAATCTTTTGAAGATAATGTGAATGAAATCTCAAAGTCATATATGAAGCATGAAAAGATTTTTCAATTCCCGATACAAAGGCAAGGCTTAATTAAAGCCACAACACTCACGATATACGTTTTCCGACGTGACATCCGAAGAGAACATTTGCTGCATTCCCCAAACCGAGAGGTTGGCGTTATTGACCGTCACTGTGAGACATGTTCTCCGATATAAATTCATAACTATGAAATAAAATCGTTTCTTGGAAACTCGAGGTCACGACAGCTGTGCCGTCATATATAACCTCAGAAATCTTATACCTACAAGGAATTGATCGCTGAATGCAACGAGATATATTTAGGGCGACAGCTCTTCGTGGAACAGGAAATGTCAAACTTAATATTTAACTAACGAGTTCCTTTCATTATGATCAGCTAATGTATAAATGTTTCATTACTTTTATGTTCACATGCCACTAACATTCCTAAATAATTGTATTGACAAAATTGTAATAATCTGTATTGACAAAATTAAGAAAAATCGGTAGTAAAGATAATGATGATAGGAAAAAGAACGATAAAGTACAGAAATGTAACAAAAAAGTGAGAATCAAATGACTATATTGAAGTTATCAAACAGCGAATTCAAGTCACAATATAGTTATTCACTAGAGATAACCAGCTGAATAATGAAACACAAAATCATTTGTAGCAGAAAAATAGATAAATATAATTTATAGATAAATTTCAATTTTCCTACTAATTTGGGCACAGGCAGACAATTGCATATGGCAGACAGGATATAGGTAGAGTTGAATTTTAATTTACGTTTATTAATAAAATAGCATTATTACTAACACTTCACACCGCTAGATATGTCTGGCATTACTTCATTTTGTTCCCTGCATTAAAGCAGTATCTCGTAGCATTCATAAATTAATAGTATTAGTAATATTAATTACTAGATGAGTCTTTAGTATTGCACTTCATGTTTTCATGTTCATTTACGTAGTTCCCAGTTTCCAGTTTCACTTCACACTGTTCTCCTGACTGCTTTTTGGTCCGCGCCTAGCGGCTAGGTCCCGAATTGTGCTGGGACGAGTGCTGCATACCTGGTGAGTAATCACCCCGTGTCACACACCCTAGTGGTGGCTTGCACGGTACTTCGTAGATGTATATATTTCCCAGTAAAGCTCACTGAAACCATAGGCCTCGACTCTCCAGATATTCTTAATATTCTAAAGTTGTGGCACCCGTGAAAAAAATTGGTGTGCTTAAGACTACACGGGGGAAGTGTAAACTTCTATGGCAATATTCTGACAAATATAATGTATAAAAAATATTATGGAAAGTAATTTGGGTATAAAACATTCTGCATGAAAAGAAGGCACTGCGCGCTCTTCCACACTCTGTTATTGCTAATTATATGCCTACCTACTACATATTACTATAAATAGCCAAGCGTGACGTGAGTAAAAGGGCGTGACGTTCAGGAGCGTGACGCCCAGAGCCTGCAGAATTTTCTGTACATGGTGCGCCTATAGAAGTTTACACTTCAAAAATATATTGGAAGAGGCAAGCAAAGGAAAGAGTCTGAAACTTTATACTCTCAGTGTGGTTTGATAGGCCAAAGGTATGCTTATTAATGGAGAACAATAAACCCTATCAACGATGGTTAGTCAAAAAGTCACAGGGCACTTTTCCCGGTTCCGAGTTTTTGACCCGGGCCCCTCCTCCTCCTCCCAAATGACGCTACCGGAGCAACCTCCCACTATCCCACCTGCCCCCCTTCCCTGCATTCATCCCCTCAGCGATCCCCCCGCCCCAACCAGTCGCCCCCTAGCGAAGGACGGGCGATGCTCCTCTTTTGTTATCCCCGATTCTCCCGGCTCGCACTCTCCTTCTACCCACCCTACTTCTCCCTCCTCCCTGATTCTCCCTCCGCCTCCTCCGTCTCTCTTGCAACTCAAAACGCACTCCCTCCTCTCACTCTCTCTCTCTCTCTGCCTTCCTTCTTCTCATAATAATCCAACCTTTGCTTTGGCTTTGTCCCAACCCCAACTTAAACCACCCCCAGGCGGGCCTCCCAAACTTCTACGGCCCCGCACTGCTTTTCAACCTCTTCCACCGTTCCAGCCCCGTCTTACGCTCACTCTATATATCCCCAGTCTTTTCATCCAAATGCCTCATATTTTGGTCTTCACCGCCTCCCTCAGCTTTACACCACAACTTTGCCTCGTACCCTCGCCTGTAACAGAGCGCCCTTCTATCATTGTCAATATTGCGAGATATTGGAAGCAATAATCTTCAATGCCATGATATGGCAATGCGATGTGAAGGTTTTAACTATGTTTTAACACTATAACAATGGACGTAGCCATCTTTGCTATTTTTGAAATTCGTTCTGTAGCTGTACCCATACATTACTTTTAACAAAATTGCCCTTATTTGACTTTTCATCCCTTTTGAAGATCTTTGGGTTTGCGAAGTCACGTATCTGTCGTGCGCATTTTTCAGGAAATAATTTTGGTTTTGCCTATAACGACTAAGTTAGCTATTTTGGCTAACATATTTTTGCTGTAGATGCAATCGTGTTCTAGCCATTAAATGATTCATTTTTTTAATAACAATGTTCAGACAATGAAACTGAAGCAAAAGAACGTGCTGGGACTACGAAAAGCGTTTATTTACTTGGATATTTTTTTATTTTGCCATTTATCTGCCTTTTGAAACGGGACTGGCCGTCTGGCGATATTTTCTTAGCGGCAGAAATCATTGAGATGGAAGCGTGCGCCGAGTAATTACTTCTCTTTGTACAAGATTAAAAATTAGATGACGTTGATATCTACACATTCAGGACTTGAAAATATAGCAGCGACCCAGCGCGTACGTCGAGTCGGCCGCGCGTAGTGCACACTTTGACTGATAGCGTAGCGTTCCGCAAGGCGGCCGGCCAGCTGACTGCTCGGCCATCCAGTACGCCACTGCTTGGTTTGTCTAGTTTGACTAGTCCGCTGGACCTTTCAAAACTTGAAACCCTGTATTTGCATTGAAACGATTGAAACTCAACGTGTGCGTGACACAGAGTGGTAGTTTTCTGTAAGTATTGAACTTGGCAGGACGCAAGTGGCTCTCTCCAGAAATTATCACGGCTGAGCTCAACAATATTACCGAAGATCAATCAAAAGCTCGAAATTTAGAAGAAGAATATGAGCCGGATTACAAGATACCCGTAGAAACTCAGGAATTGAAGGAGAGTTCAAGTTGTAAAGAAAGCAATACGGATGTCAGTATGTTGATAAGACAATGTTTGTTGCTCGTACACATGAGATTGATCTATTACATTAATTCTAGGGTCATAAGATACGTAATGACAAATAAATAAATATATAACGGCATTTTTTCTTCTTTTTAAAATTATCATGGACAAAAAAAGTTACACAGGAACAATTTGCTCCTGATGGAACAACTTGGTGTAAAGTCGATGTTACTGCGTAGAAGCAGACTGACAGACGCGGTCAAGAAAATAACCAGTGAGAAATTCCCGGGCCTACGCCTCATGCTAAAAAAATATAATTGAATATAGCGTTGTTAGCGCTTGGCGCCTATTTATTGATAAGGCGATCTTACAATTAGATAATATATAACATGCACTGCTGTGACATAGAGACACGCCGGCAACTCAGCAATGAGAATTGGTCTTTGAAAATAAGTGAACGTGAGGCTCACATAGGATTTCTGTACGCTCTTAGGTCCGCGGCTTACGAAATGCCCCGATTTCCGATTTGTGGTGTAAGTCTTGGACTATACCAATTTGCAAAGCCACTATGCCAAAGGACAGATTCAAAAAAACTTCAAGTTTTCCAATATTCGATGCAAAGTCATATAGATCCTAGACCTAGACCTCTGCAAGTAGAAAAAATTGCATTATTTTCTTTCGTGTGGAATTGATTTATTGAAAATGGCATTTCTGCGAAAAAATCTGGACCTTACATTGCTGTAGACGAGCAGTTATATCCATAGAAAGTGAGGTGCCTAGTTACACAATTTATGCGAACAAAACCTAACAAAATTGGGCAAAAATATTGGCTTGCTGTTGATGCTGACACAAATATGTCGTGAATGGTTTTCAGTATTTTGGGAAATGTGAAGAATATGGCACCAGAGAATGGCTAGTTGAATTTTTAGTGATGGATCTCTTGCAACCGTTTTTTTTATAAGGGCAGAAACATTACTACCGATAATTGAGGGCTTGAGTGTCAAATTAATACAAGTAGCATAAACACGAAAAACGATATAAGTACATATGTTCTAAGTTGGTACCGTCAGGTAGCTACAGGAAAAGGAATACAAGAGTTCCAACGTATGGTGCAGCGATCTATCCGCCGAACACTTTAGCTACTTTGCTTTTTGTCATTTCTTACCGGAGTAAAGTGATAGAGGTAACACTGGACGTTGTTTGTCACTTGTATTACTTTGACTTTCAGGCCCTCAGTTATTTTATATCTTTCCAGGTGGAAAAGAACTTGAAAAAGAAACAGGCAACTATTCTGGGCACGGTAAACAAAACATGAAGGAGGATCCCAAAAGCTAAAAAGACTTCTAAATACGAACAGTGTGGTTGTGTTACAAAATTAATGACGCTTTTCTGACTATTTACCAGGGAAAAAAGAAGCATGTTATTATGATGAGTACTATGCATCCTCCGATTCATGTAGATTAAAATCCTTTTAAAAAACTCCAGAGACAGTAAAAATGTACATTCAAACGATGTGCGGAGTCGATATCGTTGATGCTATGGCTAAACTGTACTCTGTGGAAGTGACATCTAGACAGTGGCCTGTTCATAGGTTCTTCAATAATCTTGACTTAAGTGCAATCAATGCTTATGTTTTATGTATAGAAAAGTGATACTGGTAGCCGAATCACGCGAAGGGAACTTTTGCACTAACTGTCAAAGGAGCTTACTCCAAATTAGAGAAGTTCTAAGACGTACGCACCAGAAAGTGACAATTTTGATTCAGACACTGTTGATGGTAACAGTACGGTAAAAATATATATTTTCCAATTATACCAAAACTTTAAATATAACCACAGTGTCGGAAAGTGCAAAAGATGTGAGAAAAGAGTGTGCGGTAAATGCTGCGCCAAAACTAATTTTTGTTGTGTAAAATGCTCTGAGTAATGTCAATGTGAACCTTCGATACTGCATTCCGCGATCTATGCTGTGCATAGCCAAACTCCCTCGCCGGCCCAAAAATCTATTATCTAGTGTTACCTCGTTGCTCTTTTCGTTTTCTGCCTACCTCAATTTCCTGAGGTTTTGTGTTAATTTGTGTTCAGAACCAAAGGTTGAAGAAAGTAAATGTTTCGTGTCTACAATTTTGTAGTACTAGGACTGACTCCTTTGACACTTAGTTTATTTTAATAAGTTCATAGGTTCTACATTGTATACTTTTTCTTTGCTTGTGTTTCTCATAACCAAAATTGTAGAGTAAGTATCCTTGTTTCATTAAAAAAAATTAGAGACTTGTATTTTCTTACCTACCAACGGAGTTGATTTATATGCTAACACCTACCTGTACTTACCAAACTTCAAACCGATAAAATGGCCCTACATGTATGTGTCCACAACTCCATATCGCAGAAAAAGTGTAAGGAGCGTTAGTCACTTTTTATGGCTTCATTATTAAACTAATTAAAGTAAACTCCTTCACGGCGACGTGTTTCGTACAAGAAACTGAGCTCTGCTTTTTCCGGAAGTTTTGATAAATAATGCCCAGAAGTAGGTGTAAAAATAAATATTTTAAAGCATCTGTTACTAAAATAAAAGAAAACTCATTACAAATTGTCGAACAAATCATTAAACATTTGTAATTTCGTTTTGTTAATGTCAATAATTCGCGCGAACCGAATATCTCAAAATAACCTGAAATGGCAAAGTCCGTCGTTCTCGCCATTGTTAAATTACCGTCGTTCTAGTGTTAAGCGAGTGCTTGTAGGATTACTTGGGGGAGACGACGGAAAGCTGAGGTAATTTGTGTCATTAAGGATCGGTGGATAGTTTGGCAGGAAAGGCTTGCTTGATGAATCGAGGAGGGGTGGAGAAAAACCCGGCGTTAGTATTAGCCTACACTTTACAGAAGGCAACAAGATCAGAAGGCAACAGATCCACAGATTAACTTTCTATCCGACGGACGGAGTACTAGACTTTATTTCCGAATATCACCCTTATAGGGATCTATATTCCACTAAAAAGTGTACCTACTACACGGGCGGAATGTTATCCCTGGCCCTCGAATTGGGCAGGCAAACAATTTTAGACTTGCACAAGCAATTATAACCAGACAGACAATGGGATAACAGGGCGTTTATAGCCATGTCATGTTTACAGGGTAATTATTTACGACAGTATAACTTAGTGATTGATAACGTGATAAATATAGCTTTAATGGTGAATATGGTGTGAGCAAAGCCTTGAATTGGCACCGCGCATGCGCCAGAGGTGGTTGGAGGAACGCCGCAATTGGCAGCCATTTTTAGTGAGGACATAAATTTCCGCGCAGGACATTTCACGACTCCAATGTGAAAGCGCAATAATTTTAGAACCACGTTATAGATCTCTTCTATATGTTTTAATTCGAGCTGAAAAATTTACTTGATACAACAAGTGTGGGCGATAAATAAACAATAAGTAATAAAACTTCAAATTTAGTGTCTGATGTTGGTCCACATCACCGAAAAGCCCATACCAGGGAAATTACAAGAAAAGTGCCTCGTAGGGGAGGGAGGTCCATTAATACCGCTTAATTCAATGCTGAACGGTAGAGATGACTTCGGTCACGTCAAAATTTCTAAGCCGCACGCTTCGCAAATGACATCTGCATCTAGATGACCGCTAAACATTATCCGCTAACTCCGGCCTATTCGAGTAAAGCCCACACCAGTGCCCCCGACATTTTCACACAAAACTGTTTCACTTCGACTCCTAGTCTTTCCCCCTCACTTTCACCTCTCACTACCACTTCATAACGATACACAACGATACTGCTACCCTTCGTCACTTAGCGTTCTGGGGATCTGTCCTCCACAAGATATTGCTAAAGCTGTGAACATCTCCCCTGTCCCTTTAACTTCGTATATTCGCAAAAAAAGCTGCAATAAAGTTGACTGAGCCCCACTTCAGAAGAACCTTGTAATTCGAGTATCATGCCTTGCAGTCTATCTACACCTACACTTTGCCCGCTTCCGTGGTAGCCCAAGTCCTTTTTCCTCACATTAACTCCAAACTTCATCGGCCTCGGGCCCTTAGCAATGTCATTTCAAAGATAAAATTGATTGTGTGCGTAATGGCATGGTGAAGGTTCTACTTAAACATATAGTATCAGCTTTTACATTTTTGTGACATAAAAATGACCTAAAAGTGTGATATTTGCCTAAAATATTAGAACCAAAACAATGTATATTTCTATAAATACAAGTCATAATTCTGCGGATTAGAGTGGCTATCTTACATTAAGCGAAATGATATCATTGAAAACAAATAGTTTCACCAATGATTTTGTGAATTGTGGTCGGCAAACAAACTTTTAGTACGGATAAATTAAGTTGACGAGTGTCTCTTTTGTTTTAAAAAATAACTTTCTCGAAGTTTAGCTGATGACTGTTATGAAATTTCCTGAAAAAAGCAGACTGTCTTCGTGAGGAAAGGTTCGAATTAATTTCCATTTTTTTCCGAATATTTTTCAAACAGTGTCAGTCAGTAATTCAAATACTGAGTCTTTCATACAACCAAATGAGAAGTCATCATCCTGCAGAAGGGATAAACCTACGTTTTAAACCAACATGTTCTAGCTGATAACAGTATAATGCGCTCTGCTATCCAAAGATCGTATTATCTCGGACAATACAATATCCCATCCATACATGAGACAAGATTCGAACCTATCTCCTTTGGATTGCGAGCAGGGCGTGTTGCCAACGAGGCTAATGCAGTAGGCACATTAGTATCCAGTTGAATTGAAATTTCCTTCATAGGCTTACGTGTCAGTTAAAATCTCACTTTTAAGTTTGAAAATGCATTCGGAGATACCAACTGAAGCTCGTGTTTAGTTCTCCTCCATCACTACGCAAGACACCACATCTCAGTACTAGCATCACGCTTAGCATGCTTACTGCATGGCTCTTGTGTCTCTGTACGTTTATGTAGTTGTAAAATACATTCATACAAATAGTTTCTCCTGCTTTGGTAGCATACCAATGGTTTAGTGCACGTTCGTGATGGATCACCCCTGCCATACACCCTACAGGTGGCATTCAGGGTATTGTATGGATGTAGATGACGTCTAGAGTGTGTCAGGATCATTTTTATTGCATGAAATCCAAGGCATTGGTTTTACGGTACCATATTTATATAAAGCGTTACCAATACCATCATACGTCACCACATTTATATAAAGCATTGCAAAGTCACGGTCGGCACAGGGATAATCGACCAGAGACACAAGCTCTACTATATTAAACCCCCCTTCCCAAAAACAGGCCAAACCTTCCTCCCCCATCCCCAATCTCCCTTCCCAGATTGCGCTCGGTTGTGGACAGCTCTTCAGATGGTATGACCCCATTCTCTACTAGTTTCAGGGAAAACTCACGTTCATTTCTCGTCTAGGTTGCAAGCTAAGAAAATAAAAGAGCGTCTCATAATTTACTTGAGTGAATGACGCATCGAATTATGTCGGTTCCACGCACCTGGAATAAATAGAACACCGGAACACACGCGCGCACAGCTCTATCAAAAGCTGGTGGAAAATGGGGGTCGCTGGATGATACGTAACAGAGTGCCTGTCTGGAAGTCTGTCTGGAGAAGAGTCTGTGGTGAGGGTGGATGGATGAGAATGTGAGGATTGAAAGGAAAATGGCAGGCGTATTACACGCAGGGAAGTGAAAAGTAAACAAAGGCCAAAAGTTGCAACCAATTACACCGCCCCGATTTCTAATACACTCTTCCAGGCTACAAATTGTGCACTGCACGCCTGACGCGAGCCTTTGCGTCGACTGTACAAATGCTACAAGCATAAGATACTTCAAAACGCCTCACGGAATCGATCGAGGCTGTCTCAACCCCGAATAAGTCCATTTTTCCTCTTCTCGGGCAATACGTTCTCTTCCCTAGGCATTACAACAGGTTGTGCCAACAAATTACAGCTAATACCAGGCTTGGCTAACACGCAACACAGCAACCACCGCCATTGAAAGTGTGACTCGATTTACATAACGGTGTCTTAGTGAAGAGTTTGTCATCAGTGTCATAAAGTGTACTACGTTTTAGAACGAGTATATAGTATGTATACTGTAACTGTAGATACCAAATATTACAATTGATAATATTCTTTTCTTGCTTATTAAATTGTTATTTTTTCAATGACTCCAATGTAATGCCACACATCAATTATTTTTTATACGCATTCGTCATACATCCTTAAAAATCAGAAAAATAAATCCCGAAGTTTCATGATACACCGAGATATCGCCGATATTTCGGATCACTTTTTCCTTCCATATTATTATATTCCTTATTCCAATATATATTAAAATATATTTCATCGTGATAATTGAGGAAAAAATCACTTAAATCGTCTTTTCGAAGTCTACCTGAACAAATGTTAGCAGAATGTATTGTTTTATATAAGCATCCTTATAATTCCTACACCGTCACCTATTCCTCCAAACGCCAAGAGTCCTCACCTATTCGTTTGCTCTAATTTCCTAATCTTCCTTATCCCGCTCAGGACTACTTTTTCCATGAAAAGATCTTTTGTTCCTACATTCATTACATGCTGTAGTTTTAAATAGCTTTTGGATGGTTTATAACTTATTCTAATGACTCTCATTTCGCCATATTCCTCCCTCACGATCCCGACGATATAGCTCGAAAATTTTCTCATTTTTTTATAACTCTGTATCGATCTCCCGCTGCCTTTATTCTTCATCAATAATCAAGTCTTTAAAAAGGCACTAATTATTTTCCAATTGATGTCACATTCCTGTAATTTTCCTCGTTTCTAACTACTTAGTGTACCCATCAAGAATATCTTTCGGTAGAACAAATTAACTCGCTGTTTCGTCTTTTGTTGTTGTAACCTAAAGTCAGTTCATTGACATACCTCAAGAGTGGGTATTTAAATTTTTTAATTTCTTCCAAAATGGTCGTTTTCTACTACATGCTTCCTTTTTCCCATCTATTCCTACTCTCAGATTGTAATACAATTCCCAGTGGAATCTTTTACCCGACTGTATTATAGTCATTTCATTTCCCTCTTTTTGCCATTTTTCAATTCACCAATTTCAAAAATAATTTTCTTAATTCTTTTATACACCTACTATTACAGGTTCATCCTCCTGCGCCTTTTTTCATTTACGTCACTCAGCTTATACAAATAGAACATATGTAGAATTAGTCAAAGATCATGTTTCTTTATCTACCCCGCATAGTATGAAACTTACCAGATACCGAAATGCCAATTACTAACTGAGAAGCTAAGAATTCTCTAAATATTTGTTAAATACATTTCAAAAGGAGTATACATTCATATTTTATGGCTAATATTTTGTTGTAAGAGATGAGAGGTAAGATAACAAGTAGCATTATGCGCAGGCTTTTAAAGTAATAATACGTTTAAAAAAAATTAGGTATTTAGAACTATTTAGCTATTTAAACCGTATAAAAATGTTGTATCAGAATTCAAACCAGAGTCTAGAGGTTGGTTTGATCGATGATAGCTAAACTATCAAAGTTATAAGCAAAAGGGGCGAGAGTGATTTAAAAAAAGCAAGTCAGTGCACCGTAGAACAGGGATTTTTTGCATCACTTTTTGAATATTTTTAAAGAAAAGAACATTACTGATTCACGAGCCATAATTTCAGAATTTAAAATACTTTAAGCAATAGTTTAATATTATTATAGCATAATTTACATTTAATTTTTTATAATATATCGTCTTACATTAGTTTATTTTTTTAATAGTGAAAACAATATTCCCTGCAGCAAGTAACATTGCATCACGATATCATTGTCCCACATGACATTTAATAGGTAAGATGATGTGATTCAAATGCAGCCTTCAGCGTGTTCATAATTCCATTCTGTAGGACTCTTGGCGTACTTATGCGGATCATATCAGCCAAATGGGGATACAATTCTCATCGCATAAAGCATTCTGCTCCATTTATTCCAATGTAGCACATTCTAATGCATATACTTCCCCATCGGGCACAAAGAGGGCAATAAAAGACGTTTTAATTGCGCAATGTATTCCGTAAATGTGCTTGGATTCATCTTAACGATCAGAGAACCCTAGTTCGGATTTGTGCCTCAGATCTCCATAACCCTTAATAACATTTTGTACGCCTGTAATCCATTCTCTGGAACTAAATAAACACCAATTTACAGAATGTCCGGTTCATTTTGAAAGGACAGAGATGTGTGAGGAAACATTTAGGAGTCATCTGTGGTCTCTATAATTCGCCGTAATAAGATAAATAGAACTTTCTGCCTTACTTACTCATCGTATAAAGAGTAAATAAACAAATAACGAAGGTTTACAAAAGGTAAAACTCAATTATTAAATAAAATAAGAGTATGCAACTGGAGCAGAGCAAAAAAATGAGAGATTACAGTAAAAACAGGAAATTGGAACTCTTAAGGCCAATCAAAAGGAAAATGCGGAGTTAGGAATGGGAAGTTAAATCATTCACAGACATTTCAAGAAATTACTATAAAGAGAGGAAGGTAATTTCAGAGTCGTAAATATTACCATGACGTTATTAAGCAAAGAAATAACATTATGGCATCGTTAAAGAGAGGATAAATAATGCAAGAGGATAAGAAAAATACTGAAAAAACAATTCTAATTGGAGAAAAAGAAAAATAGGCCTAAAATACACTGCATGATGGCGTTTATCCAAAGCATTGGAAAAAATGCACCGCAATACATATGATAGACATTATACAAAAAATAACAAGAACATTTCAAATAAAATTTCAGAAGTATAAGAATGTCAAACAGAAGGTTGGTAAATTTCATGAAAGCATTTCAGTACGCAAAAGAGATATATCTGCAACAGTGACCGCAATTAACATTTCTCGCAACCCAAAACTAAAATAAATATTATCTAATGACAAAAATTTCATGTTGGGGATAGAAATTATTACAAGAATGCAGGTATGCGTATCTATTTCACAGGAAAGCGGAAGCGACAGAGTTAAAGATGCACACGTCAATTCTCCAGCCGTGCAAACTTTTGCGCCGTGAGCAAGCCTGGGTAGAAACAACGGAAAAATTGCTCTGGGAAACTCCGTTTGAGAGTCAATATGTTTTCGACAAATTTGGACGTTTTCGGATCGAAAGAGGAAAGAAGGAGAGAGAGAGAGAGAGAGAGAGAGAGAGAAGAAATGTATAAAGATGTTTTCACGTTTCTTTCACTCCTCTCCTCTTGGCGCCATCCGTCGGTCACCCTCACACTCCAGAACCACCCATTCCCCACCCCCTTGTCTCTATCGTCTCCCTCCCCCTCCTCCAACAACCCAACCCCCCCCCCCTTGTACCCCTCACTTCCCCTCCATCTACTCCCCCTCCACGCCCTCGACCGAGTCTGTCCATAACCACTCTCCCACTCACACACTCTCAAAAACTCCCCTCCCTCCCCTCTCCAGCCCCTCTTCTCATCCCCCAACCCCCAAAGCCACCCCACCCTACACAACCACCCCCTCTCCCCTCATCCCTTCCTCTCCGCGACCGGCAAACCGGCCTCCCCGAGTATTGATTTTAATTTGCAGTAAAAGCCGGTGGTGGAGGCGGCACACAGAAGCAACGCGGCCCGTTTAAATGTTTTATAAGAGGGAGAGAGAGATGGGAGGAGGGGGAGAGTAGGGGGCGGGGGGTAGCAGGTGGGTAAGGGGGATAGAGGGAGATAGGGATTGGGCGGTGGGAAAGTTTGTGAAGAGAGGCGAACGTAGGGGGGGGAGCGTTAGGTGTGGGGAAACGGAAAGGGATACAATGAAGAGGAGTGCTCGACATACTGAGCTATTCCCGAAGACATGTCATCACTTGAAGGGCCGATTTCACGAGTTCATAATATTTGCAGCAATACGGGTGAAATTACCATGAAGCAGTGCGTTCAACATGGCCATTCGAGGTGGAAGTGTATCCGACTTTAAAGTAGTGCTAACCATTAACCGCCACGTTAAAAAGCAAATAGCTCGTTCGCTGTTATGCTGGAAGTGTCTTTGTTAATTTTTAATAATTGAAACAACCACTTGCACTTACTTAACTTACACTATTAAAACTATAACTGATTAAATGGAATTAATTGAATGGAATTGAATGGATTAATGGAATAAATTCTTCATTACAATGGTAAAGATTTTTATCTACAATTTATTGGTACCAAATACCACATCATGTGTTGAATAAATTGCCTCAAATATTTGCTACCATTTAAGTCACCACTTTTCCATTCAGTTGCAACAAACCAAAACGTAAACGTCTGAAAAGCAACCTACTTCTAGTGTACTGAATGACATTGTCTTAAAAGGACTACTGAGCTCATAACTACCCGGGATGACGATAAGAAAAGAATTAAGGCTATAATGCTCAATTAGTTGTTAATACACAGGAATTTAGAATAGGCATTACTCATTAATAAACTTTAGCTCAACAAGCTGAGCTCACTAAAAATTATTTCCTATGGCAGAAAGAGCCAGATTTTCAGAAGAAAATGAAGCAGAAAAAATTAGCGAGAGAGTAAAGCGAGCCTGATGGAAATTTATGACGACCGATTGGCGTTAAGAATATCTATTTCTAAAATGGTATATTTAAAATGTATAACCTGCCATTAGTACGATTGGACACAAATTAATAAATACTAAATAAAATATTTACATCATCCTATCTATCTGAAAATAGGCAAGGTAGCTATTTCCTTAGGACTTTATTTATCCCTGAGCAACAAATCTGCTGAAAATAAGGTTTCGTTGTGTGACCATGATTGCTTAATGCCTATAAAGTCAAATTTTTCATGGATCACGTTTTCTCCTGACAGTTTAGAGTATCGTACAGAAATCTATAGCATTATAATTGGGCTCGATAACAAAACCAGAGGAGCCATAAAAGAGAATAAAAAATATAAATTTAGATAAAAAGGAAAAAAAAATATTTTAAAGAATGGAAAAATAAACAATAAAGGAAGAGAGATGAAGGAACAAGAGAGGAAGTTTCCTGGAATAAATTGGAGGGGTAAAGATCCAGCAGGAAATTAGAGTTTGTTTCAAGAAGAGAGAAATTGGAAAGGGGTAAATTACCAACTTTAAATTATCGGAAAATCATCAAGCATCAATATTTGCCTCAGGATTACAGAAACACCAGACGCTAGTAGATAGATGGAACGGCCAGACGTATGTAGCTAGTCGATCGGCTATTCATTTTTTAACCAAAATCGTCTAACACTAAAATAAACCGTCACTCATAGCATATAACAGAAAAGATGAAGACAATTTCGTGCCTCTATGCCAACTTTTTCGTGTACGCTCCCGATTCAAACGCAGCAGAAGATAGAGAGAATCGGTGAGCGGGCTTTTCTCAACCTCCGAAATGGCGCAGCGGTAGATGTAAAATGAAGCCTTTTTTTGAGCGAATGTGGAGAAGTGTATCAAATGAAGGGGAAAAGACTTTCAAGATGGAATGAGGTGCAGCAAATTGCTCCGCTCTTGGAGTGAGGGAATGGCGCGCGGTCATATAATATATTCAAGCTTGTAGCCGTAAAACACGGTATAAGTCTCGGAATAGCACATCAATGACGCTGATAAAAAAGGCTGAGTGGAAGGAATTTACCAAGTTTCATTTACTTGCTTCAATGCGTACAGACTTACACTTGAACATGCGTAAGAAATGATCGATAGGACATATGTTTCAGAGGTTGGAGTTATTTCTTGGATGGTTTGAGCTTGTCCTTTCAAGCTCACTCGATGAAAGTGGTACTCTGACTACCATTGCATGTTCTTTGGAGTATAAAACTCAATGAACTGTAAGACGTAAAGCAAATTATACTCTATTGCGTATTTGGACGGTTACATGGGCTAGATTATTTTGTTTCAGAACGAATCATTGAACTCCAAGGGCATTATGGAAAAATACTCCCCTCGGCGTACGCATAAGAATGCCAGCATAATGATAAAAACGGCAGTTTCACCATATACTTTTATTCAATTTTCTGCTACACTACAACTGCCTTAAACCACTTACAGTAGAATCCTAAACTTTAAGCTTTAATACGTTGCACTTTCACATATGCTTGTATTCTTTAAGCCACATATTTTTAAAGCCCCACCGAAAAAGTAAATGAAATTCAAACATAGTTGATTTTTAGCGCCAAGCTAGCTTACAACTGCCATATTTTTCTTAAGAGTAGAATCTCAAACTCCAAGATTTCACCCTTTGTTTAACTTTTGAATGTCCTTCTATCCTGTAAGCCACATGTTTTAATAGCCCCCCAACGGAGAAAATCAAGTCCAAAAATGGCATATTTTGAGCGCAAAGCCATTTTTGGTTGCATCTAGAACCGGGGTCTCCAAAGTATATACGGCCCGCGGGCCACATGTGGCCCGCAAAGTGATTATATCCGGCCCGCAGAAGAATTATGCGGAAATACGCTGCATAATTTTTGCTTCGATGGTCGTAACTTGCAAGTAATTAGCCTTTCAAAATTTAAGAATCAATTTAATAAGATTTTGCAAGCACACATACAGTAACATCGTTCATGTTAATGTTTTTGTGATGAAAATATAAGTATTTGCTGGAAGTGTTCGTCGTAATCAATATACGATACTTTAATTTCGTATACTCTGTAATTAGTTTATAAAATTTTCTGATGTCGAAAAAACTCATATCAGGAGTTTCCTATTTTTATTTTTATTTTTTTTACGGCCCGCTGAAAATTGTTGAAGTACCCATTATAGCCCTCGTTGCGATAATTTTGGAAACCCCTGATCTAGAAGAAATATTGTTAAAGTCCTTACAAATAAAACGTACTAAGACTATTTCCCTAATTCATTACTTTGTGTACAAATACTTACAAATTTAAGTCATTCAACCTTCGTATAGTTTTCTCATGTCGAAAACGAGGTTTTTGTTGGAAAAAATATTGGCTTCATGTTCAATATCAAGATTAAAGGAATGTAATCGGAAAAAAGAAAACTAAAGGAAATGTTTTCCATAATGTTAAAAAGAGTGTGGTTTCAGTAATTCTCCTCTGTCATTATTAGTTTATGAGATATTAAGGACAGATTAACCATCAAAATTCTCAAAATTCGCATGCGCCATCTCGGAAAAATGGCTAAGAGAAAAGGGGTGGGGATAAAATGTTTAAACCCGTCGCATTCATTTGACAATACATGTAGGTATTTGCGCAAAAATTGGATTTTTTCAAAAATGGTCATGCAATATATGTATTAATTCATTGGATCATTTGACAAGGAATACCATAAAACCTAGAGACTTATTTCCTCGTGGATTGCTAATAAAATAATTGAAATTGCCTTTGTCTATTAGTGATGACGACTGGTAAAACGAAAATGGATATAATCACTTTTTTAAGAATGTTAACACAAATATATATACAATTTCACATTACACTTTTAAAAGGCAATGACATATGTAAAATGATCACAAGGTTGAATTAGTGGATAAATAAATTTTGGCTTCTTTAGTAACAAAGAGGGTGATATTCAAAAATTAATTTCTTGGTTGAGAAGTGTCTAATTTTTCTTACGTTCCAATTCCAATAGTCGTAGATTTGAGTACACTACTTCTCTTACGGTCAGAAAGCAGCTTTCATATATTTCCAGGAAAGGAATTTTTTTATATAAAATAGTAACTACATGTTAAACAAACATAATCCGCATTTCGTTTGAGTAAACTTTCATACTTACATGTAATCTGTTTGCAATTAATTATTCAACGGGTGTAACTACCTCATATCAGAAACTGAGGAAAATAACACTAAATTCAAAAAGGTTTTAGAAAACTAAGTTAAATATGCTAAGACTGCTAAGGTCATTTCGCATCTCTCATTCAAGTAGGAGGATCACTTCTCCAAATCCGAGCCGATCCCAACGAATTCCATGCGGAAGATACCTAAATAGCACGCTCTACATGCTCGGTGACGCACAATCCTCACACGGGATATGCTGATTGTCCGAATGAATCATATCAGCGGATGAAGACCCCATACAGCACATTTTCCACTCCAAAACCAGTTCAGGGCTCCCAGCTCATCAAAAGGATATACGAAAAGGAGGCACGAAAACAAGACACGAAGAGTAATTTAATTAGTTCAGCACAATATATCGCTATGGAGTGCTGTCCGCGATGGCAGCTTGAAAAGTGTGAGGTAATTAGTCTCATTTCAACCACTTTTGTGGCCCCGTAAAAATGCTCTCCGTCTAGTACAGAGGTAGCTATTGAAGAATCGAGTGTCCACACACATTTTGGGACCCATTGCTGCGTAACAAGATGAATTGGCTCCAATACTCCAGGGAAGATTAATCGTTCAATTTACCAACAAAAGATGGCACTATGAAAGGTCGTGATCACATTCGGTCGAAACCCTTTCAATTTTCTGCATCACAAACTTTCCCAAGGCCCATGACGCAAAAGGATGTACACGAGGAAAGCAGAGTGAGACATAATTCAAATTGGCAACATTTCAGTTCCAGGAACAAAGTCAGACCCGGGTATTGATACCCGGAGGAAATTATAGGTATAAACGTCTTTTACATAAGCAAATGAAAAATACGAACTAACAGGGTTATTGGGAAATATATAAGGATTTTTTCCGACCAGCTAATAAAAACAATTATAGGAAATAATGTAATTTGAGCTAAGATGAGAATAGGGGCCAAAATTGAAATATGCTTACCTAAAATGAATGTGGATATGCATGATAGAATAGATTTGGATTAAATATCTATCGCCAGGATGCCAAATATCACGAACAGAGCAAGCAAAACATTGCTAGATCGATGTAGACTAAGTTGGTAAGTGAAAGACATGACCGTTAAAAAGTTTCAAGAGTCAGATATATAATTAGGATGAAAATTGAAGGAAAAATTATGGGAAAGGAAGGTACATACTAAGAAATATTTTGGTGCAGCAAAGGAAGGCGGACAATGGAAAATTCGGAATAATAGAGAACTGGAGAAGCTCTACAATCATCCTAGCATAGTGGCAGAAATGTAGAGCAATAGGTCAAGGTGGTTATGGCATGTTGAGAGAATGCCTGATGATAGGATGGCGAAAAAGATATATTTTCGATATCCTGGTGGGAGGCGATTGAGGGGAAGACCTCAGAAAAGATTATTGGATGATGTAGAGAATAATTTGAGAAAGATGAAAATAAGAGGATGGAGAACGCATGCAGGAGATCGTGATATCTGGGCTAACCTTGTCGGAGAGGCCAAGGCTCTACAAGGGCTGTAGCGCCGAGGAGTAAGTAGTATGTATTGAAGGGAAACAAAAGTAAAGTAAATAACCATGAATAACGGTTTTATATGACTGGAAAAGTCCAATTCTAAGAAAAACAACGTGGTTAAAGATATCTTAGTTAAAGATAGATACCACAGTTTCAGCCTCGCACAAATAGGTTCTCCGAAATCCTGCCATACATGAAATAAAATATCTTCAGAATTCAAAGGACATTTTTTCAAAGGATATTTTCTTGTCGTGTCAGTCAAAATACATTTAATTCAGAATTGATTCCTTCCTGATGATATATTTTACTTTTCTTATAGAAATGGATCTTAAAATGATCATCATTTCATTAATGAATAATAATTATCCTTAAGAGTCATATCCTTCATCCCCGGCAGATGTCAGGAAAACTTCAAGTATACTCCTACTTCTTAGTTTCCCTTCATTCACTCAATCCTCTGGTTTGCATCTTTATTTGCTTTTTTTTCACCGAAGATATTCATCTCCAACCTATCTTCCTCCTCCCCCGTGAAGGCATATATTGGAACCATTTCTAAGTAGCCCTTTCCTTTTTAGTGGCATATATTCCACTTTTTTCTCTTCCTAATTTCCTCCTCCAAGTTTATTTCAATAGCGTTATTTCTAAACTATTCCAATCATCAAATATTGGTTTCCCACACAATACTTAAGGATCATTGCGGTTTATTTGGTTACTTCTGTTCATACAATGGAGATTATATACACAGTATCAACGAACTCGTGTCCTGATTTTGGAAATTTTCATTTCGGAGAAAGTGTACTTTGCATTTCACAGCTCCCTTTTTTCGCTCTATTCTAAATAACGTCATCACTACGTCTTTATGATTACACTTGGGGATAAAAGTTACTGCTGAGTAGCAAAGAATTGTTTTTAGTATGCGTCTGAGTAAACATATGGCATTTTTCCCCCAGAAACAATACCGCACTTGCCTCCACGCACGGATAGACAGTGTGAAATAAAATATCTTAATTTTTTCAGTCAGTTTCAAGTCAATTATACTAACTTTTAAATACAGCACCCCTGGATTTCCATTAAAAGAAAAATGATCAAGGACAGAAATTTATATTCTGAAATATGCGAAAGAACGTCGTTTTTAGATAGGAAAACGAAATGTTTGTACAAAATAGAAAATAGGCCAAAAACCGCACAGTAAAAACAGAAAGTGGAATTTCCTAACCTATCTAATAATGAAACTTTAAGTGTGTAATAATTAAAATTTGAGCCCATTAAATTCAGGATAAATATTTTTTTTAATTACAAATCTCTCGCTTATACTTCCCATAAACAAGGGTTTTTCTGCTTGTTTTCCATTTCTAAGAAACTCATCATTTAGCTCCTCGTACTGAGTGTCGCCAGGAGAAAGAGTTTTTGGCATCCTTTCGATGTTACATACTGGCTTAACATGCTTGCGACCGTTTTTCCACTGTTGAGTCCACTCAAATGTTTAAAGCGAACCCAGTTTCAAAGACAGCTGTGCTGCCTAAGATTCTAAGGACCTCTTTCAATTGGGCTAAGATTATAGCAATCCTCACGATTGAAATTTTGAGGTATTTTAGGACTTGTGTATCAAACACGGATGGTTCTCTACTGTCATGGCTAACACCCGTGTTTGTCAACAATTATTTTGCGTCCTGGGATGAAGACAGAATGTTCAGCGACGGCCGAAGTTTCCCATTTGTGCAACTCCATCGCTCTCTTGTGCTCTTAAGTCTTTGAGAGATGGCTCTCTTACTCTGCCCTACATATCTTCTGCGAAAACTGCAAGGGACCTCAATCACTCCCCTGGGTTGGAGTGTTGGATATCTATCCTGTGGTGAGGGTAAGATATCCTTTATCTCTTTCACATTGCAGGAGCGAGTTGTAATGTTTCATTTTTTCAGGATTCTGGCCATTCTATCCGTTTTCCGGAGATGTAGGGTAGTTTTGCGTAGGCCAATGGTTTCTCTTTCTTTCGGTCGTCGTCATTATTTCTTTGCTGACTCTCGCTAATTGATACTTTTATGAAGGAAACACTGTAGTCAGTTTATTTAAGAGCACGTTTTAGCTAGTAAAATTATGATATCCCGGTCATACTAAATTTGTAAGAGTGAGGTCGTAACAGGCTCAATGCCTACCTAGTTCTCTGTATAACATTCTTAACACTACTCCCTCACCTAGTAGTTTAAAATTGCAAACCAGAGGCCACTGAATTCCTATGGTTTAGCTTCATGTGACTCGTGGAAAATCGTAGCCTTCATCCGAAGTGCTTTAAAAATATCAGGGATACTGTAAATTTACACACTCCCTGAAAAAAATTATGTTTTGTCGGTAAGAACCGAAATTTCGATACCGAAAATGTAGCGATTGGCTGTCGTTAAACCGTGTTACAGAATGGCGTTGTTGGTAGGAAATGTTAGTTGCATCTAAGGATTTTCGTTGCGGACAAGCTAACGACGAAATCTAAAGGAGTTACAGAATAGGGGTACCGAGCCGGATAGCCTGTGTGAGACCACTGCACTTGGGCGGTGTTTTAGCGGATGGACTCGGACGTATTCACAGCGGAGATACGGGACGGGAATTGGACTTATGCTCTGCTTCTCGCTCGTCCAGTCCAGTCTCCATCTGTACGCTCATTGCAGAACTCTGCTTTACGCCATCGATCATGCGCAGTGAACGAATTTGGTGTATTATCCTCGGATATTTGGGCCCGGCTTGGATTCGAGGGTTAATCCGCCCATTCGTCTCAGTGATGTAACCCCAGTCTGCAAGTGTCATGCAAACTCTTTGAGGCAGGCAATAAAATAATCATTTTGATTGAAGCCAAGTATTAAAAAGATTAGGAATTAAAAAGGCACTTAATTATATCAAAAAGATGATTTTGAGGGTTGGCCAGCAATAAATCTGATCACATAGGTACGTTTTCTTGCCAACGTTTAGAAAAATTATATTTTCATCATCAGGGCTTGTGGTGAAAAAATAGTTTGAGTGTATAGTAGAGGTTAAGTGAGAGTTTCTTATAGGAAGAGGAACTTTTGTGATCTGATTTATTAATGACCAACCCTCTGAAACATCTTTTTAAATAAAATCACTATAAATTAGTTATCCCGCAGTGAAAATTCGTGGTGTTGGTATGATTTTATGATATTTTTAAATGTAATTTGCGTTGAGGGTAAAAAAAAATGCGGAGCTCATATTCCATCACAAAAACAAAATGTCGAAAAAATTCGTCTTGCGCTTTGTAAACTCGATCATTGGATTAAAGGAAGTGATAAATTATTTAAAGTGGCACTTGGCTGATTGTTACACACTTTGAAATAGCATGTGTGAATGCAGAAAATAGTTTTATGGTGTTGATCGCATGAAGTTATTGAAGGAGCTGCGGGAAAATACTTTGAAGTGAAAGATATTATTGGTAATGCATATAATAGATGATACATTTATAATACAGATAAAAAAAGAATCGAGGCTTACTTGCCATTAACCATGTAGTAAATAGGATGGAAATTGGTTTACAAATAAGGATCTATATCTACTCTGCTAGCCGTTATGGAGGCATGTGGCGATTGGCGTTCAGGTACCAGTCTTGAATGGGGAAAAGAATAGGAAGTGGAAAAGGATGAAAGTGAATTGTATATGAACTCAGTACCTTAGTGTTTCACTATGTTTTCGTTTACGTCATAAATGCTGCCTGGGAAGAGGGAACTTTTGTACCTGCTTTTTAATTTGGCTGTGTATCTCTCCTATTTTATCGCTTCTATCAGTTATAGCGTAGCGTTAAAAAATATTATGTCATACTAAAACTCATCTGATTGAATTTTTCAAGTGATATAAGGTTAGCGCGTAGCCTATGAGTCTGTTGTAGCTCCCAGCCTAGTCCTTCCTATGGCTGTACTGCATTATATGTTCGCTCGTAGCAGTTTCAAACTTAGCGTTCCACCTTCCTTGGTACTTTACTTTTTTGCGAATGGAATCTTTCTTTGCAGGGTCCCAAATGCTCGCGGTGTATTTGAGATATGGCATAAGCAGAGTAAAATAGCACCTTACCTTCCCTTTTTCATTTGAGTAAAGTCATACAATTCGCTTGATAAATCTTATTTCCTTTAATACAACGTCGCAAATGCTTTGTGTGTTTCCCCCAATCATGTTCTGAAGTTATGGTGATGCCCAGATATTTGAACTTCATCTGACTTCTTAATATTTACTCCCCCAACTGGTGTTACGCATAGTTTTGTTTTATGAATATATGGTTCAGGTGCGATTTCTTTCATAAGAAGTTTCCTTTAGCGCGTTTCCTTAGATTAAGTTCTAGCCCCCACTTAAGACACCACGAATTAACATTGTTACGGAGCGACAAGAGAACCTATGTTTTGTAGAAATGGATTAACTAGGAAGCACTTTCCAAGAGAGGGAAGTTCGTGAGGGTAACTGGCCAAAAATAATAGGGAAAGATTGATTAAAGTTTAAATGTGGAGCCCAACGCTTAATGTGTCGGAATTTTAGCCATCAAGGAGAGAGTACGCTCGGAAAAGCGGGGTTTTAGAGATGTTGATATGGAGATGAATGGAGAGTATGAGCTGGATGAAGAAGAAAGATATAAGAGGAAGATGTTTTATGTGGTGTAGGAGGTTACAATTGGTGGCTGAGATTTGAAGGAGAAAGCGGAAATGGCCGGACGGTGTACTGAGATACAGTGGTGGGTTGAAGAGGGTGATAAAGGGGTTGTGGGATGAGAACAAAGGAGATAAATGAATAGGAACTTTAGAAGATATGAAGCAAGGTGAGGCTCAGATTCAGTGGAAAATAAATGGGACAGAAAGTTGTGTTTTACAGAAAATGTTGGACGGAATTCCACGATGAGGAAATTGAAACAGGGAAATTCATAAAATCTGAAATCTTATGTGTAAAAAGCAAATGGATGAAGACGTTTATGGAAGGTATGAAGATTCTTGCAGCTTCTTTTATCAATAAAAAATGCTCCTTTCGGGTTTTGCTGCGTGTTTTTCTTTTCTAAGAACCTCAATGTTTCCCTCCTCGTACGGTGAGCGTCGTCCCGACAATTAGGACTTTTCCGGCATCCGTTTGATCTTATATACCGGCTTAACGTTCTAGCGACCGTTGGTCCATTTGTGGGCCATATAAACTTTTAAAAATTGAATCGGTCCAAATTCTTGCACTTCATTTTTCACCTACGATTTTCCACTAATCAGATGAAGCTAAAGCCTCAGAATTTAGAGGCCACTGGTTTGCAATTTTAAAACCACTATGTGAGACAGTAGTACTAAGAATGCCATGTAGAGGACTCGGTAGGCATTAAGACCTATTATGACCTTACTCTTAAAATTTTAGTATGGCCGGGATGTCATAATTTTACTAGCTAAATATTGGGAGTCGTCATAATTCCCCACGCATTTTTTTAAAGAATTTCTGAATTTAAAAACGTAAATTTTCTTGGCGATGCAAAGTGTATTTGGTTAGATAATGTCCCTCCTATTTACCTTAATAATTGCAACTTAAGTTTTATCATTATGAAACAACGCGTTCCGAGAGCTGAATTCCACCGTTTCCTCGGCGTTTTTCTCGACAGTAAATTGACATACAAAGAGCACTTAAAACAGTGCTCACTTAAAGCCCTTAGAGCGAGACTTGCAATTCAGTGCTTGTCCTCACCCCAGTCTCCTCTTTCTCACGGCGCTAGAGTTAGACTCTACGCCGCCATAGTCCGACCCGTTTTACTCTACGGCTGTGAAATCTTTGCTAACTCTAATGAAATCCGCCAAAAATTAGAAACTTTTCAAAATAAATCACTTCGTTCAATACTCAATATCTCCAGATTGACAACAATGGCGGATGTTCGCCGGGCTCATAAACTTCCGTCCATTTCAGAGTTCATACGTAAATTAGTTAACAATTTTCAAACCAGGCTAGCAGGCACATACAATCCACTTTTAACACACATTTGGGACTATGATCCAAGTATCCTGACATCATACAAACTTCCTCAACATGTTACTCGACTATGAGTCTTTCCTGTCATCTTTCGTTTTTTAAAATATTCTTACGTTAAATTGTTGGCCCTTAAAAGGTCCCATTTTGAACCAAAAGTTATGTTATAGAGCCGTTGCTCATTGGAAAAGACACAAAAGCATTTAAAAAAATATAAAAACCTCCAAATTGCAATCAAATAAAAAATTTAAAATAGAAAATTGCAAAAAAAAAAAAGAAAAAATGTTAAAATGAAAAATTCCAAAAAAATAAATAACTGGAAAATCGTAAAAAAAAAATAAGCTTTTGTCAATTAAGTTAAGTTTCCTCTTCTCGCAAACAATACACTATACACACACAATAACATCACAGACAAAACTTGCTCAAATGTAAATGAACCGGTTAGGGTGGTTAGTCTTGTGGTGCTATTGTGCGCGCCTACGGCGCCGAGATAACGGACCTTATTATTATTTACATTAAAAGTATTTCATTATTAATTCCAATATCTAATATTTCCTGATGTTCCACAAGCCAGGAGTGTAGTACCAATATAATCGAGGTTAAACTTTAACATTATGCCATTTCCTCACAATTTTCGATATATTCCTATAGTATTTTGTTTAAAGATTTCTTAGGTAGAGGCGGATATGTTAGTGTTTACATGAATGGAGGATTGACAGAAAATCTGTTCTATAGGTAAATTGCGATTATATAATAGTATATTTGCGTTATAGTCACCTAATTTTGCCTAGAGTATGATTGATTGAGCATTTTTTTCACAAAAATATTAGTTCAGCCAGAACGCCCGGTCCGCGTACATAATATTTGCTGATATATGTGTTTATAAGCGTGTTCCGGGTTCTAAAGTGGCTTGTGACTTTGCTGGTCCAAAAATGTGAATCATTTCGTGTGTAATGGTAACTTGGGTAATCGAGGCTTGATCCAACTATCACTACGTTTACCAATCGGTCTCAGACTATCGGCTCAGCTCGGTATAGTAAACGGGAAGGGCTGGCCAGATCAATCTGAGAAGCTTTCCCATACGATCTCAGATCGATCTGTTGGGAGAACGGACTGTGGCTCTCTTCGTTTTTCTTTTGGTTTTTGATTGGAAAACAAAATATAATCAATACTATTTACGGCGTGGCTTGTTTTAAGAAGGATAGGTAGAGATGTGTGCTGATGAAATAAGAGAATAATTTCAAAATAATTAAGAAAACTGAATTCGAAAGTTCAATATCGATATATTCAGACCGTGCTGGTAAACCAGGCAATTTGAGTCAGCTAGCTTCTGAACTTCCAGATCGGTCTCAGTTCAAAACGATCTGAGATCGATTGGTAAACGTAGTGTTTATTGCATTAGTTGACGTAGCATTAACTATCGGGTAGTAATCTTTTAAATTCACGTTGAAGTAGCTCAAATGATTCTGAGCGTTTTGCCAAATTTTTCATATTTTTTCTTGTGTAATGCCTTAGGTAAAGAAAATATATTAATATTCAAGGTAATGTCCCAGTTTAAGTTTGAGTCATGTAATAATTTCGAAACATGTAGGTACTACATTAGTACTAATAACGTTGTGACATTTATTTCCATTGAATGCATTTTTAGACGACTTACTTTTTGTCTCCTTTCAGTCCAAAGGCAAAAAAGTGTTCCAACATCACTGTATTCCAACGAACTTTTCTTGGCCTTATCGAAGATATCTTGATCATTCACTCCAAAGCGACGGCTTATCGAAGATTTTAGCTACCTACCGACAATGTTTTCGACGAAAATCGTTAATTATGACATACAGAATACCAATTTTTACTAACAATTCAATAAGGAAGACAACAAACCGACATATGCCATTAGGATGCCTTTACAAGTTACAGAATAGAGGGGGACCAGTTCATAGTAGAGTTCTGAGTAGATTTCGACACCTTCGTATAAGAACCAAACTTACTTTCTTCGGACCAGAGGGAAAATCGTCCCAATGAAATACTAATATATCTCATGTCTCCTCATTGCAACATTGGCCAAGGCTTATGAAATCATAATCACCATATTTAATGTATTTTATAAATTCAATAAAATTAAAAGAGTATAGAAAGGTTTTGTTGTTACATATTTAGTGGATTACATACGTGGAGTGGTTTTGGAATTTTTTCCTCTCTTATCAGTTGTAATTATACATCTTCTTTACTTCATCAACAGCATTTCATATGTTTTAAAAATAAGGTAAACAATTCTAGAATACATTTCAAGGCAATCCAGATCATCTAAATAATGTAAATTTCCGAAAAATTGTTGTCATCATAGGAATAATAAATTGGTTCCTTTCATTGACTTAGCAATTGTTTCTTTCTCAGACGAATGCATGTGTCTGTGCCGAATTTATTTTGTCTGGTTTTGCTTCGCGGCAGCAGGAGTGGAAGCGAGGTCATGCTAGAACCCCTTTTCGCTACAACAGGGCTCCCTTTCGATGCAGAGACAACGGCGTAAGTTGGAACTCGAGAGGAAGTGGGGGGTTAAAAGAGATCGAGCCTGGGATGGGAAATCTGGGCGAAAGGAGAAGATGGAATGAGGGAGGAAAAGAATGAATGTGGTATGGGTTGGTGGAGGGTGTTTAAGGAGAGGGGAGGGGCGTTGCTGTGGAGGGAAAGGGAGGAAGGGATCACAAAGTCGATAAGCGGGATGGGGGATAGTGTAGAAGTGTAAGAGGGATGGGGAGGAGGAAAGGAAAAGTTTGCGAGGAGAATGAGTGAAGGGGGAGAGAGCTGAAGTTTAGAGAGGGGAGCGGGGAGGGAACGAAAAGGACTGGGCGGCAGTAGGACGAAAAGGAAAGGAGGGAAAGAGAGAAACAGATAAATAAACGGGCGAAAAGATAACGAGAAAGCTGCTCTGGGCGATGTAGAACTAGAGACAGAACTATGAATTAAGTGGGGTGAATTAGGTTTCTATGGTGTTTTAAGTATTGATAGTCATTTTGCGTCACTCACAGCACACACGATACAGCATAACCTTTCTACTCCATAAACGTTAACTCGCAATATTTGCAACAATTATTTAACTACACGTAGGCCTGGTGAGTAATGGTTGGCTGTAGACCGTAGGTTTGATTTAAAATTCACTTGATATATCCACTCTTATCTTCTTTAGCTGGACTCTCCTCCTCTTATCCTGATGCATGAATTGATTCTCCTCATACTCAACCGGTTATTCCCCATTTCATGGGGATAGCTTTAATGATAAATGGTAATTATCAGGAATCATCGCTCTTAAGACTGGTTTGCTTCAGCTCACCATTCCGTCCTCTTTCCCGCTAACCACTTCGTCCCTTCGTAATGCGTTCCTTCAACTTCTGTTATAATGTGCCACAAGTCTTCCATTCTCGGTCTCCTGTGGAATTTATTAGCATTCGTTCTTCCCACAAGATTTGATTTAGGAAAATGACACCTCCTACAATATATAACCAGTTTCCTCTTCTATCTCTAGAAGTTACAAGTTTACAATTCCCACGTCTAAGAATTATGTTTATTGGTCGATGCGACACCCTCTTTGAAATCAAAAAGGGGAATTCGCTGCTCCATATTACCCACTAGAGTCACCGAAAGCCTGTTTTATAGGAAAAGAAATCTAAAGACGAAAGAAAAAACTTCTATGGAGCTATAGGATTATGGCACGGTTATGGCCCTAAATAAATTAATTAATATACTAAATACTCGGCTCGGTGGCCGACCTAGCCGGCCTCAGTGGCGGCGGGGTAACGTCCTCCCCTGCTATCCCACAGGTCGTGGGTTCGAATCCCGCCTGGGTAGGACTTTTCACTTCCCAGGGTATGGTTGTTTGTGCTTGTCCATTGAATGAATTGTATAAAATGATTTATGCTCCACAGGTCCTAGAACATCGCATCGCATTTTAGGCCGGACAGGGAATGCATAAAGACATAAAAGAGGAAGTCTAAAAAACAGCATCGTTTTTTAAACTGAAATCATCATGTCTTTACTTTTCAAAATTTTTCCTCGAGTACCGGAGAGAGAGAGAGAGAGAGAATAGGAGGAATATCTTGGAGTGAGAGTCAGAGATGGTTGAGTACGTGGACAGCAACCAAACGAGGAGAGGAGCGGAAATCAAAAAGAGACGAAGCCTTGAAGAGGGAGGCATGTCGACCGATGTAACTGAACTATAAAAGAAGGAAATTAACTTGTTGTAGGGTAACTTTGTGGTATAACATTGTTATTTTTAAATAATTTCCCATTTACAAAACCAATTTTTCATTAAATATCATACACGACCCGGGTTTTGATGAGTAATCATCATCATCAGGCGTTCGTGTTTTCTTTGTGTAACTATGGTAGTTGTAGTTACGTGTCGTCAGAGGAAGGGGGTAAATGAGGAGAGGAGATGAGGTTGTTCGAAACGGAGGCCAGGATAGGGAAGAAGGATGGGTACAGGTACTCATTAAGAAGGGTGATGTCTGGATCATTCATAAATTTTAAAATCTCAAGCTATTCTCGTGAACCCAGTTCTAGTAGTTCTCTAACGACACGTAACTACAACTACCATAGTTACACAAACAAAACATAAATACAAACGCCTGATGATGATGATTACTCATTGAAACCCGGGGTCGTGTATGTTATTAAATGAAAATTTGGTTTTTTAAAAGTCAAATTATTTAAAAATATTAAATAAGGGTTCGGTAAATATGTGAGTCAACACAAATGAACATTTCCACGTTTTTATTTCTACATCTGTACCTGCGTGAAGACAGAAGAATTCGCAGATAAAGAATCCTACAATCTAGCCTAAACGAAGAATCCCAGGAAAATATATATATAAAATAGATATAAAATATATATAAGAATTAGACCAATAAGGCGCAACCCTAACTGGCAGATCTATCGCGTAGTGAAAAGAAAATATGGCCTGTGGAAAAATTGGTAGTCTCGGATAAGATGATGGCCTGGAGAAAAAGAGGGGGGCCTGGAGAGGAAACCAGACGGTCTGGGGAAGATGATGGCTAGGAGAAGAAGAAGTTGACCTGGAGAAGAAGATGGGGAATTTGTTTTTGTAAAATGTGGGGTGAACCTTGATACATACCCTCAACTGTAATTTATGCAAATAAACCGGGAGAAATTCTAATGGATCTCTCCCCTTTGTTATTATTATTATAATTTATCTGTACCTGCGTGCTACACTGCAAATTGCCGCAAGGAAGTGATGCAGGAGGTGTTAGGACACAAGCAAATAAAATATAATTGTACGGATAAAATGATGATGGAGGGGATGAGACTTTTTGACGACTTCTCCATGGCTCTCTTTTTTGTGCCCGTGAAGAAAGTATGTGAAAATAAAGAATTTTTGTACCTTTATAAATCGACATCGACAGTACTTCCCCTTCATTGCCTCCCTACCTTATCCCTGCCACTCTTCGCCAACAATTAATGAATACTCTTCTTTTCTCACACACAGACTAACGCTGTGTGGTATACTCCGGCCTTACAAACGACCTGAATTTAAAACTTCAGATGATTCAGAACTCCTGAGTGATGTATATATTTGGCATCACACATTATGGGCACGACGCCATATGTTGAAAACTGAAGATGGCAATAAAATACAAAATAGGGGCCAACTCAATATGGAAATATTCATTTACAAGTTAATAGCACAGAGCTTCCCGCATATTTACACCTGATGATACATCAAAATGCTAGAAGAAATAAACGTAAAACACGCCGCATGTAAGAAACACGCTATCGAATATCTGCATGCGCTAAGTATTTCCAAGTCACATCTTGTGAAGTATGGAATCACTTGTCATAAGTCATAAAACAATCTAAATGCAAATAAATTAAAAAATAAATATAATGAAGTATTACTTCAAGTGAACTAAATATTGCGCTACACTCTACAAAATCTGATGTATTTTTTAAATGTTGTATTAAATATTCTGTTTGATTCTGTGATATCAATATACCTTGTAATCTTTCTGTTGTATTACCTTTTCGACTTTAAAAGATATGTATAATAGGGTGGTTCGAAAAAGGTCTTATGTCACAAATCGTTTCCCGAGGGGTTCCAAACCTAATCTTTTGCTACGACTAGGAAGTACGCGCAAGATCTTTGCGCAGGTTTGAGGCTTTCTACTCTAACCTGACAAAAAAAAAGAGTTTTTACGCACATTTTCCGGAATTCTCGACTTTTTAAGGGTTTTTCCTCCATCATGCTTGAAATACATTTTTTAATTTTTTTTCTCTCACTAGGGTAAATATAAAATAGTTTATTTAACACATTTCAGGTGATATTTAAGGCATACATGATGTAAAATGTTTATTTCAGAGTATTTTAGGTCGCGTTTTTACTCATTTTTAAGCCTTTTTCATGAGTTTTCGAAACTCTGCCAAAATGTTGTTTTTTATCCAAATACTGTCTGTTACCTCTCGATCGCTTTGTTTTATAATCAGCTTTCATAATATATTTGAACCATTGAAACTCATATATTGGGAAAAAAACGTCAATAGAAAATGTAAGGCCACTTTTTCGTATTTGATTAAATTCATCGAACTCACTGGAACGCACCAATCAATCTGTAAACAAACCTTCGTTACCTGCTGCAATCAGTAGTTCTCGATAACTCTTAAGTTCAATTAATAGAAATTGACTAGAAAAGTCTAACGTCACTCAACCGGTCACTCTGGTGATCGCCATGTTGTTTTCCTAACAAATCTGAGTTACAGCAGTTTCTGGTTTTAGGGATGATTAAATGGCTGAATTTTCTTTTTTGTGACAGTGTTAAGAACTCATTCCTAATTAGGTAATTGCTTAATGGTGTCTCGAACTCCCTCAATTTTATTATCAATCTCGTAAATACTTTTGACGCACAAAACTTTTTCGTAAGGACGCTGCAGACGATACATCGTGAAGGTTTTTCATCAATTACATGAATTTCGTTATTTCCATAAATCTTGATTTTCTCAAAAACATGTTATGATAAATATCATAACAAATTAACTTTCATTTCAGACAAACATTAAACAGAAACGTCTTCATCCAAATTCACTTTAGAGAAATGTACTTTCCCCTTGTTTGGTCGTCCAAAGAATTTTCATGCACGAGTATTGCCTACACGTCAATATGTTATTTTTTGCTGCAATGAAGAAAGACGAAGACTAGGTAGTCTTTCAAACGGGAATCAAGGACCAAGATTTTCTGTGATTGCCGCTGCAGTGACAAAACAATTGTTGAAATCGTGCATTAAAATCCTTTGGAATATATATGAATGTGCATTGAATCCTTATGTAGGTGTGAAACTTTTGAAGCAAGTTATCAAGATAGTTCATGATGAACACGTTAAGATAAAGTTATATTTAAATAACATAAGAACAGATATAGAAAACTCAAAAATAATTCCAGCGCTGCAGCATAAAATAGAGTTTAAAATTAAAATGTGGAGATCTTTTTGACATTGCAAGCTACAAGAATACAAGTTTTGATATTTGTAATTTCCCGGAATTTAATCGAGTACCCCATGTACCAAAATCCTTACTGTTAAATCAAAGAAGTGACCAAAAGTGCTACTTATTGCTCACAAAAATATTCTCACTTTAAAAGAACCTTATTTTGCAGGTACTAAAAACGAACCATCACCTCCAAACAGCCCAACAGTTTCAGAATATTCTGAAACTCAAAGTTCATCGGAGGAATATTTTGTTCCTACATAATCGTTGAAGAAGGTGATAACTTCATCCAAAACTCATTTAAACTTGTAGAATACGATGTTATTCGCACAGAGATATAATTTGAGTGGGAGAGCTACCGCATCTGTTGTTTCTTCAGCTTTAGCTGACGCTGGTTTAATATCAAATGAGAATAAGTCTCTGGCTATAGATAGGAACAAAATATGGCGTGATAAAGCAAATCTCCACAAATATTTAAAACAAGAATTCTGTGAACACTTAAAGGTACCGAAAATTGTATATTTTGATGGAAGGAAAGATGATACAATTGCTCAATTCAAACTAGGATCCAAATTTAGACGGATAACGGTCAAAAAAGAGCACATATCTATTTTGAATGAGCCAGGATCTACTTGCATTGGTCATTTTGTGCCTTTATCGGGTTGTGCATAAGATATTTGCAATGTCCTTTATTCATCACTTTTAGACAAAGGAGGCATTGATAAGTTAGAAGCAGTTGGATGTGATGGTACTGTTACCAATAGGTACAGGATGGAAAAAAGGCATTATTCGACTATTGGAAAAGAAATTAGAACGTCTTTTACAATGGATCATCTGCTTACTACAATTTAATGAATTGCCATTTCGTGCTCTTTTCGTCCACCTTGATAGAGTGATAGATGGGCCTAATTCATTTAGTGGTCCTATAGGAAAATAATTGAAAATATGTTAAATCAAACCAGTCATTAAGTTGCAACCTATTTACTGCATTCTGCGTGATATAGATGCAAATAATCTGAGTAAAGACCACAAAGACTTGCTCAATATTGCTAAAGCTATCAAATTATGTACATATCCTATTGAATTGAGTCACAATGAACCAGGTACCTTCAACCACGCTAGGTGGGTCACTTGTGCTAACCGGATTCTCCGCTCATATATATCAACATCCGAACCATCTGCAGAATTGACAACTATAGTCACTTACTAAAATTCTATGTACCACAGTGGTTCTCGATTTGTAGAAAAAAATCTCTGGGGGATGGATCAAAACACCTATTCAAAATTTGGAATTAACAAGACATCTTTCTAAATTTTATAGAATAGTAGTGGATGCCGCTATTTCTAGATACTCTTTTCTCGCATTACCAGATAATATTACACTCACCATGATAGCTGATGAAAGTGTTGAAAATCGTATGACTGCATTACATAACATTCTGCAATCTCGTCAGAAAAGTAAAGGGGCAGAGATATTGCAACCATCTAAGATTCCTCAGCTAAATTTTAAAGCGTCTACTTATATGATATGTTGGTCTACAACACATTTTATTTCCCCACCAGTTCTTCGAACAATTACCAATGAGGAATAAAGTTCCAGTTTGTCAAGGTAAGATGTATATCCAAATAGGGAATTTTTTTATTATCCCTGCCATACGGTTGCAGTAGAGGGATTGGTAAAACTAGTCACAGAAGCTTCCTCACAGGTATGTGGACCAGTAAATGGAGATGGAATAATAAGATCAACATTGTTATCAAGACATTTAATGAAGCCATTTAATACAAAAAGCATTTTATGTTATTGCAATGATTATTAAAAAAAAGCTACATACATTACTATGAAAAGGTAGATTTATATAAATAAATATTAAGCTGGAATATTTACCAAATTATGGTATAATTTTTCTTTCTCCATTTTTATTTATTTTTGTAAATCAATAATGCTTAACAATTATTACTATGTTTTTCATCAATTTTTATAAATTTTAATTAATTTAAGATATAAAATACAATTAATGGAAATATCACTAACGTACATCAAAGTCACAATCAAGGCATCTTTGTAAACAAACTTCCAATTAACACTTTTTACAATACATGTAGTGATAAGTTGCTTTACACGGTACACACACTAATGAAGAACCATTGTACTAATTTCACCATTTTATAGTCACTGTAACGACAATTACTTATCGCTTTTTTAACGTATTACATCTAAAAAGTGTAAAGACTGCCGAAAATGAGCTCTTAAATATCCACCAAAGCTGCGGACTGTGCGTAGTTTCACAAAATCGCATTAATCGCAATTTATGAATTTTTTTACTTGAATTTGGCTTTGAAATTTAATAGCTGATTGCTGTCGTTAATTATGTTTTCTAATAGACTGTTGCGTTCCAGAATATTACCATACAAGTATGTGCGCGTATTTAATGAAAAAAATCAAATACGAAAAAGTGGCCCTACATTTTCTATTGACGTTTTTTTCCCAGCCTAAGGGTTTCAATGGTTCAAATTTATTATGAAAGCTGATTTTAAAACAAGCGATCGAGAGGTATCAGACAGCATTTGGATAAAAAACAAAATTTTGGTAGAATTTCCAAAACTCATGAAAAAGTCTTAAAAATGAGTAAAAATGCGACATAAAATACTCTGAAATAAACATTTTACATCATGTATGCCTTAAATATCACCTGAAATGTGTTAAATAAACTATTTTATATTAATCATAGTGAGAGAAAAAAAATAAAAAAATGTATTTCACGCATGATGGAGGAAAAACCCTTAAAAAGTCGAGAATTCCTGAAAATGTGCGTAAAAACTCTTTTTTGTCAGATTAGAGTGGAAAGCCTCAAACCTGCGCAAAGATCTTGCGCGTACTTCCTAGCCGTAGTAAAATATTAGGTTTAGTACGCCTCGGGAAACGGTTTGCGACATAAGCCCTTTTTCGAACCACCCTAATGTATAACCCTATATGTCACTAAGGAAAACATTTGTCCCGGAATAATGAATGCAATTTTCTATTCTAGTCTATTACCTATACATCCTCTCAGATTACACATCAAATCTATCCACGCTGGTTCCAAGATGCTAGCGATGGACCAAAGATGATACTTAACTAGTGCGATTTAATATTTCCTTCGATTTCTAGTCAAGAACCTACGTGGTATTCCTTTGATAAGTCTCAGTCTCTACATTTCGTTACCAAAAGTATTTCGAATCTGTTTTACCGTGATTTGCCTGAAGACGTGAAAGAGCCCATTAAATTCATACGCTTCCCCCATATTTAATAACTCAGCACTATGGATAGCACTTGATAATGAGACTGCCATTATGTGTTGTCTTTCGTGGGCAGAGTATTAGCATTTAACAAATTGTCACTGCTAATATTATGCGCAGCTAATAATTTTGAGTGATAAAAAATTAAATCAAAAATAACAATTTACTGTGTTTGTAATTACCGCAATGACTGCATGAAAGCATGTTTTCACCAATAAAGTAGAAATTTGCAAAAGAAGCAAAAGCTTATGCTCATTTTCCAAAGATTTATTAGTGGTATTTTTTGTAATAATACACAAAAGTAGAATTTAGAAAAAAATAACCCAAAAACGATTGCTTTCACACGAGTTTTGCAACAATTTTCCCCCAATGGTTACCACCATATTACTCGAAGTCTATCCAAAGTTCCCACTGAAGCGTCGCCAAAATTTTAAGTTTTTAGTCACAAAAATGTTCCACCTCTCTTTCATTTGCATTTTTCCTAACGCCGCCTTTCCTCCAAATCCCTCCTCCAACTCTGTGAGTGCGTGCACCTTCAGTTCCACCATCTTGACTGCCTTCACCCCCTCGGCCACTTACTTCCATTTCCACCCGGAAGAAAGGAAAGAACCTCTCCGCTCCGCTAATCTCCTTTATCCTCCCGATTCTCTCACCTTCCGCATCTCATTCTCTCTCTCGCAGTCTTACCCCGATTTACCTCCTCCGGAACGTTTCCCCATCTGTCTTGTCCCCATTTAGTTGGTTCCCTTCTAGGCCAAACTACTCAAGCAAAGTGACGGTGGTAGGCTAGGATGACATTCTCATAATGAAAACCCGTCACGATGCTTCCTCCCAGAGAAGGAAAAGTCGAAATCACAGGCTATATTCCATGAAAATTGTAGCCTGGAAATGTACTTTGCGGTTGACAAGGCTGAATCGAGGCTGAAGAATATCTGAAAAGTATCAAAGGCGTAAAAAAATTATCTAATTTCATTCCTATCTATTCCCATTCGGCAGTTAACGAAAAGCCTAACTATTAGCAAAAGCTGGCTTTTGCTGATTACCTATATATGAAATGTCATCTCTTCTAGCACCTTGTTCACTTCTTACATACTCGTGGATTACTTCATACACGCTGTTTTATTCTCAAGATTTTAACCCTTAAGTAGACGCGTGGGGTCTGTCAGACCTCAATGCATTAATCATTGCTTCTAATGTTTAAACTGCACGATAAAAAATGTTGGTATCTTTCGTTACTTGTAGAAATTTGTAATCAACCATGACAAATAAAACTATTTTTTAAATAATAAATAATTCAAATTTTAACAACTATTTTGAATTCATGGGGGTCACAAGGACCCCGCGAGCCCACTAATGTCACACGGTATGTCTATGGTGTCCATATGCTATAATTCCCTAATTATAATTAATGTGAAGGAAATTTTTAAAAATATTCTTATCCAATATATCTACAGGCTATTTTGTTCGGGTAAAGAAATAAAAGCTATTATAATATGTTATTGCAGGCAAGTTATTAAAACTCTATGAAATTACACGTAAAAATGCGGATATTTACGATAATGATGACTTTTAAGATAAAATTAATTATACGATATTGTTGCATACGTAAATGATAGAAATGTTAAAAAAATGATTTCAAATATATTATTTGGGGTGAAATAAGTTCAGAAAATAATATAATTCAATAGTAATTATTTTAAATTTTTGGGGTCTGCCAGACCCCCACGCGCCTACTTGTGTGACAAACACTGAGGGCGTCAACATACAGGTTAAAAGCTTCTCCTCTTAAACTCTCCCATGCAACTTTTACCCATCCTAAATCTATATAGTTTGGGAAAAATAACCGTGTATTAAATGCTATTTTACCCTGATTACATAGCCGTTAATAAGAGGCCAAGGCATAGAAGAAGAACCATTCTTTGCCCGGCTACAAAAATCACGTTGAACCTCATACGGAAATCTTCACACTGTTCCATCTAATACCAAACCAAAATATATATATTATTTATTCATAATATAATTTTTATTTTTTTGTATATTTTTGGTGATTTAACCACAACCGGCAACACACAATCTAAATTTCGACCGGGAACTTAACCGTGAAGCAAACAAAGTGACTGATTGACAATTTTCATGCATTTAGTTTTAGTGACGTCGACCATTACGAGTATATACGTTGATCGATTACAGTGTTTCTATTGCCACATCCACAGTTTTGTCTACATCATTCACCGTGTAAAATATCAAACATTTAAGAGTTTGGCTGATACAATAGTCAAGTGGTAACATAGATACAACGGTTATTTCAGGATTTATGTTCGTATATGATGCTTAATGAGTTATGCAAACACAAAAAGCAGTATGTATGCAAAGCTGTTCGTTTAAGAATTAGCTGCTCTGCCTAAATTTTTATTTGTGGAGTTTAACTTTGAAGTTGGCATTGGGATCATACTAATTAGAAGCTCACTTACGTAAAAGAAGTCTTCGGCATGATCAATTACACAAATATAAATTAACCAAGAATTAAATAATTTTAAATATACTTTGTAACTCTGGGTAATTGAAGAAATAGAACAACTAATAAACTGTGAGCGTGTAGCTCAATAAGACTTCTTCACTTGGTCATGTATAGTCGGAGTAAGCCACATAGAGCTCTGAAGTCAGTTTCCTCTCTAGTTTCAGTTCCTCATAACCAGGAGAATAAAATACCATGCGTTTTGGGGAATCCGAAAACTCTTAACACAAACTACTGGTTTTGCAAATTTGAAAGTTATTCATGACATAGTTGGAATGCCACACCAAAATTATTTAAAAATAAATATTTTAATTATAATCTATTTGATAAAAGACGCACCGCAATATCTTACTCATCCGGCCACGAAAAATATGTTTTATATTTAGCATGCTAATTAATCTCTTAAGATAAATAAAATGCAGTATGTTTTTATTTCAATAAACATTGAAATATAGAAAAGTCCTGTCGCTATCAAGAAAATTATTCTCCCATTCTCTTATGAAAATTAGCTTGTAGGAAGAGAACGGAAGATAAAACTTTTACATATATTTCCCCACTGAGATCATCGCGAAAACCGATGATATGTCGTGCACCCAGCCTCTGAAGTCTCATTAGCTTTCCGTGCGCCGTTGGAAAAGCAATCCTAAATATTATATTAAGTTGAATTTATTACGCGTTCAGGCACTCCCCTGACTCATAGGACCACCCACTACCACTGTACTTCAGATTCCAGACCAACCTTTCCGAGGCTCACAAAAAGATTTTTGGTATCTTATCCCTTGCACGGGATTAATAGCCTACACGTACGTTTCTTAGAGCCCCAAGAGCCTAAAAAGCATGGACATATTCGGTCACTTTCGCGGAGCGTTATCCTGGATAGATTACAGCCAATAAGATAAGCGATCTTGCAGGAAGTTGCTTCTATCGTCAGTGCGACCGTACCGCCAAATGATCGCTTATCGTTTACTCATTTTTCTCGAATCTCGCTCCACATGAGGAATCTGCCCGTAGACGTCTCTTTCATTACCAATCTCATCTTTCAAAGCACACTTGATTCATTTATTATTTTCCCCCCTTCTACGATTCATCCTGTCAAAAGGAAAAGGGACATTTCTAAGTGGAAGATAAAAGTGAAAAAAGTTATTGGAGAATTAGAGAAGAGTAGAATACGTCCTTGGCAAGGTTAGCTGGCAGAAGATAAATCAGTCAATTTTCACGAGCTTTTCAAACAAGACATTGATAAATCATGTACAAAGTTGCCACGTGAATAATTTCTCCAAACATGAATACACCCCGGTAGCCGGGCGTAGCAAGGGAAACAGAAAAGTCAAGCATTAATGGAAAAAGATATCTATCTATCTTTATGTTCCCTACAGTAAAGTAAATTTCGGTAATTATTTAATTCATATTGATCAAATTTTCCGCGAATCGAATACTGTGAAACTATACATCGAGTATTGAAAATATTTCAAGGTAAAAAAGATGCAGTTTTTGACACTGCAAATCAATAATTTTGATCAATATTAGGGATACGATGTAATGAACGATGTTTCTATAGCGACTGACAATATAACGATACGGGAAATATATCTCATTGGAAGAAACTTTCGGGAGTACTCTTGTATAACAAAGTGCGTATAGCACAATTTATAATTATCTTTGACACAAAGATATTTTAGATAGCGATGTATAACGACTGTTTACCGATATGTATTGAATGTATAACGAGGATGATGACATCGATTGTACTCGACTCAACTCATGTGTTGGATATTCTTCAAAAAATGAAAGGGAATAATAATAGCCACAACGGCACATAGAATCTACTTCGATTACAGTCTCCTATTTACTGTCGATATTTGAAATTGTGCATCAAAAAACCCAAAATTCCTCCCCTCGGGCCCTTACCCCCCCTTACCTCCCCCACCACACCCCGCACATCCTCCACGGGCTGCCACATCCCGCCGCGTCCTGCTCAGGCATCTGCTCCACTAATGAGGCACTCGTTGAGTCTCTCCGCCCACGAGAGTAAGCGGGTGGAGGGTGGGAGGGAGGGATGCAAGAAGGGAGGGGATCGGAAGGAAGGAGAGGGAAAGAAGAGAAGATGAATGAGAGAAGGAAGGAGAGGGAAAGTCAAAAGAGAGTGCATGGGAGAAGGTTGAGCAGGACGAAAAGGAAACGACAGATACTTCCTTGTGCCGCACAATGGGAATTCATCCACTGGGGTGAATTCGCGAAGATGACTGCCAAGAGCAGATTCTCGAATGCACTTGTGCACGCTCAAAGGAGAAGAAGAAACAACGCAGTGAGCGAGCGAGTGAGTGCTATGGATCCTTTTATGCGGCCTTTGCTGGGTTAGGATTCCCGTCATCCAATTAGGGAAATGGAATCTGAGACTATATACAATACCGATTGAAACAGAAGCAGTTGTACGTAACTTCTGAGTGTTGTAATACCTTATTGGGCGCACCGAGGGACTCGAGAAGTAATTGGAGGACAAGAATAATCGACTGAGCATTCTAAGTGGAATAGTTGAAATTAACATGTGTCCGAATTTGAAATTCCACAGGGCTCAAACTGTCTGAATTATAAAATGAAAATATTAAGAGCATTATCAATTTGAATTGGACTGAAGACCAGTAGAGATGAGTTTGACCCATCAACCTGATTATATTTCCATGAAAACCACCTTTACATTTTCCAAATTATTTATCTATTAGCAAGACGTCATCTGCAGGCTTTTCTCCGCTGGTTGACCAAGTTCTGCGCTCGAGTTTCAGGAATGGAAAATGTCTACATTAATTGATACATCATCGGAGATGATTATGTCGACATAAGATACTGCCAACGTTTTTCAAATGCCTTGTGAAATGCGTGACCATGAATTGTAGCAATCTGGTTGTAAACGTCATATTCGACAACATGAAGTACTAAATGTTAAGCTTGATGAGGACGTTAGATCGACCCGTGATAAAGAAAACCTGCGTAATCTACGATTTCCTAATTCTTTTCATAATTCCGTTGTTTTTCCACTCTCTTCATCCCTATTTTTAGTCATTCCTATTCCTTTCCAATCGATTTTATTCCCGTTTTCTGGTCTACAGTTTGATCAACCTGCTTCTGATAATCCACCTTCATTGCTCTAGTTGCTTCCCTACTTGCCCGTGAATTCTGCTTATAATTTCGTACAATTGGTTACATTAACTTTCTACACCTTTCTCTTCATGATTGCACGTTGACATGTACACTTGATTTTTTAACTAATCCGGTAGATTGGCCCAAATATTAACCACAAAAATTCTATCGTACACCTTCTTTGCATTAACTAAGCCTCTACCAAGTTTTCTGTTCAATAATAAAGCTACCGCACGCTGACTTTCATTCCCTTCGCACCAGAAGTCCCTGCCAACTCTCCACCTTACCTATCACAGAGACTTATTAGAATTTCAACACCTACCTAGCTTCCGTTTCTTGTGCGATCTTTTCTAAAAATCTACCCTCTGTATACTACTAAAAGTCTACGTACATATTCCAACTGCTGCGGTCCTCCTCGATGTCTCCTTAGGTAAGATTACATTAGCGACAGTAAAATTAATTAGAAGTAGGTCAGCCATTCCATTGGTTCCGGGTGTGACTTATGAGCGTTTAATTTTAAATTTTCACATCAAATGCTTCAATTAAAATATACTGGAGTACACCTTTAGTTAGCAATAAGAGAAGGTAATTTACAACTTAAATTGCAATTTAAAAAATTAACTATCACCGTTGTAATTGGAATAAAACTGTGGTTCCAGGTGTGACTCACACAAATGACACTCAATAACATAGACTTATTTAGCCTGTAAACTATGGGAATAGCTAAAACATAAAATATTGATATTAATATCAGTAAGATAAGAGTAATTTTTCTTGTAGAAGAGTAATGGAGAAGTATCCAAAATTATTATTTTTTTAGTAATGAATTTTTTAATAAGTTCCGGGTGTGACATGGTAAATTTCTGGGTGTGACCTAATTACTCTTCCTGCTTTTCATTATGAGTAAAATTCAATTTTTCTTTCAAATTTTGGTAATGGCTCAGTATATTTGATTAATTAAGCTCAATTTAGCCTGGCGAAAGTCGAAATTTAAAATTGTAGACCAAAAACACTTTTTTATTTTTGCCATATTTGGGCTCACTTTAAATGGAATGGATGAGGTATTCTATCCGTCACATCAAGTTTATATATATGATTGCCACTTCCTATCACACTGGCTGGGGTAGTAACACCTAAGACCTCCATCACTTCAGCACATTCCCTAGCTCTCTTCATTATAACCAAAATTAGAATTCTTCTCTCGCATCCCTTCTCGGGTAGATAGGATAGGATCTCTTAGGACAATCTTAGGATTGAATGACCCATGATGAGGATTTATTTTCTCCGATGCTTAAATCTACATCTATTTAGTACCCTTCTAGCCGCCTCAAGAGTGAGTGGTAGGGGGTGTTGTTTTTGCCAACTTTCAATACCCTTTATATTACACATGTTATTCAAAATACAAGTGTTGACTTATTAGCAAATAACGGATAAATTGTCAAAGAAAAAAATCTGTCTGGATCGGGAATCAAACCACGGACCTTTGGCTTGCCGGGAAAATGCGCAGACTACTACGCACCCCAGGCTTCCTAATTCCCGTGCCAATTTAGGAGGATACAAGGGGACTGGATGTTAGGCCCTTGCGGTCCATCAAAGACGGCAACCTTAGGGAGTAACGGACTTCAAGGAAGCAACAACCCATGCTGTTGGTTCCTATACCAGCACTTATGCCGTGCTAGGCAATGAATGAAAATATTCATGCCTCAGGCAAATAATGGATAAGTTGCCACAGGAAAAAATATATCTTCATTCTTATTAGCAAATACTTGAAAATAAGTGTCAGACGGTGCATTTCCACCGATGTTCACTACATTGTATGCTACTAATGGTTTAGAAACAATGAATACTAATAAATTTAGCAATTACAGCGGAGTAGAGGAATAAAAGATCTGTAAAGGAACCATGCGAGATGACACATTAGCAAATTAAGACAAAGGCACTGTATACCAGGCATATGGTCTCTTATCGTTCTCAGGAAAAATGATGTTTTAAACCTGTCGTTTCAACAGACAATTTTCTAAATTTTATGCACATGATTTTATTTATCCTGGTATGTTGGATTTAAAAATATTTTATTGACGTAGTTCTATATTAATATATTATATATATATATATATATATATATATATATATATATATATATATATATATATATATATATATATTAATCCATATACAAATAGTTCAGCTTGTATCTCACTTGAAAGAATAAATTTAAATTTTAACCGTTGGAATTACAGTGATTGCTATTCTAGTTATTGCAGTAGTCTAGTGACACAAAGAAAACTAGCGCAAAGAACTTTTACACATTTTGCCGTCTTTGCTACACGCGTTCTAACTCGGTATTTAAACTCACCTCATAAGGATTCCAAATGCAGGCTACATTATTCCTACATGTTATAAATAAAGTCTAGCAAGGGTGAAGAAGCTTAGTTTTCTTACTTCATCGTTGCACTTGTCTTGTACCCTTTCAGCATATTCCTACTTCCGATTACCTTGGCAAAGTATTTCCCAAAAATATTTGGCCTATGAGAAATCATGAGACAATCTAACCCTAAATCTGTCCGGAATCTAGACTATCTGATTCGCTTCATTACTCTGTATGAAGTAGACCTACTTCATACAGAGCAATGAAGATATTTTTTTCAGACATTTATCACTACACATTTTTTAAATTTAGTTCAAACTTCCATGTATTGCACTACTTTTAGATTATGTCAGAGTCCTCCACTAGCGCTTGCTTATCATTTTGACTCAGGACGTTTTAAGTCAAGAACAATAGCGTCAAATTAAACGTTGCTTTCACCCGAGATTAAAATACCGTACGCAAAGATTGCTAATTCAGTTTCACAATATTCACCCATTTTGTGTATGTGCTGATTTTTATTAGCAACTGCTGGCTTACAATTATATGTTGAAGAACTTTGGACGAAATAGAATTGAGGGACATAATTCGGTTTTAAATGGCTGTTCCAAAATACCACGCGAAACATAAAAGAGTAGGCAAAAATTGACTGGCTAAGCTACTGACCGATTGACTGAGTGATCGCTTTGAGGGATTATTAACTTTCTTCCCCAGCTTTCTCTTTGAAGCTACCACTGAAAAATGATGGAACATATGTCCCATCAAATACTCTTTAATATTCAAGACCACTAAATTGCATCAGCCAACTTCGTCCCATTGTCATTTCTTCAATAAACTCATTTTCATCCCTACCATCACAAAAACATATTCGTCAAGTCTTCCTTTCGGGCCGCACTAGTATTAAGGAAACCTAGTTCAAAAGTGGGTGAGATACCTAACAATAATTTATATTTGTTTAAAGATGGAGTAGGCAACGATAAAGTAGGTTACGAAAGAATGCAATTGCAAGGCCATAGTGAATAAACGAGAATATTACAAATTCTAACTACGGTCTCGGTTTCGTCGTGAATCCAGGTAGAAATTTATTAATAATAATAATAAGAATAAGTTTATTTCACCCAAAAGATATACACAATTTTAACAAATCAAAATGAGGGTGAAACTAGGCACCCCAGAAGAAATAGTTTCTTGTTTTGGGGTTGCCCTCCCTTAAATAAATTGGCTGTAGTTCAGCAGCGGTCATTTACAAAAATAATCATACAATAAATTCTGGTTTTTATATAACATAAATGTGTTCCATTATAACATTTTTGAATTTCAATATAAAATAAATTGCAATTTTCACATAATAAAATAAAATAAGTACACATACCATACAAGAGTCACACCATAGTTTTTAGGAGATATTCCACATCATTTTTCTCTAACAACCAAAATTTCAATTTTCTGAGGAAAATGGTCTTATTGCTAATTGATGAAATCTCATTTGGAATTTTTTGATGAATTGAAGGAGCAATGAAATCAAATAAATGTTTGTAAGCTTCAATATTGGGTTTAGGTATGGTACAATAGTGAACACTTCTTAATCTACCGTAAGTACACGGTTTAAAATGTAGACCTCCTCGGTTATAAAAGATTCGTAATACTTTATACAAATAGAGATGACGAAGAGGCAATATTTTTAATTTTTTATATAAAGGGAATGACGATTCTCTTGTGCCAGTTCCCAGAATGACACGTAGCATTTTATTTTGTACGATGCGAACTGGTTGGATATTAGAGTAGTACGTGCCTCCCAAACAAGTCAAGCCATATTCTATTCTGGAATTAACAAGAGCAAAATAAACAGATCGCATGACTGACACAGGAAAAATTTTTTTTAGCAAGTAAAATTTTCTTAGAGCAATAATTAATTCCGATTTTAGTTTGCTAATGTGTGGTTTCCAATTGCAATTTTTATCCATGATTAAGCCTAAATACTTCAGATTATCAACTGGTTCAATTTTTATGCAGACTTCACAAGTTTTTCCATTTGAATTCAAGCATTGGAGGCATTTATAAAAAATATTAATGTCAGGTGGTGGAACATTTTTTAAACTAAAGAATATATACTTCGATTTTTTGCTTAATACTAAATTGTTTGCACAAAACCAGAGATTAAGTCTATTCAAGTCACTTTGCATTTCAATAACAAGTTCCGACGTACTTGAAGAAGAATAGCACAAAGCAGTATCATCAGCGAAAGAAGTTAATTTTCCACAGAGGAGACCATTACACATATTATTGACTTAGATTAGAAAAAGGATAGGCCCGAGGACGGAACCTTGTGGTACCCCACATGTGACAGTCACCTTTTCACTAAAACAACCATCAACTTTAACTCTTTGGGTTCTACCCGACAGGTAGCTCTTGAACCAATCATTCACAACACCTCTAATGCCAGCTTCTGTCAGTCTTTTTATTAGTATAGTGTGGTCAACTGTATCAAAAGCTTTTGTTAAGTCAAGAAAAAGACCAGCACATTTTTTGTTTGCATTTAACCCTCCATATAAACAGGAACAAAAATCTAAAAGAGCATCTTCCGTGCATCTTCCCTTTAAAAAACCAAATTGGGACTCACTAAAGAATTTTGAAGTATTTAAAAAATTTAGAAGACGGGATTTTACTATTTTCTCAAGTATTTTAGCAAATATAGGAAGGAGGGAAATTGGTTTTAAAAATTGGTATAACTAAAGCTGGTTTTAGCTTCTCTGGAAACTGACCTCTTACCATGCTTAAATTTGCAATAAAAGCAAAAATATGAGCTATATTCACGCTAATGGCCTTTACAAGGTTTGTAGTCAAATTATCAGTTCCAACAGAACTGTTGGATTTTAAGCCAACAATGACATCCATCACTTCTTTTGGTGTTGTCGGAAGAAAGAACATGGAAGTATCAGCCTGATAAGTGGGAAACCACTTATGGTTATCCTCAAGTAGCTTCAAATGAAGATAGTTATAGCGGTGATTATTACATTGTAAAATCTTAGCAAAAAAATTGCTAAATTTATCTGCTATCTCCTGTGGACTGGTTAAAACTTCATTAGAATCAGGAGATGCAATTCTACCTATATCAGTTCTTGTATTCTTGGAACCAATTATACTGTCCAATATTCTCCACTGCTTAGCAGTATCACCTCTGTGAGCATAAAAAATATGAGAATAGTAATTCTCCTTCTGTTTCAGTATATCCTTCTTTAAACGCATTACATAAGATGCATAATAGCGTGACAAATAATCATTATACTTCTGTTTCCTCATCTTTTTATATATTAGAATTTTATTTGAAATTCGTATAGCGAGACTTTTTGTTATCCATGGTTTTATCAATTTATATTTACAAGTTTTGCTCATAGTGCTACTCGAAGAATCAATATGACAATTTAATTTACTTATAAAAACATCATACGCCAATGATGCATCTTTTTGAAGAAATACATCTGACCAATCGCAGGTCAACAAAAGATTATTAAGATAGTTAAAGTCTATTTTGATGGAGGATTCAACACGTTCAGTGTTGGCACTTTGAGGGTCAGTATCAAGAATGCACATCGTTAAATGGTGATCAGAGAGACCCAAGTCCAGCACTTCACTAACTGCATTCATTCTATCTTTAGATCTATAATATATATGGTCTATGCATGTTTGTCCAGTAGATGTTATTCTCGTTGGAGAATTGATTAATTGTTCCATACCGTGACTAGTCATCAATGTTTGATACTCATACACTATATTTGTTTGATTTAGTAAACATAAATTCATATCACCGATTATTATAAGATTTCTATCCTTAGTATTATCTAATAAAGCTTCCAACTCATTCAAGAACCCAGTAACATGATGGGCTAGTAGTCTATAGACTGCTATTAACATTAGCTTACAAGTGGAATTTATGTCTACAGTGAACTTAACAGTATCAGCAGTGTCGAAGTGAGATACTTCTGAAACTAAATATTTATAATGATCAGACAAGTACACCGCTACACCACCAGCTCGATAATCATTATTACATTTAGATATTAAATTATAGCCAGAAAGCTGGAATGCCTTTAATTCACAATCATGGATCCATATTTCAGATAGAACGATTATCTGTGGTTTATTTTTTAAATTAGAAAAAAATAGTACAAAACTATCAAAATTAGCTCTCAAACTCCTTATATTCTGGTGGAAAATGTTAAATTTATTTGGATGTAGAAACAATATATCAATAAACGAAGACATTTTTACATCATTCATTTTGGCACGTTGATGATGATGCGCTAATTCTAGTTGGTTGATTTAGCAAACATGACAGACCATATGTATGCATCAAATTACAATAATAATCACAATCATTATTTGCAACAATCAAATTAATATTCATGTCACCAATAATAATCATATTATTTCCACCGCTATTCAAAATTGGTTCCAACTCTTGTAAGAATTCAGCCACAGGAAAATTCTGGTCCCAGTAAATGCTTACAAGATCGAACTCAGTCAGATTAGTTTTGATTGTTAAGTAAACACAGTCCAAAGTATGACTTGTGACTGCTTTTGATACACATTGAATAACTTCATCCACATAAACTATGACGCCTCGAGCGCGGTTTTTTTGACAGCATTTAGCAAATACATTATAACCAGTTACATTGTAGAAATTAACTTCGTGTTCATCAATCCATATCTCAGATAGAACAATTATTGTTGGTTTACATTGCAGTTGACCTATATGAAGCAAGAAGAGATCGAAATTGCTGCGTAAACTGCGGATATTTTGATGGATTATGGATACTGAATCACCATTGTTTAACAAGTTGTTTGTAGTTAGAGACATCAAAACATATTTTACAGTGATTTTAAGTCCTCCATATGTGATATTAAAAAACAAGGCTCCTTTTCAGCTTTCCGCATGAAAATCTTGCCTCCACGTATCCAGAGGTAAGCATAACCCTTAGTCTTTTTTATTTCTTTCGCAGCATTTAGAACTCTACGCCTCCCGGGGCATAAAGCCTCATTTATATAAATGGGACTATCAGAAACCGACTCAGGAAATAAATGCATCGTGGAAAAATTCCTCTTAACCCGTCGCTTAACAAGAAGATTTTCTTTCGTGGTCTGCTTGAGAAATCTTACGTGTATAGCCCCAGGAAGTCCATTCGGCCTTGGCTTAGTACGATAACAACTATCAATGGATTCCTCAGTCAGGTCAACTCCTAACTGTAGTCCAATTTGATTGACGACATTAAGTAAATTTTCCGACTTATTGAAGGGAACTCCATGAATTTCCACGTTGTTAGAAAGTGAGAGTTGCTCAAGGTCGTCAGAGCGATTTGAAAGAAGCATTACCTCTTTTTTTAACTGTAAATTTTCACTTTTTAATTCACATATTGTTTCGTTGCACTCATCTAATCTTTTGGTTTGCGCTTCAATAAGTTTAACACTCTCTTCCAACCTTTCATACAGCTTTTCGATTGAATTCCCTAGATGTTTCTCAGTCTCTTTTAGTTCAGTTTTTATCTCTTTCACCAAGGAATACACGTCATCGATAGATTTACCTTTTGCAACACATTCGTCTTCATCCAGTTGTAGCAGCGGTGCATTGAGGCTCTGCCTGCGGGAACTTTGGCACTCCAGGCACCTCCACTTCTGATTGCTTGCCTGGATACCAGCAATATCTTCCTTCTTCAGCTGGACTGGCAGGCACTGCCCATGAAAGAGCTTGTTGCACTCGCTACACGAGATGTAGACGGTATTCCTTGTAGATTTACGGCACGTGAAACACTGATTGCTCATATTAGCACGATACTCAATGTACAGCACATTCACTGAGAAAGAACTTATTTTTTCACCGGCAATGTGACTAGACTTCAACACTGTGAGCAGTATGACATGGCCTTGAGCGTGGCTCAGAGAGTGGAAAAAAGATATTATATATACATATCTCCGACTAAAAGTAGCCTTCTGTGCGGTACTTAGGTTTTTAACGATGAATATACATTAAGAAGATTTGTAGGCGCGTGGGGTCTTTAATGACCCCATGGGTGTAGCAAACGCAATATTTTATAACAAAAATTGCTTTCGAAGTTGACCTTTTCAGGAAGAACTAATAGGAAAAAATTAAAGGTACGTAAGTCGAATTATCCAACATTTAGTATCTATCGTAAAATATAGCAATGTAAAATAAACAAATTTGGCGAAGTTATAAACAATTCCGCATGGGGTATTAAAAGACCCCACGCGGCCACTTACGTCACAAAGTGAGGTGCGCCTACTTAATGGTTAAATTAAGATTTTAACACTCACTAGAGGTTAATTGCAATGCTGTAAAGAGCAGGAAATAAAAATGTCATTTAAAACATGTTTTATAAGCTATAATAATTAGAATAATAATAAAAATAAGAGGTTATTTATTAGAGAAATAACCTTCTACTACTAAAAAAGCATCTTGTTAGGCTCAAGAAGGTAAGAATATGAAACATCTTCATTGGTTGAGTATTTAGTTAGGGGTTGCATGCTTGCTGGAGTCTGGTTTGCCAAAAGTCTCCTGCCTGAGGACCCGATAGACGGCATATGAAAATATGAGACGCCACTATACACCTTAAGTTTTAAAATCTAATGTTTATTGTGAAAATTGACCATTCTTTCCTTAAAAAACAAAAGGATAAATCAAGATGTGGAATACCAGAGTAAAATGGAACTTGATCTACGACTATCGATAACCAAATCTTAGATCTTTAACATAAATACATGGTACATAAACTTAAGTTCCATGAAATAATATAAAAATAACCATAAGTATGTGAACTTAAGTTCAAATGAATGGTTTTTTTATTGAATCGCGAATTTCAGAAAGGGCTAATATCGGGTTTTTGAAAATTTTCAGGAGGCACAAAAACTGAATTTTTATCAAGCCATTTGAAGTAAGAGCGCAGCTTTTCTCTGAAACCCCTGCTGAGAGCTTTATGAAAATCAAATATGAGCCGTTCACGCTCATAAAACATCGGTCTATACGTGTTCATGAAAGAATAGGGAAAAAGTCAATTTTCAAAACATTTTCCTCGAAATTCGTGATTCAGTTAAGCTCCATGTAGACAGCGTACCACAAAGGATGAAGTGGCATGAATGTTTCAGACGTAATTTAGGTCCCAAACATTGAAATGTGTCAGTGAAAAAGAGGTATGGACTGCAAACACCTCTGCAAAAAAAAGCTAAAGAAGAATTATCACTCTTTCTCATATCATTCACTTTAGAAGCGTAAGCATATGCCAGTAAAGATGTGCAAATTAATGCTCATCCGACTGCAAGCACGAAGACATTTTTACTTGTTATAAATATCATGAGCGTAATTTAAACATTGCAGCCTATTGTTTGCTCGCCGATATTGAGGCTCAAGGGAGATTATTCTGAGAGGATTGGTGGATAAATAGAGAGACCCTTCCCCAGAGGATAAATGCAATCAAAGCAAGTAGGGGAAAGGTGGAAAGACGGCCCACGAGTCGAAATCGGGAGGGTTTAGACGGTTACGCGGAATTTGATTGAAAATACAGGCGCGCACGACGGATATCCTCCACACCATCATGCGACTACTACGGAGAATGGAATCATGGTGGCGTCTTTGTATTTGTATTAGCTCATCAATAACAGCTATCGGATTACTGACTTCCGCCGTCCTCTTGGGACATCGAAGCGCGTATACAAATATAATCCAGAAAATCTTTTTAAGCAATGGCAGCACGTTGAAATTGATGGATCACATGAAATACGTGGGGACAAAAGCAATAAGGAGAATTATGAGAGCAGTGGGTTATTTACCGAGTTATATAATTGTATTTTAATATTTTGAAGGTTATTATTTCCAATCAGAGACACTATCATTTTTATGAACTACTAAAAAACCTTTTTTCGATTCTGGTGGGGGCTAGTTAAAGTATGGAAAATTTTCTACGGAACTAACAGACGTAACTAACACTACCGGGGTATCCATTTTACCCTTAAAACTTAATCATTTATATAAACCTCAATCCTTGTTAATCCGTATGTTTTATAATATGCTTGTCAAAATAAGAAACAGTCCAATGATAAAAGTGTCAATGTAAGAGTAATAGACAATATTTATTACAGCGACAAGTAACACTGTATTACGGAAAATAAAACATTGTTAATGAATTGTCATAAATGGAAATTTTGAATGAAAATATAGTAATATAAGTAACATTTTAATTATTCTTCCTGAACAGCATTAAAGCAATTCAACTAGTTATCGTTTTCATTTTCATAATTAACAGGTAACGATGATTCACTCATGGGTTTAGGCTTCCAATGGTCAACAGGAGATGAATTACGGTTAACCCTCCATTATAAGTCTCGATGCACATTTGATGGTAGTTTTCCGCTTTGTTAAAAGTTTTCTCTTTAGTTGGCAGAATAAATACATTTCAATCTCATCAACAATTTACAACTCTATACCTTCTCCACCGCATGACATTCATGTTCGTGTTACCAAATTTAGGACCCTGTCGTCAATTTTACGCATAGTGTATTTTTAGAGGAGGTAGTCAAAAGACATCAAAGGTTTGACAGTAAAATTATGGTAAAAGACAATTTAGAGTACATTTTCTAAGTATTTATCGGCGGATTCTTAGATGCTAAGAATTGTTTGCAAGGTTTCTCGGTGAATTTATCCAGGCCATTACCTTAATAAATGTATCGAGCCTACCAGGGACAAATTTATACATATATTATACAATCATATATATTCGTCGGCAATGCTAGTGATGTAATGCTCTACCAATTTAGAAAATCAAATAAATAAACATTCATAAACCATCAAATTAATCGATTGTGGCGATACTTAGTGGAAATTGAAGATAGAATTCATTGTCACGGAAACACGGTACAAAATTTCACTAATTGTTTTATTGCCGTCGACCGGTTTCGACGACTTATTAGTGGAATTTTGTACCATGTTTTTGTGACAGTGAATTCTATTCATTAACCGTGTTTAAGCATATGTATGCATTATCCACCACACAGCTGATGGGCGTAAATTGCGCCAGCCACCATTTTGCCTCTCGTCAACTGTCGTAAATTGCGGGATATTTCAAAATTTTAAAGTGTAAATAGCGGGATAAGATTACATTACAATGATTCAAAAATTCTAGGGACCTGAAGAACAAGTCGTAAATCAGGGGAAATATACGGGAATATACGGGGCGTAAAACCGAGGCTTCACCTTGTACAATATGTCATGAACATGTCAGTATGTCACTGTATAAAATATATCATATTCTAAAGTCATACGGATGTGAGTAAAATGACATGACTTTCAGTTCAATGCCAAATTTATTTGTGCATTATGGATTAACCATAACAAGAAGGAAATGAGATTCTCCCAGAGTGGGAAGGCTAGAATAAATATTAAGATAGGAGGTCATACATGGGATTGGAAGGAATATTTTACGAAGCTGGGAAGTGATTTGAACGAAAAAGAGTTTTAATATGAAGAAAAAAGTTAAGGATTTTAATAGAAAAGGAGGCGTTATTTATTACGTACCTCATCAGTTACCTATTTCGATAATTTCTGTTGTTACTGTTGTTACTGTTTCAGTCAAAAAGAAAAATTCACGTCTTAGTACGTAAGTTTTCAAAAACAATTCTCACATAGTGGAAATACAGATACTTTTCCATAATTACAACCGATCCCACCATTATGGACTAGTTCCAAATGTGATTCGTGGACGATTTAAAAGGAAAGAAAGATTTTTTTAACACAAGATATAGAGATCACCGCTCTTTGAAGTCCTACGGATGTGAGTAAAATGACATGACTTTCATTTCGATGTCAAACCACCATAACTCGGCCATTTCACAACGCGCGATATTTGTTCGCTGGCCCTCACCCTTGCTCCTGCCTCACTCCTAGAGCCACCCACCGAAGGGATGAAAAGGGATATGAAGGGTCGGCAGAGAAGAGGAGCGGTAGCGAGGGTTCGAGGGAGTTAAAATCGAGAATTCCGGGGGCCCCTGGTAATCCAGGGAGGAAATCCCAAGTTGAGAGGGCGCATCTGGGCCACGGGCTCCTGTCCTCCTCCCCCGGCACGGATTCAGGCCCCTCGACCACCCGGAGAGCGGAGCGGAGTTGACGGGAACCCCAGAGCACAGAGGGAAAGCGGCGAACGAAGTTGGAGAGAGAGATGAGAAGAAGACTGAAGAGATGACGAGAGGGAGCGAAAGACGGAGAGATAGCGAGACGGCTGTGGGGAGTAAACGGATGAAAGGAAACTTCACTTAGACATTCCGACTCCACAAAGCCTTCCTTTTGCCAAAAAGCAACGAGATGATGATGAAGGACGAGAACGTGAAAGCGGAAAACATTAGATAAAATAAGGGTACGCTACCTTGCAAACACTAACCTATATCCGAATTTTAGATAAATATCACTTATACGAATATTTCATTTTCAATAAAAATTGATAAATACGCCAGAAAGCTTTTGAAAAACTTTCCACACTAAAACCAGAGTTTAATGAGTTCGAATTTATCTGATGATGATAGAATACTATCACGACATAACGTGTCTATTGACAGAAATATTAAGGGTACAGATAATGAAAAGTAATGATTAACGACTCATTGCATGCAGCCTTGTGACAACTACTGATCGATAAAAGCTTGTTTATTATAAAGAAATTTGCATTAAAAAGAATTACTACATTCGAACTTGGAGCAAATATATTTACAACCGAGTTTACTGTTTTAAGAATATGAAGTTTTTTTCCTTGAGCATTTGATCACCAGAAATTGCGATTTTTTCAGAGATAGTAAAATCGAGAAAAGGAGAAATAGTTTTTACCATGAATTTCGAAATTATACAGCATCAAGATAGAATAAATAGAAATCTGGTTCCTTTTGTTGACGATAACAATAGATAGCTACTCTCAAAATCTATCGTGATATCGTAAGAGTTCGGTTGTACCACAACACTTGAAAAATTAAGATCAGTAGAGTTTCAGTGCGACACGGAGGATATTATTTGACCCCTCGCTATGTCCTAAAACTAATAGAAACAAAAAAATAAGAAAGATTTACAGATATTTAGTTACAAAAGTTACTTATTTTTACATAATATTAGTGATTACAATAAAAACAGCATGACACTAACATAAGGCACATCGTTAACACACAATTCACGTCTGTCCTCTCCCCTTCCTTTCCTCAATTCCCTGTCAGACCATGGCTGGTGTCTTAACACACCCTGCCACACGCCTCTGCGTTGGGTCGTAGGGTATTATCCAGCCATAGACATAGACACGATTACTCCCTATGAAAATATACAAACACACAAGGAAAAATAACTCGGAAGCGCCTTTCTAAGTGCTTTGCAATTTTTCCAGAATCTCTTTCGTCTTACTGGGGACTGTGTTCACAAAAAAATACGATGAAAAGTCATTTACACTGGTATCAAAAATATCCCAATATTAAGACTGTGATAGCAGCAGATATGCTGAACTATTTAAAATCAACCACCTCTCTTAACCTAAATATAAGATAGGTACCCATTTGGAAACTTGTCGATGTTAATCCCATCGATATTATTTCTTATACCTACGCATTGATTCCAAAAGCAGACCTAAGTTAACCCTCAGGTCTTGTACGTAATTTCTCAGTATATTGTTAGCCGATATAATATTTTGTTAACGGGGAATAATCGGGCAATAGCGTCAACAGCCCAAAATGAGATTTTTCTTCTTGGAAAACTAACTTTGCACAAATGGGCATTTATGAAATCACCAAACACTATGCGCAGCAAATCACCCCATATCAGATCATTTGCATTATTCTTTGTACCTCACTGTATTGATTTTTTAATCTTCTCTGAAAGTGAATAATATAATTCTAAGCTACCAATTTCATCAAATTTCCAACGGTGATAGTGGAACACCCCATTGCCTACCGCTTCCCCCACGATTTAGCCCTTATTGTCAAGAATAACAAGAAAATAAATAAAATTCTTGCATAATATGGATTTTCTACCATATTACAACGCCATAAAGAAGGTAGTATACATGGTCCAGATAATAATATTACGTAGCTTATTTTCAAATCTATTATTTTAAGACAGCTTCAGTCGGTGTATGCTTAAACCGCTGAGTATGCAGTACGTAGTGGGCTACCGGTCGGCAGAAATTCAAACCGGCCGCACGACCTTGACGCATAGACCACTGAGACACCTTGACCACAGCTCCGGAACTACTCCCAATCGTATAACAGTTAGTGATGGCACTAAAAGAACGCAACAGTTTCTTTGCAACTGTTTCGCAACCGAAACAGTTCCGCGAAACACCCTGTTGCGGGCAACAGCTGGAGGCACACCAAACAACAGGCGATCAATTTGCGCTATTAGAACATGGCTGGTACTTCTGTATTCTAGGTATTAATAAATATTTCACTCAAATAAAGTACTAATTTCATTTGTATTCATGAAACAGACTTCACAGTTCTAATTCTATCTGCCACGATGGGCGGACATGTATTGGTTGAATAAACCAGCAACAGATTTAAATCCAATAATTTGTAGCTTATAACTGCAACGCAGCACACGTGCAGTACAACTAGAACAGAATAGAGGACGAAACAGACAGATTCAGCTATCAGTTGCCGCTGCACACCACAGAGCGCAACAGTTGCGGCTGCAGCCGTTTCACTCCGAAAACACTTAATTCCACCACTAATAACAGTCTGTAGGTTAGTAAAATATTTATCAAGCAAGTCATCTATATACTTACTCAACGTTTTAAACTATTTCGACTCCTTGAAGGTTGGTATTCCTGATTCTATGACAAGCGTAAGGTATACTGAAAACATATCCATACCATCCAATCCAATCCATCCATATCCAATATCCATTGATATTCACGGTGCAATATTTACTGCCAGCTACCATTTCAGCAGCGGAACTAAACGCATTGGATTTCTGGATTTAGCCACTTAGTCAAGCATACATATTTCAAAAGTTTAAACAAATCTAGAAATATCAGAGTTTCCGTCTGAGAAATCCCGGCTCTGGTCATATAACAGACAGTATATCCAACAAAGTAGCCTGCTTCGAGAAAACATTTACGTGAAATAATGCTCAAAGCCACGTCAGTAAAAAAACTACTGTCATCAAGGAGCAGGCAGCAAAACGGACACCCTGAAAAGCTGGCTTAATTCGAGCCATATGACGATTTCTCTGAAGCACCCACCTAATTTCCTGAATTTTCGTTTAGTTTCCGGAGAAGTGGAACTTCTCGATTGATCCACATTATCCTCGTTGCATGAAAGCATGAAATGTTACCCCGCGGCATCCTCCAAAATATATCATTTAAATGCGTCTTATATTCTTGCATTAGCTCGAGCAGACAGCGGATGGGAACACCAGCGTTAAAAGTGAAAGAAAAGACACGAGGCAAGCAATGGAGTTCGCATGGCTAGTGAATGCATATAAGATCGTAATACATAAAAGTTAGATAAAATATTGTCCCCATTATTGTTTCATTCTTCGAGTAGCACAACCGCGTTTTTAAAAGTTTGATATTTGCAAAGTTTTGAACTTTTATTCCGCAGTAAATTAGAATATGTGAACACTCAAGTAAGTTATCTTTGATTTTTATATTTTAAAAACGTAAACCATTAATGGGTTTAACTCCAGCGAATATTATACAAATACTACAATTTCTGGATCAAATTCAAAAACAAGTTCAGAAGAATCGAACCAAACACCAGTCTTCAAACCGAAAATCTGTCTGAGATTAGGGTTATCAAAGCAACTAGTAAATGAAGTGTGATCAAAACATATACTTCAGTGGACAAAAACGAAGTTTTTTCTTCAATCAGCAAAGATAACTAAAACATATCTGGATACAGAAAATATCACAGCTTGAGATTTGCTGGACAAGTATGAAGAGGTTTTTTGAGGTTTTGAAGAGGCAACCTTCCAGACAAAAGATTTATTTTGAAGATTCTTTAAATAGTATAATAAAGATTAAGTAAATCATATTAAAAATATATAATACTTTTATTTTTAATGGCATAATTTTCAAACAACACGTTACACTTATATTTTTGATGCGGTCCGTGCTTCAGTACTTTCCATTTTCTTTCTTAGCTAAGTCTCCGCGCTGTATCATATACTTATCGTGGAAAAAGTATTATATTTTTCGGAAAATATCTTGAACAGTTGTGTAATAAATATCGGTAATTTTTGTATAATTATAAATACTAATTTGGTCTAATTAAAAATTAGAACAAGTTCATCAAATATAATAAAACATGCTCTCAATCATTTTTCTAAAATACATCATGTACGTACGTTGCTCAACGTTTATTTCGTCCAAACAAACCATGTTTGCTCCTATCATATTGGTTCAATGTCGCAACATCAAATCCGCATTTTATCATGCTCTTTAAACGCAATGAGAAGGAAATTTTGGATGAATTAAATAGTAAAAAGGACAAGGAAGCAGAAAGAGCAAAATAGAAGGAAGAGAAAGGAGTGATAAAGTAGTCAGAAATGAGAAAAATATAGGTCGAGGCAAAGGACTGAGGGCGGTGAAAGGCGCACGCTGAGGAAATAAGGGTCGGAGGTAGGACGAGAGGGAATGAGGAAGGCAAATGTTTGGTGTGAAAGGGGAGTGATAAAGAGGAGAGTAGTTCGGATGAAGGGAAAGGGCGCGCTGCGGCAGGGATGGAGAGAGGGAGTAGGGGGAAGACCAAGGATGAAAGTCTCTCTCTAAAGGATAGGGGAGGGGAAGGATTGCGGGTGGAGGGGGAGAGGTGCTCACTCCTCCCCAAGTTTCGGATAACAACTTAATGAGGAATCAGGCGAAGAGAAGAGAAAGGCCGAGAAAGAGACGGAAAGAGAGAAAAAGTGAAGAATCAAATTAATGAAGGAACGGAAGTGTTTCCATTCGGAAAGGTTAGACATCTAAATAATACCTACCACCAAGGGAGGAAAGTTCTACGATGTTTGTTAGAAGCAATAATTGCATGTATTTCGCCGTAATATCCCACTAATTGAGTAAAAGTAAGAAGATTGGGTAGCGAGGAAGAAAGTAAGCTGATTGGATAAGTTAATGCAATGACTGTAGACGCATTAAAAACCCGTAACTTTGCTCGATTTTTTTCCCATTTAGAGGTAAGAACACCTTTTGAAAATATATGTTATACACTGACAGGAATAATGCTTCTAAAATAAATTATGCTTGTGAAACCTCCAGACACGACTTAACTTTCCAGATTTGTTTAATTTATATTATTGTCCTATTATCGTGTTTTATTTATTTTTATCGAACCACCATAAACATTTTTAAGTAGTCGATATCATTTCAATGGCATCAATAATTCATTTCTGGTTTTATAATTGAATGAATACTATGGTAATTATTAAAGTTGATAATATTTTTCAACAAAAAAATAACGGACAAATTTATCTATTTCCATGGTTTGCAGCAGTGAAGCAATCGTTATTCACGTTTGACGAAGTTAATAACACGCAACCCGCTGCTGAATAGAATAATGTGTGCGGTGCACCTTAATTCGTTTATTGACTTGCGAACATTTATTTTTCCAGGGCACCTCATTTTTTTTAAATTATCACGGCAGACTAGTTATAACCGATGAAATTTCTCAGGTTCTCCTTACTAAATAATAATTTAAGCCACTACAATAATGATTCCAACGCAGGTGTCCCGGTATATCATTCTTGTTGGTCTTCGAGGGTAGGACGACAGTTCAGTTTCTGTTGCAATTGTCGTCTTCGAGTCATCGGGATAACTTCTGATGCGAAGGCGTCCAGCGTAATGACAATAAACTTATTGAGGTAGCTATCAGGTAGAGGGAGCGGAATGATAACAGTAGGGGACGTCTTGCAATAAGAACATAGGATTTTTGGTAAGACTATTTTGAAATTGAAAGAAGATAAAAAGCGTTTTCCTTCATAGGAAAATTAGAGGACAAGTCACAATGAAGCCGGGATATATTTATTAGAAAAACATGATTTCGGCCATTGCACCATTTACAATTATCAATAACCAGTACCACTAATTTCAACCCGAATTTTAAACGATTAGCATAACGGCAAACTTTAGGAATTTTGGGAAACATGAAGGCAGGTGGTGGATATGAAGATCTTCAAAGGTGTTTCTTTAGAGTCCATGGGTTTCTTGCGACTGAACGCAAACAAAAGACTTAGTTCAGGGGCGATTAAGCAAGAACTGTCTATCCATCTAATAATTTGGTAGAATGCCTGATGATAATGACCATAGTGAAATATTTACATAAATGAATACTGTCTCTTTGTTTATTGTAAAAATTAATTTTTTTGCTAAATAATATCACTTAAATCACCTAACAAAACATCGTTTTTTCATACCTTCCCAGAATAATTACAATTCGGAAGTTATGGATTAATATTTCTCAGAGTGCGTACAAGAGTGAGACCATAAAATATTATATACTGTAATGTTGGCAATGAATCATTGCTGTACGCTGTTTAATTGCAGCGAATAAAAGATTATAAGTAAATGAATTAATTTAATGAAAATTTTCTGCTGCGATGAGAAGCCAGTTTTTGTTACTCAAGCAAAAAATTGTTAAAATTAAGTCAGTTAATTACCTTCCTCGCAAAACCTTTTAAAAACCTGCCATTCGTCGCAACGTATGACAATAGATTTTAAATTATGCAACGGATATCCTCTCGGGGAAGATAATTTATTATAGCAGGCGCATAAGTATCAATAGCACCATCACTATCAATAAATGGAACATTATTTTCAAACTTCAGCATATTTTTCAGCTGCTTACCACGTAGTTAGTCTCTGAGAAAAGCAAGTAGCATCTTCAAAACCATTAAGTTATAAAAATGGAGGCTAAAAGAGTACACAATATTTAATTATAAACATTCTTATGGCAAAAATCTGGAATAAAAATATTAAATAGTAGATACCAGAAATATATTACATCAGGCTGAAAAGTACTGAATAAAGTTGTAAAGAGTAGAAAGATATAGGGGATACAGGACAAATTCACGTCTAATTTTTCCCAGTCTCATTATAACTGACAACAAAATGCACCGACCATGACCAACGCCTGCAATTGTTTGGAGACGCAACTCACATAACAGATCTAATACACCATGTACGTTTTATTAAGAATCCCAGTCCTAAGACTTCCTCTACAAACTTGAGTTCATCAGCATACGTTTTAAAAACGTTCATTATTAGTTCATTTTAATTAAAATCACAAAACCGTAGTATATTTCCACATTCATAAGCTCTAAGCCAATTATTGGCATTATCTATAAAACGGCGTAAAAATTATTACTTATTTTACAGGGCGTAATAAAATCATATTTCATAAATTTACCATTACAATCTAGTAAAACCAAAACTATTGCCATCGAAGGGACTAAAATGCACGAAACTCAATTGCCATCGCATTACACGAACACCAATAATGTGGAATCGATCACAAAATGCTTATCTAACGCTTAACTAATGCATATGCTAAATCGATTACTATCATTATTTTCGTTTCCATTACAATGCAATATTTTAAATTGCTTTAGGGAAAGATGATATTTGGAGTATTTTTGGAGATTCTTGGAATAATAAATCCACATATCGAAAAATATTTATCCAATCTGTCGTCCATACTTATCATTATATCATCATAGCATTAAATCAATCGCAAAATTTCTAAATAAACGTATTTATTGCCGATGAAAGTGGCTAATCAGACCACACTAGGTGCGATCAATACTGACTATTGGTACCACACTCCAAGCCCATAGTTGCACTAAATTGGCAGTCACTATTTTGCTTCCCAATTCTTGGTACCTTTTGCTATCCATCCTCTCTATATTCCATTAATTTCAAAATTACTTAACGGTAGTTAAATCTTAGCAGCCATATATAGAATCTGATATTCTGTTTACTCCCTTCCCATATTTTATTTATGCAAACTTGTTTCTGCACGAAGGCTATAACTATAAGTTTAAAACGAATTTTTTTTCATACAAAAAATAGTAATGACCCCATGATTTATTATTTAAACCCAAAAAATATCGAAATATATTAAAACAGGGTTTAAACCGTATGCTAGCAACGTTAATCTCTCGGACAATCGGTTATGTTTTTACTTTTTAAATCAATAATGAATGACTCCGGATATTGTAGAGTTAAAATATAGATGAGAGCCACAACGATCGATTAGTCACTTAGAGAGCAATAAGCTTGGGTAAACCTGAATTTTGAACTAATTTTAGCAAGCTTCCTGCTAGCTCTGGATTCTGGATAAACTTTAATCTACCACACAGATGTTTTTGCGGTAGTAGTAGAAATAAACTTGGGTTTTAATTCCACGGCTAATAATATAACCGCATATTTTAATTCGAAGATGTATGCCCAAGGTACAATTGGAACCCACGAATCGTGCAACCCACCCACTGGAGCCCACTAAACCACAAAACCTGTGTGCAAAGGCAACTGAAGTCCTTTTCAGGCCAACCGTTATTTGCTATTCGAAAAAATAATTTTATTTTTCTTAATAATATTAATAATTAATGATTTTATTCTTCAGGCATTTGACAAATAATTAATGACATTTAATTGATGTAAAATATCACATGCTGTTACACATTAACACTGGTCAAATCCCAGGTGTATATTTGTAATTACTACGCAATTAATGTTGAAACATATTTTTCTGCTTTGATATATGTCGACAGGTTACAATTACACACGACTTCTCATTTAACTTTTTCTCTCGTGTCACATGAAATTCAAATAACATGACGTTTAAATAAAAGTACAAAAGAGATATTTTAACAATTAATAAAAATATCCATAAGTCAATTTTCAATACAGTCAACACCATTTATGGGGTGGTTTATGATTTTTACTTTGTTCCAAGCTCTAACCTTAATAATTATATAGTTTACAATTTAAGCTAACCGTCGAGCCGCCGGCGATACACGAGCCGTCCATATATGTATGTATATATTTGCCCTGATGCATCTTCCCTACATTCATCGCTATTTAGAATTCTAACTAAAACACGAAATTTTCCAGGAAGTGCTAATTCAGAAACATCTCTCCAATAATGAAGAACGCAATCTCTGCTGCTCATAAATATTTCCTGTAACGCAAAATGTTCTGCCTACCTTTTTTTTATTTACAATGAATGCATAGAATGGTAAACCAATGTGTGGATAAGTAATGCAAATAATTTTGTTGCAATTTCGATAATAAACACGTTAAAATGCATGTTAAGTATGTTATAAAATCAGTGTGATGATAAGACAAGCGGTAACTATTTAAGAAACAAAAAGTTTAAAAGAACAGCCAATGAATAGGTACCAAAAGCATTTGAATGCGCCACCTTCGAAACAGACACGTATGAAACCTTTGCCCATAAAACCAAACAATGGTTGCGGTGGCCCTCTTCCTCCCCGCTTTAAAAAAAATTGAATCTTCACCTCCCTCCGCTTCTCTCCAATTAAGCTCGCGCTCTTTTGTGCAAGACTTGAATGATTAGTATACTTCTCGCCTAAGGTGGTAGATGGATGGCCAAATGTTCCGTCTCGGGAGTTAGCCTAGTGATAAGGGTAATGAAAAGAGACGAAAAAAAATTAAGGGTTAGAGGCGACAATGTCTTACAATCTCTCAAAATCTAATTTGCCTTAAAATGGTCAGCGCGTTACACTCCGCGTTTTCTGAAGTAAAAAAGGGCATATAGCTATATCCCATTTGACCGCGGTGACCGGTTTTTCAGAGACCTAACCTTCTGGTTCCAAATTCACCCACTCCTTCTCTGTCTCCTTCTCTTGAGCAGTAAAATCTCTTAGTCATATGCAAAAGATTCTGGCATGCAAATTCATGAAATCAACAGACTACAGGAATTTATGCTGGAAAAATTGGGGCAACCAGGATTGCTGGTTTCTGATTTTATGAATTTTAGGAAGCATGTCAAATACCCACAATAGATGTCACTTCCTTCGTTATCTGTATACCCCAGCGTGAAGGAATTAAATCTCTTCGTTTTTATCTCTCTCGTTGCCCAAAATCACATCTTCCCTCCAACAACTTTATTCTTAGCCTAGCAAAATCATTATTAACAAAAAACGCTTTCTCCTTCAACGAACAAGTTTTCCTTCAGATCAAAGGCCCAGACATGGGAATAAAAGGTACCATCTAATGCCAATCTTTTCATGGGCCATCTTGAAAGCACTTTCCTCAATACCCAAGGCCTCAAACCTATCTTCTAGGCCCGATATATTGATGATATTTTTGTCACTTGGCCTCATGGCCGTGAATCTCTACCTTTATTTCCACGCTATACTCCTCCTTTTGTTTCTTTCACTTCTTTCGGACCCGTTTCCTCCAACACATTTCTAAATGTTGACATCCAATTTAAAAACAGCTAATTCATCACCTTTGTCCACAAAAAAGCACTAACCATGGCCAATACCTCCAATTAAACAGTTGCCATCCACCACATACCAACGCTCCATTCCATATTCCCTCTCTGTCCGCGCAACCACATCTGTAACAACGCCACTGCCTTCAGCAATAAACAGCTGTTTTCTATCACTCCCAAAAAGAACACGAAAGCCCCTAAGAGCTTCTTGCTGATAAAATCCTGCCTCCCACTGCTAACTTCAACCCTTGGACCAAAGCCCAACACCCCGACAAACTCAACCTAGTTACCAAATTCTTCCCTGACCCCCATAAAATCAAAACCATCCTCCACAGTTAATACCTAATATTATAAAATAATACTTTCACTACCCTCACGTCCCAAAATATATTTTAAGCGTCCCGAAAGCCTGTGTGATGTCTTAAAATCCACGAGACCTCCTTCAACCGACCGCTTCTTTTCCACCGCTTTCCTCAACTTGCAATCGCCATGGGTGCAAATGCTGCTTCCTCCTCCGCTCTTCTGCTACACTCTCTTATAACATATTTTTCTCAATGGCCAACTGTACTTCCACCAATATCGTCTACCGTCTCTCGTGAAATATCTACCCCTCATTCTATATTAACGATTGCACTACCCCTCTCACCATACGAATGAATGGGCACCACTACTCCATCAAATTGGGCATTCTTCCTTGACCTCATTCCTAAACGTGCCGCTCCCCATCGCAAAACTTTCAATAAGTGTCTATCTCTTCCCCGAATCATCTACCAACATAGATAAGAAACAGTATTAGGGTTACCTTTGTGGAAGTCACAAGCATTCGCTATTAAAAATTATTTACCAGGGTTTCAGCAGATATGTGCCATTATCAAGGTCAAAGTCTATGGCACATAGCTGCTGAAACTTGTGTCGGTTAGAATAAAAAAGTGTAGATTTAAATGAAGTAATTTTGAAACAAGAATACCAACATAGAATTAAGAACTCGTGAGATGGGCCTCCCATGGGTGACGAGAGCATTTCAACCGCACCGGCTATATTCGGACCACTGACCAATAGCCACCTCTCGCTCCTTACTAACCTCTTTTAACTCCCTTTATATTGGCTCACACTGTCTGTCTCCTTGTCTGTGTACGTACAAACCCATTGGAGCGGATGGTGTGGTGTTTGATTCCCTGCTGGGGAAATTATTTTTCTTCTTTTTTTCATAGCCGTTTTACCTTACATCGTTAGAAATTCTGTATTCGTCATCGGATTACCCTCTAAACTTTTTATTTGCAATATTTTACTCGCTAATTATTCATTAATGACAGCGATCAAAGCTAGCACTTTGCCTTGGATGTTGTGGGAGAAAGACCGTGGTGAGCCAACAACTGTGATTATCGCTATTGAATGTTCAACAATGAATATAAATGTCATATTGCTTTACTAATGTGCCTAATGGTTGTCGAATGTCTGAATAATTTTACACATCAGTGAATATAGAATGATTTACTTTCACAAATTAAATTTATTAGCAATGTGATAATTCAATATTTAATGGCAAAGATACCATAAAACAATGACAAAAAATTAATAAAATGCACTGAGAATTTGAGATATTAAAACGTGACGAAATGCATATGAAAATAAAGGGAGTATTTTAAAAAACGTGGTCTGCGTCGGACCAGACGGTGGAAGTTATACTTCTTTGGCCGGTCGCACACACCCGCTCACACACACAGGCAGACAGGATATATAAATGAAATAAAAGACATTTTTTCTCTATTATTCAATATATTTCTCTTCGATATATTGTTATGAGTGATTTAATTTTTATAATATACACCTATATATTATCTGTTATATACACCAATATACTATATGTACGTTTTTGTATGGTTTTTTGTACGTTCGAACTTTGAAAAGAAGTTTTGTTTAAAAAACAAAATCGCCCCAACCGGGAATCGAACATGGGACTCTTAGGTGAAAGTCGAGTGCGCTACCGACTCACCCATCGATGCTCTTGTACAAATTTCGAACGTACAAAAAACCATACAAAAACGTACAATTGTGGATTTTTCTCACCCAAAAAAGAGCGTGACGCGGTTTCTCGACCAACATCCCATCCCAAAAGTCTCCAACGGGCGCAAAGAAGTATAACTTCAAAATTTGTTTTTATGAGGTTATTTTATTCCCTCTCCTTTTCTACCTCACACCCGAACTGTGTGTATGGCTACCAGGAGTTGAACTCGTCTGCTCAAGGTGGAAATCTTACAATGCCTTGCTAAGATATGAGGTTGAGAGCATTACAACTGCAGTATTCCGACCCTCTAATGAGACATTGCACTGCTGAACACCAATCACATTTCGGTTGGATTAGGTTAATGTTGACGCCAGGTTTCTCTCAATCCTTCTTCCATTTTAGGTACAAATAGCCCCACCTGAATCAACCTTTAGCACTTTTTAGCAAACACGCTAATGACGTCAGTGGTCATTTGCTTCCTCTAACAACAAAAGTCTGTCGCACGAGTTTGTGTACTACAATTTACACCGTTGGGCTGACAAGTTTAATGTAAGCAGCTTCAAGCAGTTTCCCAGAATCGTTATTTAATTTTCTTTGGGACGCTTTCATACTCTTGCCGTTTCTGACGCATTGACTAAGTTAAATGTCAGGTATAATAAAGCCATGAATCGCTAACAAATTTTTCTTCAATTTCTCTGCGTCAATTTTCACACCAAATCTCTTTAGACTCAAATCCGAAATCAATGGCTCTTTCCTGAATCATAGCAGGCAACGCTAATTAATAATGTAATTTTATCATAATTTTTATGCACTACCTAGTCTTGAATTTTTATTCAATTACTTATTAAATGTCTAATTTTCCAAATATTATAATAAGCATAATCATACGTAATGGTTTACAAAAAACTCATTCATTCATTTTCATACACATTGTCTCGTTTTCCCTCCTTAGGATGGCCTGCCATTAGATCCCTCATCAAATCTTCATATCTTCTACCTCCTCATATTTCGTCCAGAATTCCTATCCGCTTCCTTCCTCTTCCGCGCTTCCCTAGTGTTCTCTCCTCTATCACTCTCTTGAAGATGAAATAAATTTAATGGAATGAAACTAAATTTAAAAAAACTAAATTAGCGACTCGTACTTCTTTGCACAATATTTTATAGATTATCTCCGTTGAAGTATGTTTATAGATTATTTTGCATCATTGTAAACATGGGCCAACCTATTTATTATTACGGGCACCAGTAGTTGAATGAATGGTGTACATTCAAGAGAATAAGATGCTCGACTGCAGCAGTGTATCCAAAAAGAGTTTAGGAGTGGCGGAAAGAGGAGAAGCAGAGAACGAGTGAGCCACGCCTGGTAACAACAGAGCCATAGATTTTTTTACGGGCAGTAAAAGAAGAAACTCGTCGAGCCATGGCTGTCCTCAAAAATGCCCTCCCGAACACTAAAATGTTACGCAGGAACAACTGCAGCGTTAAAATGAGTAAAAACGGAGAAAAAGGTCCACTAAATATATCATCTGTTTCACTGAGGTCCGAAGATTTATTTTTTTCATTTCTATAAAAGATAGAACAAGGTTAATATAAACCAAATAGTATCCATGAATGAAAAGTGAAAACTTCTAATTTTTTACCAATTAAGACGTTTAAAGAGACACGTATTATAAATTACTAAAAATAAACTGACTTATCGATAATTTGACGCCTGTTTGTATATTATATTTAGTGCCACATATTGCTGTATATGAGATAGGAATTTGGCGTGAAATTTAAAATTTATTGAGAGACCACAAAAATGTTTACGCCTGAATGCCACAAGCACTAAGCATAAACCCTGAGAATGTTTTTTCAACTTCGCACAACGAAATGCTGCTCCAAGGCTCGGAAAATGAAACACCACTTCGAAGTATGTTAAGATTGCATACATGGAAACAGAGCTAAAATTTGGTTTCAAACAAATCAATCGTGGGATAACAGTATTACTATGTGACCAATTAAAACATGAAAAAAATGTTACAGAGCATGACCAATCATGACAAAAAATTTTAGTAGAGAAATTATTCAATATAATTACTTTCCCTATTTTTTAAAAGAATGGCTTGTTATCATTCTAGGTATTTTAGACCAAAAAATATGAATATATCTACAACTGTGCTAATAACATGAAAGATAAGTACCGAAACTATAGTTTTATCGCGACCATAATCCCTTTAAAATATCTTGAATGAATTCTTGAACTAACAAATTATCTATATTAACTTTGAGAGTAACCATCTATACATCCGCTCGTTTTCCCTTCAATATAAAGGTCATTCTTTATTAGGAATTTAGATATTACATAAACCTCCACCAACGATAAAGTTTAATAATGTGCTTTTACTAAGCACATACGGTTCTCCACAACTGCAATATTAAAAGATACGACGCCCATGGGGTAGGAACAAGCAAGTGATGAGAGTATATTTATGGGCAATAATGCATCGCAAACAAATAGTAACGTCACATAACAAAAGATTTGATATCTTCCTCTTAGTCAATATTTTTTCTGAAATCATTCTGACACCTTGTTTTCAGGATTCACTCACACACTATTCGGATACCGATTTCATATTTTCCAGAGAAAGGTGAAATTCACACATCAGGTTCTGGTAGCAGGTCTTTCACCACTTCCCGCGAAGTTCTAGTTCTCAGAAATCAGCAGTACGCTGACATAGGGTATACAAAGCGGTCTCATCTGTTTCCGAGCTTGGGTCAATTCTGTTCGCGGCCAAATAGCTTGAATAGCTGGAGAGATATTCGAAGACTGCAAAACCAATCGATTTCACGAGTTAGTAAAATTGAATTACTTATGCAATTACGTCATATCACCTATGGCATTAAACAACCTAAACGTGCACATTGTCCTCCACAGTGCGCAGTTCTATGGCAAAGACTTCACCTCCACCTTTCCTCCTCCTCCCCGCCTACCATCTTTCCCATTACTTCACTCTCCCTCCATTCCCATTCTCATTTTCTTTTACGTATCTAAAGCACGAAGCGAATCTTTCTCATTTCCCATGAATACGAAATGACTCCCCTCTTACTCTCGCCCTTCCACGCATCCAGCAAGGGCAATAAAATCCGCAAATCTGGAAGAGGTTATTCTGGAAGAACTAATAAACTGATTCCGACATTCGAAATGGGTGACTATATCTTAAATTAGCGATTACTGTCAATTTTACATGTTCATTCAAATGTTTCGGATCGTAAAATTGAAATTAATGTAGTTCTTTTCCCATGACTGTCCGTCTAATAAATTGGCGTGTTAAAATGAAATAAAAATAGGATTAGGTGGTATTGTTGTACAATTCCGGCCTTTTTTAAATTAAATGACGCTAATTGATCGATTTTCAACGGCAATCGATTGTTTATTTGTTCGGCTATTTCCATATTTATCCATAAAGTTTTCTCATGGCAGTGATCGGGACACTAACGAGGTTCCTTCAAAGGCCATTTTGCAAAGACCAGACCCCGACAGCTTTGAATGGAAGCAAGCAGCAAGTTCTGATAAAACGATATTTTAAGGAAATCCCATTGCAATATCCCCCATCGCTTCCACTATAGCGTTATTTCATCCGCTCGTGCTGTAATTATTTAAGTACTCTGGTCATTTTACAATTTCCATATACATTAAAATTTTAATTTTTCATACCCTGTATGAGTAAATTACACTCATTTCAGTGTGGCACTACAGCTTCCAAATAACGAAGTTTTCCTCCTATGCGTAATTTAACTTTTGCTCGTCATTATTATGAACGGCATGGCATTTCTTTGCTGATCGTTTATCTTAAACGGTTGCACATTATCTGGATCACTTGATAAAGTTAGCTAGGCTTGATCTTGATTATTCCTCCTCTTACAGGTTTCGATTTCGCTTAAATTTTATACCTATCAAGGCACTACCAATATTTGTGAATTAAGGACTAATTGGCAGAGCTATGAGTACAAGTTTCGTTATTCTTTTCGTAAAATTATCATATAAGACTGCAGAGCCTTCAATTTTTTAAGATAGTTAACATAGGAACTTTACCTGATTGCTATTGTACACATCGGAAATTACGACATGCTTTAGTAACAGCCGTAATTTTTATGGATGCAATAATGATTTTAAGCTCATATTAACTAAAAAATTGACAACAAACCTTGAGGCTAAATCAATAACTTCATTTACATTAACACAATTCACATGCAACTCAATTTCAAGCATCCTTCATGCTCTTTAGAAGATATAAGTTTCCTTCCCTATGGAATGGTAGCCAAAATCATATCATTCCAATAAGAATTTTCCGGCGTTTATGGTATACTTTAAGAGCCCATCGTTTAAAACCCATTCACAACCCATTTCCAAATTAATTGGATGTTTTCAAGCATAGAACATAGTGAATGACGAGAGCACAAGTTCCTGATATTTCTGCCAAATCTTTCAGGTACACCGGTAATTATTTACCCTTAATCTAAAAATACGTATGAGGTTAGGGTCAGTTAAAGATTGAATTTGACTTCGTTACATATCGCATTAAAACTTGTGGTGTAGGGCAAGTTCTTAATCCACAATTGAACAAGATTTGAAAACTTATGCAAACTGGTATGTAAACAACACAGTAGGACACGTATCTACCTATAAGTATTTGTTCCTTATGTAATTCATTTATTAAAACTTTTAATTGAAAAGCAAATTTTCAATATATGTGTTATCAGCATATAACCATGTGGATTATGCAATGGCCAACTTCAGTATTTTTTTACATTCAAGTCTAAAAGAAGAAATATATTGTTAGAGATGTGGAGTTGATGCTGAAGAACAGCATGTCTAATTATGCTTTGCTGAAAATAAAGTTTATAAATAGGTATATTTGGTAAAGAAAATGTCCTAGCTAACAGCAGTTGATAAAATCGAAATTACCTTTTCTGGGATAGTTATCAATTGCTATAAATGTAAAAGCCTCTTTTGTTTCTCATCAAGACTAAAAAGGCAAGAACGTACACGATTTATACAAATTTGTCGTAATTTCTCCAATATTTATTCTCAAATCATAGGTAAGTAATTAAAAAAAATAAATAAATGCTAAGTTTACGTCGAGAATTTCGTAAAAAGCCTGTTACTTACATTATTAACAATAAAAATCTTATGTTTTAGCAGCGCAGTAACTCGTAAATCGATTAAGGATCCAGGTTTATTCCTAGAAAGAAGAATGTAGGAGTTTCAATTATTTGTATCGCGGACGTTTTCATTTTTAAAACAAAGTGCACGTACTTATTATATTTTATTATTTTTATTTTACTTTAATATTTATAAATGTTTCTTCAAACTTGAGTTCTACCAGTTAAACCAGCACGTAAACCAGCACGTACCCCCTGCCACACACCCCTGAGGTGGCTTGCAGGGTATTTTGTAGATGTAGATGTAAAAATTCACCTCGTAGAAGGTCCACATGAAATAACGGCAGCAGATACAAGATCGACAGTACGTGAAGTGACGAGAGGGAAATTCACTCTCACCAAAGCAGTGACCACACCCGCAAGGCCCTCGAAAACGCCACAGCAGTCATTCCTCCAAAATAAATCTTAGAGCACAACTGGACGCCTTAACTGGTCCAGCCTCACAACAATACGCCTCTTGACACGGTTAAATCGTAAAGCAAGGCTCAAACAACCAAGAGAACCCGGAGAGGAAAAAGGCAAACCTCCATCATTCAACAATGCCATTTCTCAACCTTCGCTGGAAAATGCCCGCTGACCCTTTTCCTGCACCCTTCTCACGTCTCCTCGCGCCCTTCGTCCCCTTTTTACCCCCATCCAACCCCCTTTCACATCCTCACCAGCCCCCGCACCCCCTATACGCCGTCCGAGCTGCCCTACTCCTTCGCCACACCCCCCCTCACCGTCATTACCACTCCCTGGGGGGACGTCTCTTCCCTCTGCCGGACCACAGGACTTTCTCCTTTCCCCTCATTCTCTTACATTCAGAGTTACCAACGTCTGGGAGTTAGTTTTGCTAGAAAAATGCCACATTTTTTATCACCACAGGCTTCTGCCACGAATGCATCGTTAAAATCAGTCCGACAATGCATGGCTGGAAACAGCGATGTAACGCTTGCAGGGTGATCCATTCCGAGTCTATAATTTCGTGATTAATCACACAATTTCAATAAACGTTCTTCCGTTCGATTTAGTACAAAACTAAAAGGCGAGCGCGACCTTGAGTTGGTGGTGCACATGTGCAAACCGCCGCAACTGCCTGCAATTTTGAGCATAAGCAAAACTTTCTTCGCAGCATATCTCGCGGCTCTGATGTGCTAGCGCACTTATTTTGATTCCAAACAGAAAATCTTGCATTGATTTATAGGAGAAAAAGTGACTTTTAACAAAATTTTATGGGATAAACCAAAAAAGTAATCAAATTTCAAATGTTGACGCGCACTCGTCGGAAACCCCGGAGGAAATACTATATTCGCATTTCATAGTATAAGGAGTCTAGTAAACTATGGACAATTGCCGTTTTCTCCACGGTAGAACGGGTGAGACGGCTACGAGAACGTCGAAATGTTTTCGTGGAGCGTGGTACACCCGACGGAGATAACCGCCATCGCGAAGGTCACTAAATATCACCATTATGCGCGAACGTGTTCAGACAAAACCCACGGCTGTATACTCGACATATACGAGCCCGACTTTTACTCCAGGTTTTCACGTATAAATACCGCTTATCAAATAATTTTTGTAAAGAACGATTCTCCTTCGTAAAGAACAAATTCGACCTGAAGACGCCTCCTGTAACGGGGTAGAAACTGTCGTCATGCTAATTGGCACACGCAGCTGCTCCGGAAAACCTAGCTCCAGAACAAATTTCACACTTAACCATGACGCAAAATGAATTATTACTCGAGCACAAAATATATAAACTGAAAAACCAAAATGAAGTAAGCACTCCTTTTGCGCAACCAGTATAATCAGTGTTATAACATTACACTAGGATAGACTTCCATTAGACTTTAAATATGAGCATTTCTTCTCAGGACTGATAGTAGCTCAGTGATAACATATTTTGGCACCGGAACGGATACCGGGTGTGCAAGAGAGTTCAGGCCTTGAAGATGACAATATTAATCATATGTTAGAAGGATTATATTCAAAAGTAAACAACTGAACACCATTTAGTTTCAGTTACATCGATAACTAACAGGGATGTGCAAGCATCGCTCCCAAATTTCATTGTGACTTTGGTGTGTAGCGGGTGGGCGTCAACTTGTTACCCTCCGCCTTATAATTTGCAGCAGAAGCACCCTCTCCATTTGCTCCATTACATGACTGAGATTAACGGAAACCATAACAATCACGGCAGATAACTGACATGACGGGAAAATACATAACAGGTAATGCATAAAATCAATACTAAGAGACCGGAATAACGACTGGATCACTGTAAATCCGGAGGTCAGTTTGACTGCTAAGTGTCGATCTTACTTCGTGCTCTGCCCAAGGGCGCGTAAAATTCAAACTGCAGGTTATAGCTTCAGTTCCTTTCTTCGCGCCACCTGCCGTTTCACAGAAAGACCTGATTCCAAGTAAGTCGCACGGTCGGAATGAGTGTTAGATTTTTATCGTCATAAAATGCTTTAAGTTGGGAGAAAGCCTAGAGCAACAGAAAGTAAATATATTTTTTCTTTAAAAACACTTTCTTCTTCAGTTTGGCATTATCACCACCTCACTAAAATAATGATAAGTCACCCAATTTCCCTTCCATGCTTTAGCAGTGAAATGTGTAATTTCTTTTTCTGTGCTTAGATGGCGAAAGCCATAGAGGAAACAGCACTAGGATGGATAGAAGGATCACACTTCTGAATTCGAGCAAAGATGCTTAACTTTTTTTATAAGAGCGTGTAACATTACCCTTTACACAATGACAATAATCTTTTCTTTCTAATATTTTCCTTCATTTGATCAGCTCCGCTGCAGAGGATTTTTGATTATTTATTATTAAATATTATACATTTCTATATATATATATATATATATATATATATATATATATATATATATATATATATATATATTTAGAAATCTAATCTTGGGGGTTTTTGATTCATACAAACCCCCCGCCGATTCCAATGTTTCTTTAGTAGTCTAGATAGCTTAGTGATCAGAGCATCCGGCGCGAAATCGGAAGGTCCGTGGTTCAATTCCCGGTCTAGACGAATTTTTTTCACTTGGAATCGGCCATCATTCCATCTTCACATCACCATTGTGTCATCACATTTTATGTGTTTCCTATACTCTTTCTTTCACCACCTGTTTGAACGAAATATTTATTATTTACGCCTGTGAGCGGTTTGAGTGAATGATTGAATGGTTGTATGGCCGGAATGGCTCATTTCTACTTCTTGGGCTCTGCGTGCCCCGAAACGCCTGTACTGTATCTTTACCACTGTCTGTGTGCCTGATTCAAACTTTGCTTTCCTCTTCTGTGTACGTAATTTCTTCTCTGCCGGTGAGTGAAAATGTCTAGCGCCATCTCTCGGCGACTTTTACAGACTAATCTTGGGGGTGTTTGATTCATACAAACCCCCCGCCGATTCCAGTGTTTCTTTAGTAGTCTAGATAGCTTAGTGGTCAGAGCATCCGGCGCGGCATATATATATATATAACAATCTTGCTTGCTATTAAAAGATATATTTACTATTTGTTGCCCTGACTGCACATGTGAATACATTATAGTGTACCCCACAAACAAATTAATAAACACTTCACTCAAATAATACATATTTATCACTCCTCACCAACATAGATTGCCTTCCTTGCGTATGCTTTTCACTCATGAATCAATCACTTGCCCATCACAGACACATACATACACTCAATACGGGCATAACACAACATAGATCAAATCATTTACAATATCGGAATAATTAATCCCTCCAAAATACCTCGCATCAGGTCTCGTAAGTTGTTTAGTGCTTCTGGTCGACGTCAAGGCTCGAATTTCCGGATCTCACTCCGCACGTTTCACAACATTGTTAACTCCCTCAGTCTTTCACAAAGAAACAAGATAGCTTTTTTCCACCAATTTTAATATTGTACTATGCGTTTCAACCATTAGGTCATCATCAGGTACAAGACATTGACATAAAGCTCTTTGAGTACTATATATACCAGAAGAGGATTAGGTAGGGAGAAGGAAAAATTAGGGTGGGGAAAGGATGACATCATTATTGCATAGGTCGCTTGGGGAATGGAATGTCGAGGAGTGGGGAGTGACATGGAAATATTTGCTCATTCATTCGGGCACGTCTTCCCCCCTGCACAGTTTCTAACCGTTCTAACACGTCCAGTCTTTGACCTTTCCTTTTCACGTGGAGTATCTCCGGGTCAAATGTACAAGTGTGGCGCTCTTCAAGGAGATTTTTCGCCACGAGAGAGGTGGAATCTCCTTTCTCCCACCATTTCTTGTGCTCCGACATGCGGATTGCGAAGCTTCACCCCGTTTGACCAATATATATTTTTTCGCAATCACTACACTGAATTTTATACACTCCTGAATGGAGGGAGGGATGTAGCTTATCTTTAGTTCGGCACAGTAACCTCTCTATAGTCATTGGGTGGTAAAAAGCCGTTCTTATCTTTCGGAATCAATTTAGCAATTTTGTAAGACAGGTCACCGATAAACTGTAGTTTGCACCACTCTTTGGGTTTAGTGGGGGGCACTGAAAGTGTACACAAATTCCTTATAGCCACGTTCCGCTGTTTATTATTCAGAATCTTGTCGATAACATTGTCTCTAAAACGGTTGGTGGAAGCTATGTATTTTATTATTCCGAGTTCCTTGTTGAATTCTAAGGGTTTAAGAGGCAAGGACACCAGTCTATGGATACGCGAGTTGAAGCCCGCCAGTTTGTGTGACATTGGATGAACTGAGTCCATATGGATAACCGCGTATTGTAGCACTTTTTACGAAACACTCCAAATTTCTGTTTACCATTGGTTATCGATATTTCCGGGTCTAAAAAGTTCAGCCGTCCACCTTTGTCTTTCTCTAACTTAAAATTAATGCACCGGTGCTGATTATTTAAAAGGTTTAAAAAACAGTCTAACTTACGATCACTCCCCGACCAGCTACATATAATATCATCAACATATGTGTACCAATACGTCATATTCTTTAAAAGTTTGTGTCCGGTATTAAAAAGCATAGATTCAAAATTTGCCATAAAAATATCGGCCAGCAGCGGGGACAGGAGAGAACCTATTGCAAGGCCTTCCGTTCCGGTTTTCAAAGATTTACATGAATATTTTTCTATGTGCGTGTTTGCTTATATGTGAGCATGAGTACGTTACAAGCGGGAACCAGTGTTTCCATCGCGGCAGGTCGTTGCCCACTTTTCATCATCCTCAAACAGAAAACTCTTGATATTTCGATCGCGGCCGGCACAGTTTCATCGTCCCTTAAAATTATTTTCCCATCCATCTTGGAGTGCCCCCTATCAACTTCTTTTCCCCTATCAGAACTTAAAATTACCATTACAACATCTCAAAAGCATAGTCAGTAAATGCTAACTAGTTTGAACATGCATGATTGTAAAACTCAACTTGCACTTAAGCTAGATTTAGTATTCCATGGTCGCAAATATCTCAAAAAGTGTAGACTTCGCCAGAAGAATAAATTCCTTTCAAAATCATTTCCTTATGTTATATAGCCGCATGACTTCGCATTCTGTTACCTTCAAACTTCTAAGACCTGGAGTTATAATTTTTAATGCAATATCTTCAAAGGCGAACCAACTCTTTTGAGTAATTTAACTGCGAATATATTCTGACGAGAAAGTATTCCTACCAATTTAGGTTTTTCCATATCCATATAGCTTGAATTTTCCAAATAAATTTCAACAATGACGAGCAAGAAAGAGAGAAAGAATAATTACATCAAAACAAGTAACACTTCTATAAACATGGAATAATATAGCTGCACAAAAATTGAACTAAACCATACAGCTTTTATTTTTTCCAGAGTTACAATGATATTAAGGTTAATCGCAAACAGAATGTCATCCTAAGGGGAATCTATAACCTTCATTTTGAATTTTTGTAATTTTTACCTTTATATTCAAAAGCTTATACGGAGAAAAAATAAATAAAGAAATTAACATTTCACGCTATCAGATTTGTCCAGTACTTAAGAGTTAGATAGTCACCATAAAAAGAGCATTTCCTCAATAACATACATGGAAATTAACACCAGAATCCTTAATTGGAACTCTGCTAGTGAGAAGAATGTCAAAACGTCTAAAGTAAATTTCAATTGAATTTCCTGTAAATATTTCAACTTATTGGGGTGAAGATAACATCGAGCAAGACACTGAAGATTTTGAAAGTGGATCGGTTTTGCATTCAGTTCAGAGGAATCGAAAACCTTTCCCATGGAAGAATAATCGGAAAACATCAATTTACTGGGCTTTGAATTGGTATTGGTGGTATTTTAATACTTCCTTAAAAAAAAAGGTTGCCATATATTTTCAAAGTAAGATGTTTTCTTAAGTCTCGATTGCCTACAAAATTTGTGCTATAATCAACACGTTTGCAGTAAAGTTTAACAAGTACCCTTCCATAAAGCATTTTTGTCCCTTCAACTCCTTTACCGAAATCGTTTTTTTAGGAATACCTACGAGACCAACAGAACACAAGAGCGAGTAACTTGGAGAGAAGGAGGGACAGGAGTTGGCCGAATTAGTGACGCAATGAATTGGAAGTCCATGGAGGAAGTGAATGGACGGAAAGAACGTTCAGCTCGCTCCCGAACCCTCCTCCTCTCTCTCTCGCCCCTCCGACCCTTTCCTCCGGAGGAAAACGAAATATTTGCCTCCAAGACGTTAAAGAAACGCTCCCCCTCGTATTCTTAACTACCCACCTTTTGGGCGCGAGAGGGGGATGGGGACTTGTGACGAGAGCAATGAAATAAAACACGCGGAGGGAGAATGGAGAGGGCGAATAGGGGAAGTGTGGGGAAGAAAGTGAGCTTATTGAAAGTGGATGGCGGGTGAAGGGACGTAGTTGGATGACGAGGAAGTGGGTTTCGAAGGAAGAGGTGGGAAGCGGGTAAGGTGGGGGAAGGGTGGGATGAGAGGAGGGGGAGCGTGGGAGCGGAAAATTAAATAAATTGAGTCTTTACTGAGCGAAATTAGGCCTTCATTGATCTGTCTTACGTTCAATTCATTTTACGTAACATATGCATCCATGCCATGAAAATTCCACCCAGGCGGGACTCGAACCCACGACTTACGGGTTGATGGACGAGGGCATAAATCCTGCGCCAACGATACCGGCTGGGAAGGGGTTTCGTACTGTAGGAAGTGGGATGCAGGGCCGTCCCAAGGGATTGAGGGGCCCTGTGCAAACGAAAATCGGGGTCCCCCTAACTTTGCATTCCCTATTTGATATTGTAGCATCTTTTGAGCATATTTCATCGAAAGAAGGAAATTAACCTACAGAATGGCTAATGATTTCAAGAAATTTACATATGTACTAAGTACTAGGTAATTTCGGGTAATAGGAGGGTTTCCCCGGACCTACTGAAATAGACAACCCCGGGCGGGGACCTCGTAGACGCGGGGCCCAGTGCAGCGACACCTGTCACACTACCCTAGTGACGGCACTGGTGGGATGGGATTTGGTCCTCCTAAGGAAGAGGACGACAAATAAGGTTATTTGTGTCTATTGGAAAAGGGTGGGTTTGATGACTGTAGTAATATCACCTGGGAAATGGAGGAAGGGTGGAAAGAAACCCGGAGCATTACCCTACTCATAGCAAAAGACACCCAGGAGTCCACAGTTTAACATGCCATCCGACAGATATAGCAACTAATAGTGAAATTTTCTTTATTTTTTGAGGGTATATACAATTTTGCTTACCCCTCTTCATTGTCCTTTTTGAGGATATAGTAACTAATACACTTGAAGTGCTCTTCACATGGCACCTAAGTAGGTATTCAAAATCTACTGAATAATTATCCACCGCCCCCGGGACCTAATCCCGGGACCTCGGTACGGAAAGGAAGTGCCGTATCCACCACACCAACCCAATTCCCGCGTGGGATTAGGCGAGTAGTAGGGAGAGGAGTGGGCAGAGGATTGGGGAAGTGGTAGCCTGGAACGAGGGAAGTGGGGAGGGGTTCATTGGTGGTGGAGACGACGTGAAGTTGGGGAATGGATGGAAGGAATAATTGGGTGATGGTATGACTCGGGGTGTATGATGGTATGCAAGGCGTGGAGGATGGAAAGTGTAAGTCAGGGGATGGTAGGAATGTATTGGAGCAGAGCAAGCTGGGGGATGGTATATAATAGGAGGGACGATAAGCAGGGAAGTAGGGGCATCGATAATTAAGTCCGATAATGTAATGGTAAGTGGGGGTTGGCTGTAATAAGTAGATAGCGGATATAGTAAATACGGTTGAGGACAATAATCAGAGATAAAAAATTAGGGAATGGAAATTATAGTTGAATTGTAAGTTAGGGGGTTGTAAGTAGAGGATGGTTACCAGTAAGAATGATTTGAAGGGGAGCAGTAAGAAGAGAGTGAAATATACCAAGTATATGGCAGGTAATTAAAAAATCTGGATGGTGATTAGGGCGTGGGGGTGTAAGCAAGCATGAGCAGGGTACTCGTAAATAAAGTGTGGGAGATAGTAGGCAGGATGAGGAGAACAATAAGTACGGTGTGGTTATGGTAAGTTATGCGTGATGGATAGTAAGAAAGAGTAATGGTGAAGAGGGGATAGATGGTTAGAATGAGGGGAAAGATGGAATGAAGGGTGGGGGAGGGTAAGTACGAGATGGATGAGCAGATGTACAAGGTAGGGAGATGAGAATGGAATTGTGGAGGGAGGAAATGAAATTGGGTTGGAGGGGGAGCCGGAGAGGTGGGGGGAAAGTTGGGAGGGTAATGTAGGGGAAGTGGGATGGATTGAGCGAAGGAGGGGGCGGGGGAGGCAGGGAAAGGAGCTCGGGGACTAGGTGGGGGGAAAGCGGAGTGAAACTCGCGGGGAGAGTGGGGAGGGTGAGGTCGGCAATGACTTCGTCTTGGAAGAGAGAGAGAGAGGGAGGGAGGGGAGGGGGGAGAGGGGGGAGAGGGGGATGAAGGCGAAGGAGGCTTTGGAAGGGAGAGTTGCGCTAAAGAGAGGGAAAGGTTAAGGACGTAAAAGGGAATCAAAAGAACAATAAGCGAAACAGGTGAGAAGGAATGAAGTTTGAATAGTAAACCCTGGATATTTATCTCGCACGACTCGAAAGCCTATTGCGCTCATGAAAAAAAAAATAACCTCTTAAAAACAAAGTTTTTATTATACTCCCTTTATTTTCATATGCATTACGTAACGTTTTAATGTCTCATATTCTCAATGCATTTTATTATATTTTTTCGTTGTTTTATGGTATCTTTGCCATTAAATATTTTATTATCACATTGCTAATAAATGTAATTTGTTATAGGAAATCATTCTATATTCACTGATGTGTAAAATTATTCAGGCATTCGACAACCATTAGGCACAATAGTAATTCAATATGACATTTATATTCATTGTTGTACATTCAATAGCGATAATCACAGTTGTTGGCTCACCACGGTTCATCTCCCACAACGTCCAAGGGCTAAGTGCTAGCTTTGATCGCCGTCATTAATGAATAATTAGCGAGGTAATTCGATGATGAAAACAAAATTTATAAAGATTTAAGTGAAAACGGGTTTGTACGTACGGGTTCCAATGGGTTTGTACGTACACAGACAAGCAGACAAGCAGATAGACAGTGTTAACTAATATAAAGGGAGTAAAAAATACGTAGTCCTTGGTGTTCCGCGCATCAAAGAGTCTTCCTTAATAAAAGATGCAGAAATATCCAGGAATCAATACCGAAATATTCCAGATTACATTCCACCTACGCAAGCACAAAGGCTCTATTTTGAATAAGAGATATTTTGTAATTCTAGATAAAATTATGGTAATTATGTGGTGTCGAATATAAAATGCTGAGAAAATTCCATGAAGTCATATGGGAGATAACAGATTACGCTGAGGCTTAATGCTCAAAGAAATTGATAAAAATTACTCTGATGTGATGGGCAAAGGAAATTCTATAGTTAACTCAATCCCAGTGAATGTTATACGCTTGCTGGGAGTGGCAATGACATAAATAAATGGAGTCTTAAAATCTCCACTAGAGACTTGGAATTAGAAGTCCTTCTTGGCGAGGGAAGACTGAACTTCCAATTCACAGGAGGAGGGCACGCACTCCCCTAAATTCAAAAGTGCCTCCACTGCATCCTCAACATTTCCCATCTCCGAGGCTGCTCCCATACTTCTTCCACTTCTTCTACCGCTGTAGCTCTTTCCACGTCATTATCAGTACTAGCAGTTGTACGGCATACATTAATTGTTTTTATTTACCAAGAATTAAATACGGTAAGATAATCTTGGAAGAAAAACTTCCATATAGGTGAACCCGAGAAGGCATACACTAATCAGCTTTTAAAAAACAGATTTTACATTTATAATCCGGTTTGAATATCCTATTTCAGGCCTCATCAAACTAAGAAAGGAATGAGAATATGAGTGGACCATTTAGTAAACGTACAGTTACAACGCCGATTTAACGCAATAAGATGACTGGCGCTAATTTGATAGGCTAGGGTAGAGCAAAAGGACTATGCCCAACAGCTGATAAAATAAAAAAATATTAGTATCGGAGATTTGGTTGCATTCTCTGATCCATCAATGGCAGCAGAGGAATAAAAATGTTTAAAAATGTTATTAAAGGAATAATTACTATAATGAGACGATAACACGTCAATTAAGCGAAAAATATTCTCGGTAAAATATTCCACACACTGTCGATGCGTGTTAAAGAACATTTAGGTCAATGAACTTAATTGTGAAAGAGGTAATCTTGTGAAATTCTGAAAGTTTAATGGAGAACATTTGGCTGTATTCTGCACGGCATCACTAGTAACTGACCGGTTGCAATGCAAGGAGACCGGCGAAAAGTGACAGAATGTAAACATTGACGGGAATCTGTGTCAAAAGAGACAAAAATAATGCAGGGTGAGATAAGAGCGGATATAATGGCTTGCCTAATTTTTGTTTAAATTAGACTATGCAACTCACTTAGATAGATCTATTCTAGGGATAAATATTCAATACATATGGAAAGAAAAGATAATCCTTTGCAACCTTTGTGGGAGACAGCTTTATTGAGCGCATATGGTGGAAAACTGGAAGAATGATAACAGATGTACTGTTATCGTATGTGATTTAGTTCCAGCAAATATATTCCATTACCAGGTACAATGCCTCCAACATAGTAATAAGAGTAGTTTCCCTTATGGGAGAATATTGTATGGACGACAATGAGTATTCCAATGACGAATATATGAATGAGCACTGAACACGAGGACAGACTTTTGGAAGGACACAAAATGGAATTAGTTTAGAATTTGACGTTTATGATGAATTTCCTGCTACCGGTAATAATCTTTCAGATAGTTGGTCGAGCACGTGCTCTGCTCAATTCCTGTTGCCTGAGCCTATAGACGGTGTTCTACACTCCCTGAAAGACTGCGGGATCGTGGGCCAACATTGTGCCGCCCATTCACACGAGCTTACAGTTGATGATGCACAAATAAATCAGGCTAGTAATAGATAAAGCACACTCTATAAGTAAGTTGCTTAGGAATCCCAGAGCATATGCGTACCTTCCGAGACTAGGGTTGGCAAAGCCAATCCTTAGCTGTGAAACCCGTTGGCACTCCATTGTTGACATGGTTGAGAGTCCATTACGCCTACAAATATCAATTCAGAAACAACGAAGAAATGCCTAAGGAAAATATTTTCTGAGGACCTAGTTGTCAGATATGTATTTCGCTTCAATGCCATCCAAAGCAGCCATAAAAGAACTGCAGTCCGAACGATAAGTGATTTTCTCGAAGTGTGGCTGCGGTGGACGTGGACATGAGAAGGATTGAAATCAGTACAAAACTAGCAAAATACATCAATGACGCCATAACACGCCGGGAGAAGGCTTTATTTTGGCAAGATGCTGTTGTTGGAGCAATTTATAAGGACTCGAGGTACCAGGTAATGTTATCAGCTGATGACACGGACAGAGCTATCCGGCACTTGGCTTCATTGTGGTCGTGCATGCAGGATTTGGCTGAGAGACACCGATCAACAATCCGAATTAGCAGTATCAGAAGACAAAGCAGTTACGGTAGACGAGGATGATCCTCCGGAAATTTTTCTGTGAAGCAAAGCGAGGTCACAAAAGGAGAATAGGGAGAAAAGACCAGGGATCAACCGAAAGATTCCACTTTAAAAAATATTTCTAAAGTTCTATGGCGATCCTAGAATATAGAAAACGTAAATACTCTTTCATTTTGGGAGTCACGAACGGAGACGAACCCATAACTTTATAACCTACCTAATGCAGCACCCAATCTATGACCCAAGATAGCGTTGAGCATGGCACATGTATTACTTATGAGAAATTGCATCACTATTTTTTTAGTCTTTCACCAAAAATGGGAAAACTAGGATAAATGTTCATCGATAAAATTATTTATAAATGCTATTTTCCACGGCATATAACATATCTTTAACTATTTTTGTATACATACTGCTTGAAATATGAAAACCCTGACTCTTTGGGACCGCAATCCAAACCCTTATTATCATTCCGATCTATTATATAGTGGTGCATTGAGAATACTGCCCCTGAGAAACTGTCATCAATAGATATTTTAACATTAAAAGTAGTAATGTAAGAGAAACAATTGCACTTTTCCACAAATTGGTTTATTGCGTACCAATAAACCAATTTGTGGAAAAGTGCAATTGTTTCTCTTACATTATGAAGAACTTCCACGATATCTCGCCTGAATCTGTTGAATTTATTAAAAGTAGTGTTAAAGAACCATAATGGGAAAATATTATTGCTACAAACTTGGGTGCAGTTGATTCCCTAAATGAACCTCATGCCCAGGTCCCAAAATTCATTATTCATTACAGTAATCTACCGGTTAGAGGTAGGTTGTGATGAAAGTCAGAGAATATCCAACGAACTCTTACACGTGCTGTGCCCTTTCTACCTCTATTATTTCTTTCTTCATCTCAGCTTAGGTCCTACCTTTCTTCATCCCGTCCATAAAACCGATTCTCTTCCTTCCCCTTCCCAGCTTACCCAAAATCCTTCCCTCTATCACGGCCTTCAGCAAACCATCGTCCCTCATTACCCCTTCCAGCCACCTACCCTGTCTTTCCCTAATCTCATCTATAAGTTTCCTCTCCTCGCCCACCATGTCAAGCACTTCCTCATTTGTCTTCCTTTCCGTCCAACGCACCTTCTCCATCCTCCTCCACTTCCACATCTCGAATGCCTTCAGCCTATTTTCGTCTTCCTTTCTCAAGGTCCACGTTTCTGCCCCATACAACGCCACACTCCATATCAAGCTCTTCACTAGCCTCTTTTTTACATCCTTACTTAAGGTCCCCGTCATCAGCTCCTTTCTATTATTGAACGCTTCATTCGCTAGCGCTATTCTCCTCCTAATGTCTTTGCTACTATGTCCTCTTTCTTCTAGCGTACTACCCAAAATATCTTATTTTAAACTTTGACCTCTAGACTTGCACAGCCTATTACTTCTGAAAGGAATTTTAACACCATCGCAGCAGAATAACTCTCTCGGGAAAATGCCCCCATTTTCTAGTCGCCACCGATCCTAGCGGCGAGGACGGGCGGGTATAGTTTGGATACAGACAGAAGTAGGCCAGAGTATGGTTTGTGAGGACGGGGCCCCCCGCGGGGGGAGAGGAACTCATGCGAAAGCTTTTAACACGAGAACCGATTACTATAAGGACAGAGAAAGAGGAAGACAGGCGAAGTAATACGGGAAAAATGGCAACCGGCACACCTAACAAGTAAGGACCTACAAAAGGTAAGGTTATTTTTTTGAGGGAAAAAGGGGTTATTTAATCCCAAAAGTGATGTTATCTTTCCAAGAAAGGGGTGTAAATTTACATCATACCGTTAAATATATTTAACAATGGTAATGAATAAAACAAACTCATCGATAATATTGCTATTAAAAAATAAAAGCAGAAGAAGAATATTAGTCATTTAATAAGCAAATTTAAGATTTTAGGTACCCATATTTGTTTTCAGAGGGCGAGGTTGGAGGTGCAGTCTTGAGTGAGTTACTGGTAGGAAAAACAGAATGAGACACTTTTTTAATCACTAAAAAATATATTAAAAATGCACAAATAATTCAGCACGCAGTCCCAAGATCGTTGAAAAACTGGAATGGGCAGGATAGAGATTAATACAACTGTAAATAACCCCCAAAACAGGCTCAACTATACTGTAGCAGACAATTATCTAGTCTTCAAAAGAAACAAGTCAAATTGACCAAATTACTCTTTTTCAAGTTCGTTCTGTGGTAAAAACTTGATTGTAATCCAAAATTGACCTATCGGAATCTTCGTCAGTGCAATTTCGCCAGATTGTTTTAAAAACCCACAAAAATTTCCATTTCTAATTCCTGTTCACTATGGGGCAATAATTGGTGATTTAATCTACTTTAGGCATGCCTCAAAACACTGTGATATGCCTTGGGACACTCAATTCATTTTTCAAAGAAATGGTCCTTGGTCCTTACCAAGTGTTGTCAAAGAATGTGATTCAATGAGCCACGCCTCGATGAAGGTCCAGCTCCGATGTGATGATTTCAATTTTCCCTTCGCTGTGAGAAATTTTTGGTCAGAGTACGATTGATGTCAGGGTGTACTTGATCGGCTGAACACCGTAGTAGACCCATGCAAAGTCGTAGGGGATGACTTAAGAGGATGTCAGCTGGGAATTGAGAATTGTTTTACCTCAAACCGATTTTCAAATCGATTGCAATCATATAATACTAAAAATTACGACGCGGTACTTATTTTTCGGTTAAATTTACGGAGTTTTAGTGGTAAATGGATGCGGCGTGGTGGAAAACAGCCAAAGTTCACGATTCAGCCTTATATTTTACCTCTATAACTAGTTATAATGTACAGATTATTATAGGGGTGCAGGTCATTTTGAACCAGTTCCTATACGCATATTTACACGCATGTGCGGTCAAGTGACTGCTCTGCAGTATGGATGGGCAAAAAATACCAGTATTCGGTAGTACCGATACTATTTTATTTAATCCGGTGGTACCGACCAGTATTTAAAATCGGTACCACCGACGGTACCATTACTAAAAATACCGGTATTTAGACAGCGCTGCTGTCTAAATACCGGTAAATGCGTCAACTAACGGAACTAGCTACGAAAATAATTGAGTGCGTCAATTGGCGGGGCTACATGCAGGCCATACAGGCTGATCCTGCTTTTTTGCAAGAATTGTGAACTCTTGGCATTTCATTTGTCAGTGACGCATCGCGACGTTTGGAATTTCTTTTCCAAAAAAGGAGATTTTACCTGACCACATTACACAACATTAAAACAATACCGATCGTTCTTCATGTGATTTAAAATCCTTCCAACAAAAAGCGATGAGTGCAAACGCACAGCGTAAAATAAAGTGTATTTACTGAATAGCCGATGTATATTCCCGATGAATGTTCATTAAAAATGCCGATGGATGGAAATGTCTGTATATATATTTGGATTGATATTCTAATATGCCGAAATTCTTGAAATTAGGGTGAAAAGTATGTTATATTGTAATTAATAAAAATATTTTATCAATTACATACATATCGGTATACCAGTATTTTTTCGTTGGTACTACCGGGCGAGTAGTATTATTACTTTTTAATACTCATCAAAAAATAGTGGTACTTTTTCGAGTACCGCCCATGCCTGCTCTGCAGTGCCCGGAGTCGGAGGATGAGGGAGTTGAAGAGGCTACGGGACGCAACCAGCACGGCTCCTGTCACGCAGAGTCAAGCGCTTGCCAGTAAACGTCCATGAAGGCGTCAAAATACGCCAAAAAGAAGGAAATGCTCGTTTCGGAGTGGTTCTAAAATAGCGTAACTACAATACGGACGATTGTTGGACACAGAAAAAACCACGTCTTGCATTTGCTGAACTTTGATCCCAGCGCTGAGCTACGGTGGGTCAAAGAGCTGTAAGTCTAATAAAAACATACGCGTTTTTCCATCAAATCGATCATTTTAGCGTATGAATTCCAATGTCCCTCGAGTTTTGAAAAACAAGCACCGTCCTACTCCACATACGAGTTGTCTCACCAAAGTTGTGTCACAAACGTGCTGTCTTGCCGTCTCGGTGATCCTAAGCCTGTCTTTGTACTAATGGCCTCTCAACCTCTATCCTTTATTAATATAATGATGGATAGACCAAAGAAAATTTATCATGATGAGAAAAAGACTTCTTTCAAATCCCAAGTGAGCAAAATCATACAACAAAGTTATAAACTTAGCTTCAAAATACTCTTGGTTGGAGAGGTGAGAAAGACGATGTTCAAGACTCAAATAAGTAAGGTTTTTAAGCATCTGAACGACTACTACGGAAGAATAAATATGCGTGCTAAATCAACCAAGAAGGCAGTTAAAGGAACGTGAAATGAACATTTTGAAGACCTCGAAAACCGCCGTGATTTTACATTGGCAATACGAAACGAGGGGTTTCCCATATATCAAGATGATATAATTAGAGAGATACAGAAAGATTAATTATAATAAGAGATTAAGAAAGCTGTGGATGTGTCGAGAGAAATTAGATTCCACTCAGGGCTTTCTAAACAAATATCGGTTGGCGTAGACGGATGTTGCGAAGAAAATACCTTTTTCTTATTTGCCAAATTTAGGAACAAACCCTTGTCGGGTAATTATGCAAATAAGTTATGTATCAATTTACGTAAAAATCATGACTACCTTCTGGTGCAGATGGGAACTGCCGAAAGACTTCAGTTTGCTTTGATATATCAGCAAATGTCACCATAAACACCAGGCGCAAATCAGTTAGGTGTCTTATCAGTTACACGGGAAATGAGAAAAATAGAACCACCCCATTGGTTGCAGCCACAGCCGAAGGGTGAGAACTGCCCCATTATGTAATTAGAAGGCGTTAAACAAAGCAAAAGAAAAGTTATCACCGGGGGTAATCTTTCGTGTTCGGAAAAAAGGACGGATGTATGGCGAACCTATGTATGGTAGGTTTAATGTAATCTGGAGTAAGCGCCTGGGTCCATTACTACGTCAAATGGTAATGCTCACACTCAACACTTTCAAGGTTCATCTGAAAGAAAATCCGAAGAATATAATGGCTGAAATGTGTGTGGGTCGAGATCATATTACCGGAGCAATTATATCAATATTGCTTTCTATGTCTTGATTTAAAAAAGGGCGAGAGATCTTGATTAAAAAGCCTTTCGAAGATTTAAAAATGCCTCCAGCCACTGCATGAAGGAAGGAGACCAAACGAAGTGGGAGATCTTGGGACTTTATCACCATAGTCTACTGTGTTTGGAATGAGAACTGCTGAACATCCCACAGCATGGATAGTAGCGAAGACGAAGTATTTTAGGATGAAGAGAGTGCCGGCCATGACTCGAGCATAAACCCTGGAATGGGGAGAGCCCTTTTCCGTATGGGCTTCATTCCCATCATGCACCTCCCCTCTCTCTCACACACACCAATCCTCGTTTCGAGTTGAAAAGAGGAATGCTTTGCGCCATGCGCATTAAAAGGCTTGAAGGGGTCGCGATTCCACGCTGTGTAAAGGGGCGTACAGCTCTCGCGAAAGCTTATGGCGTTCGGATGCGCAGAAGGAGACATCGTGGAGGGGTAAAGTTTGGTGGAAGGGGTAGGGAAAAGGGACGTAGGGAAAAGTGAAGACATGGCATTTGTGCCAATCATGAGTGCATTTCAAACAATGGAATTTGTATGACGTGGACAACACAAACGCCGCGCATCCGAGCGCCATAAGCTTTCGCGAAAGCTGTACTCATGGTCCGTAGGACGCATTTCCTCAAGAACTTTGGCTTCTGTCACTGCCACCTGACGATCTTTCATCAAAATTGATACCTCTACTAATCAAGGCTATATAATGTGGCGAAAAATGACAAATATATTTGTAAATCGTATTATTTTGAAATAAAAACCGAAATTCGCGTAACTTGCCTAAAAATCGCGTAATCGCGAATGCAAAAAATTAAGGTCCCTACGAATGAGAGATGGAAGAGAAGGGGAAGTGTGCACCGGAGGATGGGAGGAGAGATGGGTGGGGATGATTCGTTTGCAGATTGTGGGTCTGGGGCTGATGGTGCTGGTGACAGAAGCTTGGACATACAGGGCAGGTCTCGGCGTCCAGCCGACGTGACGTCACCCAATGGACGAGATTGCTATAGCTATCATCGCTTGTGCCGCGGAATAGCTGATTGAACATGTGATAAAACGTAGTTTAAATCACTAGCGGAAGGTTACATCAGACAAGGTGTCATTTCCTGCATTTTTTTGTAACAGAAACCATAGAATTTCAAAGACGAATGCGAAATTCTACCGTTTTCCACCAGAACCTAGCATTCAAAGAGAGAGGATAAGGGAATTCCAAAGAAATTATGCAATTAACGTCAACACTGGTAGGAAATGAAATACTTTTGATGATTATATTTCATTAAAATACACGCTTTAATCTCCATCAACCCTGCATTAAGGCGATCCTTCGGGCTAGCCGGGCAAACAGAACAGGTCATGCATCGAAAGGGACTTGTTTTCGTCCACAGAAATGGCCAACCTTCTATTGGCAGTGCCATGGTCTGGTCGCTAAGTCATTTAAAGGGGACGGTGAAAAACTTGGTAAGACACGGACAAGAATGCAGCGCAGTGGTAGAGGCAGTGGGTTGGTGAAGTGGGCAGAGTATTGGTTTACCACTACCATCAGTCCGGGTTCGAATCCCAGCAGATTTAAATATTTCAATAGAACCCTGAATCACATTTGTGTGTCATATAAGAAGCACTTTGAGTAAAATGCAATACTCAGAAGGTAGAGGAAACTTTTCTTATTCGGTGATTCTCTACATTATGTAGGTACTTGATTCAAGACTCATTGTCAAGTTGTTGTCCAGAAATTCAGTTATTGCAGGCAGGGTACCAAACTGAGAGAATGCAGTGTTTTATTGTGCGTAACGTTTATAGCGCAGAAGTTTGTATTCATTTTTATTCGATAGTGTTTTTTCCTCCCCGCGCAAAAAATTATTTGTACCTCAGCGAGTTAATGGTTTTATGTGTGGGGTTTTTATTCGTTTAGAACTGAGAAAAATCGACAGTGCGCAGAACTTAGACCTCTTGAATCTGTTTTCATTGTGTCAAAAATAATGCATGTAATAATTCTACAACTTCTATGATCATTTCAAAATGTTATTTTATTTCAATTCAGATAAATCGGGATCAGACATTGAATCGGAGCTCATGGGATTAAAAGACAGTACTCCAGCCACCAAATTAACCTTTCCTGCGTCATAAATAACGATGTAAATTTGTGTAGTTGTAGATGTGGATGTAGTTGTAGAATTCATAAATACCTACTAACGGTCCCTCTAGCATTGTTGGCATACCTATAGTGTGGTGCATGCTTGTGAGACTTCGCCTCATGACAAGCATTGGCGATGTATACTAATGCATCAGTAGTCGTAGTTATTCTGGCTTTAATAGGGTATTGTGTGATGCACGTTGGTGACTACTCACCCCCTGCCACACACCCTTGAAGGGGCTTGCAGGGTATTTTGAAGATGTAGATGGCAGTGACATAATTGGACTTCCATATTATAATTTGAATCCAAGCGCGATCCAAGGCCATTATGACGTTTAAAATAATGAACAAAAGCTCTTACGCATGTTAAGAAAGAGAAAGTGAGTGGGACTGTACATAATCTAGCAAGATGTTCGCACCTAGTGATATTGGTGATGTGTTTCGATTTTTTATCTTTTAACATTGCATAACATATTCTAACACATTTTTCATTGTATTGGTAAAAACTATATTTCTTTATTTTAAACCTACCTATAAGGAAGTGTCCTCTACCTTCTGACTTTTACAGCTTTCTACTTTGCTGCAATATACTTCGCAAAAATTATTTATTACTTTCAATAGGCTTTATGGTGAGTCTTACGTTTTTGTGCGCTGAACCTACTCATTTTCGCTAAAAAATACTTTAACAAGGTATTTATTCATTTCTAATATACACTAGCAATCATTTGGTACCGGCAAGTCATAGGCATTTTTACTATAATTAGAGACTACTCTACTGCAGTTTTTGTAGATGAAGTGCATCAGTTCGTCAGAAAAGGGACAGCAGTAGGTTTCTCGGAATTAGAAAAAATTAACATCCTTCTTAGGCCCGGCATTTTTCACGTCTGATTTTTACTTTTGACAGCGTATGTACGATAGCAATGAATCTAGTTTTGGAGAAATACAGAGTATTGGAAAATTTACATCCTCTTCTAACTCGAGCATTTATCTAGCTACCTTCATTTCAGCTAGAAAAATAGAATTAAAAATGGAGGGATATCACTGGCCACGAACGCGTAAGGCTTGAAAGGTTCTGAATTAGAATAAAGGAGCCGGCGTCACATCCCGAAGAATGTAAATCTGCAGTATTCAGCGATTACAAAAGGATTGCAATCTAATGATCGCCAGCTCCGTTTGCGAGGGAAACTCGCAGTTTCATTAGCGAGGTGTGCCTCAAGGAGGCGACATGAAACTCAAGACTGCGAATTTATTTCTGTTCACAACAGAGAGAGAGAGAGAGAAGATGGTTCAGAGAAAAAATATTTCAAAGAGAGTCCTGGGGTCTCTCCATCGCGAAGCCATACTTTGAAACCTCCGTATAATATCACGAACACAACTGAACGAATAAAGCGTTAACGCGAGACAGCCTCCACCCACAGTCTTCGCCGAAGAACGTTCTAGCACTCCAGTCGGATTTTTCTCGTTTTCTTTCCCATTCCTTTGCTTTTTTGTCTCTCGGAATAGATTCAAGCCTCTCGCGGGAGGAATGCAACGAGCAGACCGTTTTCAATTAATGAGTCCCTAAGAGTGAATCACTGAGAGAGACTCTAATTGCTGTGATTCGCGCACTCGAAGACAGAAGAAAGTTTGCCTTTTCTGAGAAATCCATCCACAGTATCTTTTCCTCCCACCCCTCCCTTTACCCTCGTCATGATATGGAGAAAGAGCGCGTAGGAGACGGCAAGACAGCAAGCAGACCTCCTTCATTGCATTGTTCTCTTTCTCTCTCCTCGGGGGGGGAGGGGGGACTGGGGGAGGGAAGGTGGAACAAAAGGAAGACGCGGAATCGCAAAAAGGCGACGCTCCCGCCATCTATCGCCGTCCGCTCGAAACTCCAGCAGCAGAGCGGCGGCGTCGGCAGGTTCTCTTTTCCCCCTCAACTGTTTTGAACACATTGGCTTCTCCCTTCCCCTTAAACTTCCCCCACATACACTTGGCTCGTTCTTCCTTACAAAATCTTTCTCCCCTTCCCATCGTCCTCATCACAATGCTAATGTTCTTCCGCTCTCCCTCCTTCCCTCCTTGAAAACCAGAAAGAAGACCTTCCCCTTCCCAGTCTTCCCGCTCCCCCCCCGTCCCTCCCCCACCTTCCACCACCCCCCCGTTATACACTATGCGCGCCTCCGTTGTCAAATCAACAACGTGAATGAATGAATGCCCGGGCCATTTTCCTCTCCGGGGGAGGAGAACGGGAGAAAAACCCTTTGGGGGCACAAAAGGAAACATCAAGACGCCGCGGGGAAAAAAAGAGGATAGGAGCGTCGCAGAACCATAACGCGACTACTCCATCGTCCAACGCACCCCATTCGACACTTCCGCGTCAAGATGACGGGATTCTCACGTGTCGATATCGAGGATAAAGAGTTCTATCTTGTAAAACAGAACACCGTATGCGTACATTCTTGCACATTCTCTAAAGTTTCTCGCCGAAATGTAGAGGAAATGACACAAAAATCGAAATGAAAACATAATGCAGACAATGCGATATTCGTAGTATCAAGTTTGCAAGCGGAAGGGGTAAAGTGTATGATAGTGCATGGTAAATCATTAAAAACGAAAGCAACAAGGTCTTACTGCTCATGGAAATGATTTTAGTGGGGTGCGTTGATGGCCTAAGAATGTAATAATGAGAATATAGCATTAAACGAATGGGTCCATGATATATGAACTTTTTTCTTCTTAGTTATCGATATATTTCTCCTTTAATTTACATGCCATTGAGCAATATTGTAGGAATATATTTGTAATGGAAATTATTACATTTATTTGGCAGTTTGAAATTCAATCAATATCAGCCTAACTAATCACATTGGATTTTCACATTTCACGTATAGAAGAAATGACATAAAATTCGAAATGGAAACAATGCAGACGATGCGATATTTTCAGTCTTAATTTTAATTTTATAAATATATGCTCGCTCTTTACTTTTCTGTTCTGGGTGCCATTTCTCAAAGCTAACGGTCCATTAGCAAGTTCTTCAAGATCAATAATTGTCGATTTAAACCTTTAACTGTATACGTTAAGGAATATATAGGCTATTTATTGTTATTTTGCTAATGACTAGCGCTGGGATGCTTATATGAACACGCGCATGGACATGGATATTGACAGAGAGCTTTCAGGAAGGTGCCCTAAGTTAAATTTTACTCCACAATCCCCCTGAATGCTATACATTAAATAACACAGAATTACTCATCACTAATAATAAATTAGAGCGAGTTAATTCATATACCAGCTTCTGGAAATAAATGCTCATTTTTAAATGATAACCTTAATAAACAAAATGAACATTCCTCTCTCTACTTTGTGTCATGAGGACGTGTGCTTTTCAACTTCAAACAGTTTGTCGAGCTCCGCAGAGATAACCCGCTCAGAAATCCAAATTTTAATAGCAATGGCGGATGTTGAAGCTTTTTGGTGCGATTGATTGTGTCAAATACGCGGCCACTTTAAAGGCTCATTGTGTGTACAGGGAAAACATACGTTACAACTCCAGCGAATTCCGAAATTTCATCAAAACAGAAGGCGCTGAGTTGTTAGAATCCGGTCGCTTTGATACTCCGTGGAGATATTCAATTAACAGTATTTATTGCATTCACGTGATCTCCATTGCCCACGAAGCAATTTTGAGACGACGATAGTTATTAATGTACTATCAAACACTTCACCGGAATTAATTTGCTGTCTCTCACTTCTGGTATCGCAAATGGAATGGCTTTTGTTGCCACTCTCGTTCATTTCCACGTCTGACGGCATTTCAAACGGGAAAGGAAACAAAGTAAACTCAAAATCCTTTTTGTGAAACGTTTAAACCCATTGGAATATACTCATTCACTCAGCAAACGAATAGTAAGCCTTCACTACCGCCTAATCATTTTTAAATCAATCATTGATACCAATTTTCAATATTAAAATCTGAATGACTCAATTTCTCATTTGCAATGGCTCTTGAAGTACGTTTCGCAGTCGGATAAAAAAATTAAAGTAGCTTTATGCCAATCTCTCACCACCAAAGGCATGGCATGGAATCTAGGCATTACCTAGGGCTAAAGGATTATTCGAATTTTACACACAGAGGATTGATATTTTCTTACTATCCTGACTTCACGTACAATATTTGAACTTTTCAACCGTCATTAACATGTGATTCACAGTTTTGGGGAGCGAGTTGTCAGCCACAAAACTACGCAGGGAATTCCGAGGGCGCCGACCTTTGTCAAGTCTTGAGATAATCGGCTTAAAGTCATCATTGCTCCGAACCACTTGGCGCCCTGGTCATAAGAGATCTCACCATCTCTCCACAACTCGGATAAACTGGGGTCTTGTACTGGCGTAACAAAGTGTTGTCGGAGCGAAACAGCTGCAGCCGCAACTGTTTCGCTCAGAAAACAACAACAGGGTAGTTTCGTGATCGTGCCGCAGCCACGCCGTTGCGTTATGTTCTGTGCAGCGGCAACTGATAGCTTAAGCTGGCTGTTTCGTCTTCTTTTCTGTTCCAGTTTCGCTGCACGTGTGGCTGCATTGCGGTTAAAAGCTGCAATCTGTTGGATTTTAATCTGTTGCAGGCGGTTGCTGGTTTATTCAGCCAACACATGTCCGCCCATCATTGCAGTTAGAATTAGAAACTGCAAAGTACCTATCTTTCATGAATCCAAATGAAATTGTTACTTTATTTGAGAGAAATATTTCTTATTACATAGAAGACAGAACTCCCAGCCATGTTCTAACAGCGCCGATCGATCGCCTGTTGTTTGGTGTGCCTCTAGCTGTTGTCCGGAGCAGGGTGTTACGCGGCACTATTTAATTTTGAAACTGTTTCGGTTGCGAAATAGTTGCAGTGGAACTGTTGTGTTCATTTGGTGCTACCACAAGGGTCTTGTCGGCGCCTTGTATATCACTCCGTATGCAACCCGCGGTGCGCGCCCTGAATTACGGGAAGGGGGTGCAAGGAAGGTGAGCACGTGTTTATATACGGCACTGCTCACTATCGCCCGACGGTGACAGTCCCTTAGGGTGCACTCCTCTCCCACGGTGACAAATGGGATAACTTTATGGACGCGCGCCTGAGGCAGGGAAGCAAGCGGAGATGCGTGCAGGAAGGAAGTGGGGGGAGCGAGGCGATTCACCGCATCAGCAATGTCCTTCAATCCGAACACACTCCTTCCAACCCTAATTCAACTCATCCAGTGACACCAATGATTCCTCCTACCATTCATTTCCTCAAACGCCACAGTTGTATTCAGCTGAATTAGATTGCTTAAGGTAGTTAGAGCGAAAATTCTCTTCGCCTAAATTTGACGCATTTTACCTCACTTAAAAAAAACATCTTTCCAATGATATTAAAATCTTAATCCTTTGCCGGAATACTTCTCGAGCAATTTGCCTGAAAATACAAGCTGTTTTACACGGGATATATTACGGCTGTGCGCTCCAGAGGGAGAATATTAAAAAAATTAGTAATTTATAACACCTACATTTTGTCACCTAGATTTTATCAGGTGTGTAGTTTTTCTGTTTTCTCAACTATTCATAAAAATAATCTGTTACTGGGCGCAGTAGTTTTTATAGAATCGCCTACAAAACCGGCCGATTTGGAGGCTTTTTAGCCATACGGCATGAAAAAAATGAGTCAAGTTAGAGACTTATGTAGATATATTTATTTATTTACTGAGACTTTTGGTCATATGTAACTATATTTTTGCTCCATTAATATTACAATATTTACTTCACACTTCTTAGAGACGCTGAAATTAAAATATATAGTTCGAATTTTGCTGTCCATTATGGCTAGGGAAATATATCACTCAAACTACTTTAAGGGTAGAAAAACTACGATAAGCGTCAAATGAGCTCATGGGTTGCGGGAAACAACAATTAATGAAAGTTGGAAGAAATGGATGGTAAGCTCATTGAGAAATAGAAATTGCTAATTTGTCGAAATAAAAATTGCGCAACATATTTCGACAGATTAATTTTAAAGCATAACCCGATTCAGACAGTAAATCAATTATCACCACCATGGTAGAAACACGTTGAAGTTCTTTCATGCGAAAATAAAAATGTCCACAGCGTCACTGCCACATCTGCTGACTTTATTAAAATTCTAGAGTGTCACGTTTGAGATTTCTTTCAACGCATTTACGGTACATAGTTCATAGTCGCTGGGATGATGCTACTAATTGTAAAGAATAGCATGGAGAGTTCCCGCCACAATGGTGTGACGTCACCTGATTCTCACTTCAGACAGCTGCCTTCGAGGCACCCAACATGAAGTGCCCTGGACTGCAGAGTCCACGTTGTTTTTCGACTGCATATTTAGCTAAGTCTAATATGCCTAAAATAATTAGTCTACAATTACGTGTTTTACAAAGGTCCAGCGGAAGGTTCTAATTTTCAGTACTGAACGGAATATTCAGCAACACGAGCGCCAGGAAGACATAAATGTAGAAACATAAAAATATAATAATGTAGCGTGCTAGTATTACCCTACATTAGTTTTTGAAAGCCATACATTTTATCAAAAAACTTCATGGTGCATTTTTTGCGTGTCTATGCAGTCATGGGAGGGTTAACGCATTGCGCGGATTGCAATTGTTTTAAAAGATCGCACGAAAAAAGTGCCAGAATATCAGTGTGTTTAAATAAATGTTACCAATAAATCATGAATAGTTACGCATGGCACCATTCTGAAATGTACAAATATGTACACATTTGGATGATGTTATCAGCATTGCTAACATATTCACCGGTCCTTGATCGTTCGAAGGCGTAGTTGTTGCTCGTCTTCCCAAATAAACAACGAAATTGGATTGCAGAATTGGATTCAATTGGATGCAAAAAGCTATGGATACCAAATAAATTAAGAGATACATATTAGTTTTAGGTGATACGCTATTTCTGGAGACACTAAACTTTACCTGTTATTCAAATAGAAAAGTGAATTAAATGGGCTCAACACTCTCCCGCATTTACTAACAAAAGCCGGCTTCAGCGAAGTTCGCTATGAGTGTAATGCATAAAATAAACTCTTATAATTAATCATTTAACCTATTTAATTATCAATAGCCCGTATATATTCCCAACCAACAAAGTTACTCAAGAAAATGTCCTAATTTTGCGGCTAAAAATAAGTTCACTGTTATTCCATACCTTAGAGGAAAAGTCATGTTTTGGTTCTCAGCCGTCCTTGAAGTCACAAAGAGCAACATACTACATTGCACCTATCCATCAAGTTTGCTCCTCAAAAGGAGCTTAAAAATCGCTCGCACGCGGTGAAGGTAACTTAACCTTCCGATTCACTTTCACTCAAATGAAAGATATCGCTGTTGTTCTACATCCTATGAACAAGAACTCATGGAAACAAAATGAAATCCCCACCAATCTATGTATCAGAAATGGTATCGCTCTCCTACATGTCCTGGTAAAACTAAGTAATTATAGCTCCGAAAGAGATTTTATTTTGTGATACACTTCGTCCCTGAGCAAAATGGAATATAAATTATTTTTTTAACTATCAATGCAAACACTAGAGAAGAATCGTCTTCCTAAAGAAAGATGGGCAATCGTCGAGAAAAAGTAAGTCTTCTACGTTTTCATACCATTTGCGACCTATCAATAATATAAATACTTTCATCGCTTCTCCTACCAAAAACATTTCCTGTCTAAAAAGTTTAGAAATGACTCTGTCACCTAAAAAAAAACTTTCTAGCGATAGAATTCCAATTCAAAGAACCATTATTCTAAATCCTAGGATATTGAGAGGGACACTATTAAATTCGTTCCGCCGAGTAAAAACCAGATGACGTAGATGTACAGACCGGGCTTGTTTTCGTCCGGCGGAATGGCCTACCTTACTTATTGTTAGTAGTGTCACGTCGCTGGGATGATAATTGTCAAATATATTGTCATTCATGTGTGTTCTCTACATTTATTGTCAGTGCTGAATGATAATCATAATTTTTTTTGTTGAGTAAATATTCCGAAAACTCCAGTAGAACGAACAGTAAGTATTTGCCTTCACATTTCCGATAAACCTTTATATTCACATCGGACATCAAATATTAAGGGTTTTGTTCACATCTCTAGATATATTTATAAAAATGTATATTTTGTGTGTATGCTGAAGGCTGTACTAAACAACGTATAAACTGATTTTTACGATTAAATTCACGGAATATAGATTCAACTGTGCATGTATAAGTCTTAAAAAGAATTCAACTGAGACATACTTTCTATATCGGTGTGTGATTATCTACTGGTTTACACGCCATAGCTCATTATTAGCATCCAATGAATAATCACTCAAACATCCTCATTTGGATCTTATTCATCTTTGAACTCCTTTGCACTTTGCATCGATTATATTTAGCCCTTTTTAATTTCTACCTGTTTATACAAATTCCGTATTTCCAGCAAACCTTGACTTTACATCGAGTATACTATAAAACAAATAATTTCAAAATTGAGTATTTTACAAAAATTATCAATCATAAATCCACTATAATGTTTTCTACCAATAAAAAGCTGATATATTCATTTGAATTACCACGGGTTAATCTAGTACGGAGCTTGCTGATCAAACTTTGCCATATAGCTATCGATTATCCCTTGATAATTTTGTGAACTGAATAATATGAAGGTTTCGTACGCCTTATCGAACCATTAACCATTGAATACAAGGGCTACAGGTCACAATAAAGCAGCAATTCAACAATACTTAGCATATATTAATCAACTATAATTAATGATGATTCATACAAAACATTAAGCACCTGATAACTAAAACCGAAATTTTTAAACCCAAATTGAAAACTTCCTTGGCTGCCAGGAGGGAATTAAGCACGACTATCCCGCGAAAAAAACCAATTCAACGTGTTTCCTCGAAAATTGATGACGTCACCATAGAGGGTGACGCAAATCTCATTCCTCCCCCACAACCCCTCCCTTCTCCTATTCGTCCTACGCCATCGCACGGCGATGACGTATAAGAGCGCCGCTACGTCAACGCTGGTCGTGCGTGGGAATCACCCACCTATCCTCCCACCACTAATCCTACGTCCTCAACCACCCTTAAAAAGACTCCCGAAACCACCCCCCCTTGAGCAGATTGGCCCTTTCCGCCCTCCAACGCCAAATCTCTACCCCCACCCCCCAGAACAACCCCCTCCTTATTCCTTTCTCTCTCTTTCTCTAATTGTAAGAGCCGACGACAACCCCCTACCTACGTCACAAGGAGTGAAGGAAAACCCTTCCAGCTTTCTCTCCCTTAAAGATATCCCGCTGTGGATCACGGAGGAGGGGTGGGATACGGAAAGGGCGAGGAGGGGTTGGGTTCGAGCGTGACGTAGGCAGGCCACCCACCTCGACCGGTTGCCATGGATACCATCACCATCTCTCGCCCACTCCTGAAACTACGCAGAGACGAGCGAGAGAGCGGAGCGAGGGTAGCGGAGGGGGGTAGAGAGGAAGGGAGGGGGGTAAGGGGCGGGTGAATTCACACCAACATGCACAACACTACCATCTGTACTACAAATTCATAGAATCTACAAGTGTTTGATGGATTGTTCAATTTTACACATATTCAGAGGTAAAAGATTTGTTCTGGAAGCATGCGACACGAGCAATCAATATTGTACTAGCCCCCCCTTATCAATTTCCTTATCACAGGGGTTCTAATAATTATTCTTTCACGCGGTCCTAACCACGCGACGTTATATACTTGTATCAGCCCGACACACAAAAGGTACCCTTCACTTTATCACTTCTTACCTTGAGAGAGATCCTTTCCTTTCGGTAGTCCTTGGCGGCAAAGGTTAATGGATTAATTCATGCATTAAAATGATACACTTGAACAGTACATATATTTATAATAACCCATTTATTATTTACTTATGAAACAAATTCACTTTAGTTACTCAATTAATCAATATATGTTCCCTTCTCAAATATATTCGTATTAATTTATAATGTTTGTTCTACTTCACCGGATATTGTACAAAGTGAATTTCGCCGATACTCTATGTCCCAGTATCTGGTTATCGGATTCCTGGATCCTTCCTTAACACAGGACACTGGCGTTGGTAATTGCTGTCCAAAGCTGCTTACTCCCGGCAAATTATCACTGCAAAGACTCTCGTATGACTTTCACTCGATAAACGTCTCTTGTGGCTCCCTTGTTAAGAAGAAGCAGAAGAAGAAGCCTCGTTCCTTGTTTGACAATCTCTTTTATACTATCTCATCTCCCCTCCTGTATGTTCTAGAACATCCCAGGTTTTCTCCCCTTCTCTCGTATCTGATAGGCTATTCCCCTTTCATTATTATAAGTTTGTTTACGTAAATAGAAAATGGTATTGTTTAAAGTTGTTTTCATAACATAGACGGCATTGTTATAGTTTGTTTACGTAAACAGAAAATGGTATTGTTTAAAGTTGTTTTCATAACATAGACGATATTGTTGCCTCGCGGTAGCACGTGTTCCCAAAATATACACAATGGCGTCCTTAATCGTATACTTATGCCAACACGGCCAAAATGGCGTGTTACAATATAGAAGCATTAAATTGCAAATCACCGAATTAACTATTCTGCATTTAATGTATTTGAAAAATCTCAATGACATCTGAATCTTCTCGTATCGTTCGTGGAAGAAATGACATTTCAAACCTGCGTGTTAGGCAATCTACGAGATCTCATCAAAACATTCCAGGACTGGTAGAATTACGCGGCCACCACACGTCGTAGCGTCGCGCGATTGGTAACACTATTTTGAAGAAATCTCGCTAGTTACCAACCTCGCATTTTCCCTAATTTGATACTCATGGTTTAATCCCCTCTTTCGCTTCAGGAATTGCAAAGTTTTCCGGCGTCAGCAGAAAATAGGTCAGCTTGATATTTAAAAGATTTATCACCGAGAGTCTGATAGTGATTCCTATTCTAGTTGTTGCACTATTACTGAACTATTAAATTTATCACCATGAATTGCAGTGAAGGCTTTTCGGGCTTTCATCCGCGTGATTTCACTGTCGTTGACAACAGTTTCGATAGCATTTCAGCAATCTTATTCAGGTATGAAGAGAGATGGCAGTGGAGGCTTTTCGGGCTTTCTTCCGCGTGCTATCATTGTCGTTGACAACAGTTTCGACAACATTGCAGCTATCTTCTTCAGGTCAGCCTACGACTTCTTATCACCACGAAATTTATCTAGCCAGCCAATTTTTGCAGCCATGCGTTATAACTCGGGATGAATGGGAATAGAGTTAAATTGCGAATATGTGTGACCTCCGGGGATTGTACGGAGGGGGAGAGGTGGAGAAAGGTATACCGCCACCTGGGGTTGGAATACTACTGGAGTAAGGAAATAAAACGAAAGTGAATGGTACTTACTCTTTTCCTCTTTTCTCATTCGGAGGAAATTTAGAAAAAGATATTCCCAAAGAATTAAACAGCCTCGACGCCAGATAAGTTTCTCCATACAAGTGATTACTCTCTCCTAATTACTACAAATGACGAAGAAACATATAGTTGGTCCAACTTAAGAAGAATCCAGCTGAAGTAACAGCAAAATTAACCCAATTCATATGTTAATGGAAAATATACAAAATGATCATTTCGAGCTTAAGCCATAATTACGTCAGTTAAACTCGAACTCAAGAAAAAATCAATCGAGACTCAAACCGTGAACCTCTTAACTTTTTTAGTCCTTTGCTATTCTTGATGGACCGTTAAGGCATAAAATCTTTCTAAAACGTCTCTTAAAATCCTCCAAAAATGATCGTGGTCAGCGGAATTATTGGCCCAGCAAGCCGAACGTCTATGTTGCGTTTCTCGGTCCTGGCGGATCGTGTTTAATACCAATTACTACGTGTCAAAAAAATTTACTTAAATACATTATTTGAGTCTTTAAAAAGATCCATTTAAGGTATTCAAGATGTTCTTTTATTTTTCAACAAGATAATAGACGATAGAAGTAATCCGAGCGACAAAACACCGGATAAGCAAAGAGGTAAGTAATTCATTCATTTCGTCGCTGTGTCCGAGCATAGAATTAGCACAAAGAACCGTTAAGATAAGAGAAAAACATTTGGAACAACAATACATGGAAATCACTCTCTAGATTTTTCATCAGTGTTTTCAGAAATTTCATTTTTTACATTAAAATGAAAAAGTTATGAGATCTTACCTTTTCATTAAAAAAATATAGCCATATCTTATGGTTTCAATTGTTGCATTAGTGTAAACAGTCCTTATGCTCATTAACATGAATATACCTTCTATGAATATCTAAATCTTAGGCACCACTGTACGGGCAAAGGTGTTGCCTAGCTTTCCACAAAAGATAGGTCGTGCTGCAGTCGGCATGGTTCCGATTCTGTGTGTCAAAAATGGCCGGTGTTAATAGGGAGGCCAATTCCGGTACCTTTATTTACAGTATCTCTATTTGAATCACGGATTTTCCTTAGTAGAGCTACCTTCTCTAGAGTGGCGGCGATATAATCTGCTTGGTCCTGATTTTTCGGTGCATGCGGAATGTTTGGCAACAGCCACTGGGGGCAAGTTTAGGATCCATATGTATATATACCTATTTATAGGGTAGAGCTTTATTCATGCTCATTAACAAGCTAATAAAATAAAATTTCTTTAATGAATCAGCTTTCTGCAACCACAACTTTTATCCTACCGAGCTCAAATAAAATCAGAAAAGAAAACATCATTCCGAGAACAGTCAAAATAAACTCTTCCACCTTATCCCGCAAGTACTCGACCTCTTGTCAATCTTGTCTCGACGTCACCTCTTCGAAAACATCGAGGTTGCGACGTCATCAACAATCGGGATTTTTCTTCTTTTTTTTGAGACTGAGACGTCAAAATGTCGTCACTGTCACAGCTCGAGAAAGGGTGAAGTCCTTCCTGAATAAGACCCAAGGGCACTTCAACTTGCGTACTTTGGCTGAAATCTTCTGAACCACTAAATGTTCCGCGCGAAAACACTGAATTCCCTCCTGTGCTACGCAAGGAAAAAGTGAAAATAGGAATAGGCGTCCAACCTTCCCACCCACTATAACCCCCCCTCCCCCGACACCTCCTCCCCAAGTAGGTGTTGGGGAGAGGCGCGGAGAAGAAGAGAGTGCTCCGGGAGGCGCGTTGGTGTGTATAAATGAAAAATGTTAAGGTGGGTGGCAGGGGGTGGTTGGCATCGTCCGGAGGATAGCGCCGTGGGAAGAGGGCAGGGGAAGAGGTGGTGGGCGTTGCAAATGAGCCAGTGACGCACATCAAGGGTCTCCGAAAAAGGGGAAAAAATGGCTGCTGCACTGAGTGAGCGACAGGGTGGGAAGCCTGTGTATTTTCAGGGTTTGCGTGGGAGGGTTCGAGAAGGGTCAAGGGAAGGTGGGGTGGGCGGGGAAGAGTGAAAGGAGGATGCCGCATTAAAAAAGAAATGCAGGGTAATGAGTATTTTTTTCTAAGGAGAAAAATTCACTCAAGAGAACCGGAAAAAAGTAGCGACACAGAGTCGAATTACACGGCTATGCACAAAACACAGGCCAGCAAAAGGTGAACTTCTCGAGGATAAGGATAGGATGGAATGTAGTATCGATAGTGATGAAAGAAGCTAGGAAGGAATATAAAGCAGAGTAGGCGGGGAAAAGACGTAAAGTTGAAGATGAAGGAAAACCGAGGAGAGAGGTACTACAACAATGACGTGTTTTGGCAAGCATATCCTTCAATGCATACATTGAAAAGAAGTGAATGAAGTAAAAATATTCCCTTTCGGCATTGGCCTACAGGCGCAGGTAGCTTTCGAAATTCATATTATTAATAAATACCTACAAGCGAACAACACCAGTAGCTGAATTGCACTCGGATGAAGTATGCGCGCAACTTTTAGCGCAATAAACTTGATGTTGACCGAGTTGTTTCATACGTCAGGACACTCTCTGCCGCTGACTAGCGCTGAATTGCCGCAAAATATTCACCCCGATTGAAAGTTCCAGGGGCGGCCGGTTCCTTTCAAAACTGAAACCTCCCTCGGTGACTAGCGAGACGTTACTTTTTCGTAAAGGCTCCATTATATTGACACATTATTTCTACGATATATTTGCAAGGCTGGGTAACATTTAAATAAATGCGTAGCAGCGAAAGACAAAAAAGCTCTAAAATTGTATACTTTTTACGTAAAAAGTTCAAACTTTCAGTTTATCGGTCGATTGAGGCAAATCGGTTAAATAAATTATGAACTAAGAAGATTTAGCTTCATTTTAGTCCAAAAACCAAATTCGTAGCTCAATTATTTCATATTTTAATAAGAAAAAGAAAATTAATCTACTCGGAAATTTGTAGTATTTAAGGTATTTCGTAAAAAGAATTTTTCAAGGGTTAAATATTTTATAAGATATTTTAAAATACAAATAGGTAATATTGGCACGCCTTGTGTTAACAGTTTTTCGTAAAAACAAATGTTTATACAAAAGTTGTAGATATTATTTTGACAGTTTCAGATAACTTTAAACGGATTTTTTACAGTAAGTAATAACGGAGTAATGATTTTTTTCTCCTTCAACCGCTAAAATACGAATAGGTAACATTGTCACTCATTGCACATCGGCTGGTTGTACAAAAAAATGTTTGATGCAAAAGTTGTAGATATTGTATTGACAATTTCAGATAACTTTAACCGGATTTGGTAATGTAAATAATAAGGGAATTATGATCTTTTTTCTCTTTAAACCCCTAAAATACAAATAGGTAACTTTGCCACCCCATGAAATAACGGCTGGTTGTACAAAAACATTGTTGAAACTAAAGCTGTAGATATTTTTTTCACAATTTCAGATAAGTTTAAACGGATTTTATAATGTAAATAATAAGGGAGTTATGATTCTTTTCTCCTTCAACCCCTTTTTTTCCACCCCTTGAGCTAATTGTTGGTGTAATCAAAACACTTTCTGAACAAAAATCGTTTGCTATGTACTAATAAACTATAATACACCTTAAAACATTCATTATGTTTTAAAGTAACGGAGATATTGGGGTTTTTCTCATTTTAATAAAAGCCTCCCCAGTTCTACCCTTTCGGTTCGATTTTGCTCAATAACAAAATAGACCGAGATTTTGCACCCCTAGATTTTATGTAAAATTCTGGAGGTCATAAATGCAAAATTACGGCAGTTAGCGTGTTTACAAAAAATTTATATATATATATATATATATAGTGGCAAAGTTTATTTTTATTTAAATTATCGCGTGTGTGATTTTCCACGAACTCATATATATATATATATAAATTCAAACTTACAGGAGGTAGGAGAAATAGGAAAAGATAAAGAATTCGTTCTTACGGAACGTTTCGAACCAGTTGGTCCTTCGTCAGCTCTAGAAGTCGAGAGAGACTTCTAGAGCTGACGAAGGACCAACTGGTTCGAAACGTTCCGTAAGAACGAATTCTTTATCTTTTCCTATTTCTCCTACCTCCTGTAAGTTTGAATTTATATATTTGTGGCCAATTGGCGAAAACTTCCAAAGATTATATATATATATATATATATATATATATATATATATATATATATATATATATATATATATATATATATATATATATATATATATATATATGCATTTTTTGTCCTATGAACATGGGGTCGCAACTCCTTAGTTACCGAGCTATGGAAAAACAAACATTTTGTCACCAGCATTCGACAGTCGCCATGAAAACGCCGAATATCGATGACTTATACTGGTTGATGAGATACAAAACTTGTCACAGTGGTGCATACGGTACGTATGGTTCTTTTACTGCTATCATCAGCGCTAATATTATTTTATTTTCAAGATGGCTCTCAAATATTCGTAGTAGTTTCATACTTCAAAAACAAATACTTTACGATAGCAATTTTATTTTCGGGGAAACGATAACATTTGTTTTTTGCAAATTTATAGTAAATGTTGTTGCCTATTAATTGCAGCAAAAATCACTTTTCTATCTTTGTCTATACGGAGGATATGGTAACTTAGGTGATGCCATTACCACGAGGCAACAAAATTCCTTGAGAGAAGAGCTTTAATTTTATTTAATTACCTAGGTGATTAGCGGCAACAATTAAAACTTGCCTAAGAGAAAAAAAACTGAGGAGAATATGAAGCAAAGGTCATGGTCAAGAAACTGAAATTACCATGGTTTACAGTCACAACGGTGACTAAGTCTTTGAGCGGGAATTAACTATATGAAAAGTTTCACCCAATTCCAGATTCATTGTTATAAACGCTGATAATCGGAAACTTTTCCGTCGAACTCGAATGCCTTTATTTCCTCAACAATTCATGATTGTGGACATACTTAACAAGTGGATTTCCCAAAAAGAAATAATGTTAGATGAATTAGAGCTGAGCATTTCCGTTTTAGTTACCGGGTGTGCATGTTTTTAAGGTTTACATTTTCGTAAATGCGTATCTATTTTCGACATAGACGTTAACTTTCAATTTCAGCAGCATAATTGATACATTTTATATTATCCTGTGTATTACTTTCCGTGTGTGTAAAGTAAGAAAAAATGACATATATGTTCACCAATGAAGAATATGCGGATATCCATTTCATTTATGGGTATTGCGACGGGAATGCTTTTGCTGCTGTCCGTGAGATTCAACGACGATTTCCAAACCGTAGAGTTCATGAAACATGCGTTCGTATTTTCCAAACTTCTAGCTACATTTTCGTAAATTAAGTGCTGTAAATACTACTCATTGAAAGATGAAGGACTAACCTACACTCCCATTTCGTGATATCCTTGGTTTTCAGCAACAAAAACTGAACTAAAGCATTTCGAAAAACAACAAAAATCGTCAGTGGACACACTACTTATCCTCTACATGAACTCAACTTAATTTAAAATGAACAATGTCGCGCAATGGGTGTTAAGGTCCATCTTTTTCTAAGAAAAGAATGAAAATTAGAAGTGTCTCAAAGCTATAGTTTAGCTACGAAACATTCTTTAGAAATGACATGCAGGAACACTTTCAGCCGAGCTAGGGAGCCACCTTAAAGCCACATCAGCATCTTTTTAAGGATTCGGAAAAGTAAAGTGTATTACTTTTTGATGAATATACAGTATCTCTGATTCACCGTTGCTCTGGAAGCGCTCTTCGTGACAACTTGTCAAGCATTGCTCCTGAATTATTAAATATGGTGCTGAAGTAAAGGGAAGCGTTCAATTTCCAGTATTTTCCGGAACAAGGAAAGATCAATTAGGTGGTTTGGAAGCAATTTTGGGCTAAAGCAACGAACCCTCTTGTCTCTATATATTTAACATATTCATGGAATATTTGTCAAGGATGGTGCAAATCGAATACGGAAATAACATGGAGGAACGAGACAACTGATTTTTTTTTCGGACGATATTGTAATTTGGGAATAATAAATAGACAATGTTCAGAAAGAGGTTGTAGTGGGACCAACATATGAAATTAATAGGACTGGAAATTAGTGAAGAGTAAAGTGAAGTTATGGTGATAGGAAGAGATAAGAATATTGAAATATATATCCAGTTAAATGGTAGTTCACTGAAATTGGTATCCACAATACCCAATTTAGGAGTTGAAAAAGAAGGGGAGAAGAAAAACGTAGAGTATGAAATTGCAAAATATTAGGTTAACGAGGAAAGCTGTTTCAGAGAGTGAGACATTTACTAGTGGACAAGAGAGTACCAACCAAGAAAGGTAAAAATGAATGTTTATAAAATTTACTAAGAACCAATAGTAATGCACGCATGTACCACAAGAATTCGTGATTAACGAGGGGAAATTGAGCAAACTATAAGCTTGGGGAAATTAAGTTCTTGAGAATAGAGCGGTAAAGTGTTAAATGGACAGAGAAAGAAATGCAGACATCAGATATGGAATTGGATTTAGAAGTTTAAGAAATGTGGGACATATAAGGTAATAGGTTAAGATGGCTTTGGCACTTAAAAAGAATGAAAGAAAGTAGAGTCCCCAGAAATCGGGTGAAAGAGAGAGAAAGTACGTAGCAACCTAGAGGAAGGCCACTTCATGATGGATTAATTGCGTGAAAAGAGACTGACAGAAGAGAGAGAGAGAGAAATTCTGGAATGAAGTGAATAAAGAGGGAACATGGATTGACATAAAAAGATGGAGAAGCTTGGTTAATACCTAATCCGACATATTTATGGAACAGGAGCGGCCATAGACGGAGGGGGAAAAAACCCCTTCAGTCAGGACAGTGTTAAGGAAAGAATTCCCATCTGTCACCAGTGGTGAAACAGGGATTCCTCTCAATACATTATGAAGACAATTTTCTGGCTACGGATGTACTTACTTTTATTTAGATCCTTTCTTGAATAATGAATGCTCTTTTGATGATGGAATAAAAAAACTAACGTTAAAACCGTTGCCTTAATTCTTCAATTTTTAGAATAATTCCTATCACTAATGGAATGATCAAAATAAATTAAAACCTTTTTATAGTAAATTAATGACCATTGTGGCGACCTTAAAATTTTACAATATTCATCTTTTCGGTATATTTCTCCCTCCTCGGCGTATGGGACACATTCTCCTACTAACGTGTATAAGCACCGATACAACACATTATTTTCGCACTCTACGATTTAATTATAATAGCACAAAAACAGCATATTTTATCTCACCAGTCTTCTTAACTCGACATTTCACATAATTAAGGTTAATGCAAATTCCAAAGGCATGAAGAATACAAATGACAAACAATTTACAGCAGTATTTTTAAAATACAGACTATCTTCGCTTCTTTTCCGAGAGGAGATCCACTTTAACAAGAACATAGATTTCAAATTTTCTCGACAAAGGCCAAACTGCATGCAAAACAAAATAAACTATCAATTATCAATTAGATTACCGAGGGCTAATAATGAAAGAATTTACGCGCATTGGCCAACTATTCTAAGTTTACTCAAAAAGGAATCTTGCACTGGATTTTAGATAATCGGCAAGTTTGAAACGATACATACACGCAGTGATTTAAAATAGTTCGTCAGCCTATTTATTATTTGCTAGCTTTGACTAATAATTTTATAAAAAAATCAAATTTAATCGTAATTCGAGGAAAAAATTCGAAATAAAAATTTAAGCTGCAGGGTTAACTTCATGTCCATATATTACATAGCGTAGGTACAGACCTTAGAATTGCTTCAACAGTTCAACATTTGCCATAGCAAAATTCGTAGAGATAAAGTAATGGGTAGATAATGTTCAAATAGAATGTAAAAGGTTAACCAATATTTGTCCCAACCATCCAACTGAGCTTTAATATACAGGTGCACTTCAAAGCTTTTCAGCTGGTAAAACGGCTAATGAAGGCCGCCGAGAAGAATTTAATTGTAGCAGTTGGTTAAAATAAGGGAGGATACGCAAAGCAACAGCAGACCAAACTGAAGGCATTTCGGCTCATACCACTCTCCTTGATTACCTAGGTCACTGCGAATCATATGGTGACTCTAGATGTAATGTAACCCCTGAAATTGCCAGCAAAGATGGTCACACAGATATGATCCCTTATCACCCCTTACGAGTAGGCATGATATATTTTTTTTTAATTCTTTCAAATTATTCTCTTTGATCCTTATCCGTGTTTTCGCGCTGTTATCTTATTTAATGTCCTTCTGATTTTTTCGTGAAAAAGAATCTCGGAAACGATTATGGTCATCCCTTCATTAATTACGAGTTTTCATAACCCTTCTAATTAGGAAAGAACAATACGTAACGTATAATCAAGGAAATGCTGCGGCAGGTGAAAATGTTTACTAGCCGCCAAAAAAATACCTGCAATGCAATGTAACGGATCATTGCCTGTTGCGTATGCTTCAACAATACCACTACATACTTTTCTCAGATTTTGTATTCGTAATTTGGACGAACCTGAAAATATTATTTTTACGATTTTTTCAATGCTAACGTATAAATTATCAGCACTTCTGAAGCTAAAAAGAATTTTAATTGCTTGGTTTTTATGAAATATTCCTCGCCAACATACAAACAATTGCTTGTTTCCTCCTAGCTATTTCGAGGGAATAATAATTTTACCAAATTTCATCAAGATTGCGTGAACTCCTAAAAAAAATAATGAAGAATATTAGCAGGTAAAAATGAGCAGAACTAGGCACCAATTGAAATACATAATCTATCATAGTTTAAATTTTAATGTAATGATTTTTCCCGAATTTTTACCTACATCTGTCTCTTCTAACACCAATTTTTCAGGTTAGTTGTCAAACTTTCAAGCGTATTTTAAATATGACTATAGATTTTTACATTTTAGGATGATCATACGTTTTGGGAACTGATGTTCATTAACCTCTGGGCTAACGAGATTGGTACCGCGATCAAAGGATAGTATATTGAAATTCAACTCTATTAGGCCTCGGCCACGATACGAGCGGCGGGCGGGCGGCGGGAGGCGAGCGGCAGAGCGACAGAGTGGCAACGCTGAGTTTTATGTGTCTATGTTTGATAGACGTGAGCGGAAACGCGGCACGGCTAGGTGCCGCTCTACTGCCACTCGCCACCAATCCCAGACATTAATTTTTTCTTGTGACGCTCTGCCGTTCTACTCATTCTGTGGCAAAAAGTCGGCCGAGAACGTTTTGTCTAATGACAGTACTGCCATTTCTGCTTCTGAACTAATCTTAGGTCGAATCACCGCTCGTATCGTGACCGAGGCTTCATAGTGTAGGATTTCCATTAGAGCTTCTCTCAGGCTAAACTTAAGTATTAGCAAGGAAACTGAAAGGGATTGACCCAATGACTACACATTTTAGTGCAAATAATTAAAATCGTGTATATTTTATTACAAAATATTTTGTCAATCAGTAACAGTAATGGTAAAAATAATAGGAATGGCAGGTGGCTAACATCTACCACCACGAGCTCTGGCTGCAGATAGCAGGACAATATGCAGGCGCAGGAATTTGAAATGAACAGCAATAGTATATTACAATTCCACGTAGTAATACATTAGATCACAATTATATGTGAAGAACATGCAACGAAAAAAATAATTTTACATTCGCTTACGTTTCCAAACTCCTGCAAATACTGTTGACCTGGTAAAAGAACCACGGACTCCACTTTTGAAGCGTAGAAATTAATACTACATCCAAAAATAGCAGATTAACGCCAGAGGTGCCAATATGGCAACAATCATCGTCGTCGTTAAAATATTGGAGGGGATTTTTTTAGTCAAACTCAATCCTTAACGTCTCACGCTGGCGGAGTTTCAAAACTGGCCGAAGGACTTACTAGAGTGTGAAATGTACGCAGTACTATTCTTTTAAATTAATAATATGAAGATAATATGGTGAAAAGTAACTTGACTTCGGCCAGACTCAGCTGTATTGGAAGGAAAAAGAATGGAGGCAAAGCCATGTGTTCACGAAGGCTAGGGCACACACAGCGAGAGGTCGACCCGGCCTCTCGGCCAGGGCCTTTCAACGGCGGCCAGGACACAGGGATTCATTGATGTAAATAGGAACGTCTGAGTGTGGAATATAGTCCAGGGTTAAATGACGCGTGGAAAATTTCCTTTTCAGCCTGCGTTTTGCCAAGAGAGCTCCCTTGACGTGTTGACTGCTGAACCTCACATGTAAGCCTCCAGGCTCACCATTTAACTTGGGCTTCAAGCGATAGCAATAATCAATATTACTTTCACTTATTTCAAGGCCTAGATCTGCTCCAATTTTACCTAAATCACCAGTAACCGTTTACACCCTAGGTAAATGGAACACCGCGCATTTCAACATTTTTAGAAATCGTTCTTTGTTACAAGTTATGTTATACTTGAACCCCTGATAATTTTGTTTTTAGGAGAACATGTTCACTTTCCAAAGTTTCAATTTCCCGTAGCACTGGTCTATTTTCCTTGCCTGCGATTCGATAATGTTGGCACCTTCGCCTAATGTATCGCTGAGCATATCGTACAGATGTGAAGCAAAGATGTGTGACGGACTTCTCTATTTTATCGTAGGTAATTAAACGAGTGATTACAAACTCGGACTTTTTCAGAGAAAATACGTGTGATGGATTAAAATTAATATGTAACGTGTTGTGGGGAAGAGTGTCATTAGGGTTGGGGGTAGGTACCTATGATTAACGCATAGATTCGTTGAATTACCTTATACACAGCCACTCGATATGTAGCTATAATAATTATCGCATGCGAATATGATGTGATACCTCGAGAATACTGAATCGACCAAAACTTACAATAATGTTTTTATTATCAATTCGTGTTGTATAAACTTATGAAAACTATCATTTCAATATATTTTACCTAAATGACAAGGTTACGCCACAGATCATGCAATTGCGTTGAAATAGATATTTTGTAGACTACGTGAGCTAAAAAGCTACCAAAAGAGGCTTAAAACCCTAAAAATAGACTAAACAGAAACAACCCTCATTCATTACAGTAATCTACCGGTTAGAGGTAGGTTGTGATGAAAGTCAGAGAATATCCAGCGAACTCTTACACGTGCTGTGCCCTTTCTACCTCTTGTATTTCTTTCTTCATCTCAGCATAAGTCCTACCTTTCTTCATCCCGTCCATAAAACCGATTCTCTTCCTTTCCCTTCCCCGCTTACCCAACATCCTTCCCTCTATCACGACCTTCAGCAAACCATCGTCCCTCATTACCCCTTCCAGCCACCTACCCTGCCTTCCCCTAATCTCATCTATAAGTTTCCTCTCCTCGCCCACCATGCCAAGCACTTCCTCATTTGTCTTCCTTTCCGTCCAACGCACCTTCTCCATCCTCCTCCACACCCACATCTCAAAAGCCTTCAGCCTATTTTCGTCTTCCTTTCTCAAGGTCCACGTTTCCGCCCCATACAACGCCACACTCCATATCAAGCTCTTTACTAGCCTCTTTTTTACATCCTTACTTAAGGTCCCCGTCATCAGCTCCCTTCTATTATTGAACGCTTCCTTCGCTAGCGCTATTCTCCTCCTAATGTCTTTGCTACTATGTCCTCTTTCTTCTAGCGTACTACCCAAGTAATTAAATTGTTCAACTTGCTCCAGTTTGTGACTTCCTACTCTTATCACCAGCTTCGCTTTCTTTGTCCTAGAGAATCTCATTACTTTTGTTTTCCTATTATTTATCTTCATTCCGTATTTCTCACACTGATTTTCCAGTGCATCTACTAAAGTTTGCAGTCCTTTCGATGACCGACTCACCAACGCCTGGTCGTCTGCGAATCTAACCGACTTTATCCACTGGCCTCCTACTTTCATTCCCACGTCTAGCTCATCCCATGCCTCTCTTACCATTTCCTCAGCATAGATGTTAAAAAGTAAAGGCGACAACGGGCACCCTTGCCGCACCCCGCGACCTATAACTGCCCACCCTGATTCACCGTCCGCTACCCTTACATGAGCCCTCTGCCCCATATATAAGTTTCGGATGAGTCTCCTATCACGCCAATCTATTCCTATTTTCCCCAGTATCTGCATTAGTTTCTCCCAGTTTACTCTGTCAAACGCCTTTTCGAAATCTACAAAACAAGCGAAAACATCCTGATTATGCTCTATGTTTCTATCTATAAGTGTCCTCATTACCGCAATCGCATCTCTGGTTCCCCTCCCCTTCCTAAACCCAAATTGGTCATCGCCTAAATAGCACTTTGCTCTGCTCTCCAACCTTCTATTTAGTATTCTAAGCAACACTTTTGCTGCGTGCGAAAATAAACTGATTGTTCTATATTCCTCGCATTCTGACGCTTTCTTCTTCTTCGGGATAGGTATTAATACTGTTTTCACGAAATCCTCTGGCCATACTCCTTCCTCGTAGATCCTGCGAATAAGTTCGAAAAACGATTTTCTCCCCCTACTACCTAGATTCTTCAGTAGCTCCGAAGGTAGGTTATCGGTTCCCACGGCTTTTCTACCCTTCATCTCTCTTAGTGCCCTCTCTATTTCACTCTCAAGTAACTCTGGTCCGAGGTTATCTTTATCTATTGTTCCTTCGTCCTCTAGATCTAGGCTACGGGGTCTATTCTCGCTGTCATATAGCTCCTCTACGTATTCTCTCCACCTTTCTTGGATATCTTCCTGTTCGATTAATATCTTTCCTGTTTTGTCCTTAACCTTTGGTATCGCTTGACCTCTCTTACCACCCGATAACGTTTTCACCTTGGTATACAAAGCGCCCACTTCCCCCTCCTCCTGCATCTTTTCCATTTGCTCACATTGTCCCTTCCACCAGTTTTCTTTTGCCCGATTGGTCACTCGCCTGAGTTTATTATTCAATTCCTTGTACTTCCTCTTCCCTACGTCGGTGTTCACGTTTTTCCATATCCTTCTCTCCTCCATTTTCTTTATCATTTCTTCTGTAACCCACTGCTTCTTAACCCTCTTCTTTTCCACCGTTCCTATTGTTTTCTCTGCCGCTCTTGCGATGCCTGTTTTTATAACCTCCCATCTCTTCTCTATGGTTCCCATCCGCTTCTCTTCACCTATGTTCTTTTCTACTAGCTCTTGGTATTCCCTCCTTTTCAACCCTTTCAATGCTTCAAGGTTCCACCTCTTTATCTTCCTACCTTTACAAAGCCTTTTGAATCTAACTTCACACTTCATCATCACCAAGTTATGATCCGAGTCCGCATCCGCCCCTGGATAGCTACGAGAGTTTTTTACACTGTTCCTAAATCTCTGCCTCACCATTATATAATCAATTTGGTATCTCCCAGTGTCACCCGGCTTTTTCCATGTGTACCTACGCCTGGGGTGATGTTTAAACCAAGTGTTTGTCACTACTAATTTATTTCTTCTACAAAATTCAACTGCCTTTTCCCCGCGATCATTTCTTTTTCCTAGCCCAAACCCTCCTACTTCTAATCCGTCCCTCCCTTCTCCCACCACTGCATTCCAGTCACCCATCACTATCAGGTTTTTCTTTCCCGGGACTTCTCTAATTATTTCTTCTACTTGCTCGTACACCTCTTCCACGTCTTCCTCCCTATGGTTGCTCGTAGGCATGTATACCTGGACCAGTACGAAATTCGTCGGCCGTGCTTTTATTTCTACCACTAGTATCCTGTCGTTCACCTGTTCAATGTTTACCACCCTCAGTCCCAATTTTGTGTTCAGTACCATGCCTACCATGCCCCCATGTTGACTCTCATCTCCCCCACTATAGATCACCCTGTAGTTATCACTCCAATAGTCCCCGCTATCCTTCCATCTAACCTCGCACAATCCCAAAGCATCTATTTTTTCTTTTTCCATTTCCTGCTTAATATTTTCAAGCTTCCCGGCCCTCATCATGGTCCTTACGTTCCAAGTTCCTATTTTTACCACTGTTTTCCTCCTTCTCTTCCTCTTTTTCTTCTTCTTCTCCCTCCTTTCCCTTGTATCTTCTGATGATGATTCTGTGCAAGGATTTCGTGTGAAGACGACCGCGGAGGCCTTGCCTCCCCCGCTGCCGGGCACGACACCCGCCCTAGTGGGCGGCGTCCCGTAGTTGCCAGGAATCAGATATCTTTGAATGACTGAAACAACCCTATAGCTGTGAATTGGATGGATATTAGAATCAAATTGCTCTTGTCTTAACATTATGTCAATTCAGTCCATTTAAATATAGCCCTGTATTTCAGTAGGGTATAACTTTGATTGCCCCTTGAATTTCTAACAGACGACAGTACCTCGGCATTAAATAATAAAATTGAACGCGCGTGCCCAAATGTGCGTTTTTCTTGTTATGCCCATCATACAGAGCGTCTAAAAACTGTGAAAGTACTTTCTGCTGAATGCATTTTAGCTGGTTATCAGAGATAGTGCAGTATAAAATTAATACTAGCTCAATATAATATGTTAACATCGCCACGTACGTCTTACCTATCTAAGTATACAGTCAAGAATTTAGAACAACTCAATACTTCGCATTATTTCCTAACTACTTAACATATTCTCATCTAACAATAAAATAGAATTTGTTTTTTATGGTAAGTAGAAGGAAGTACCACAAAAATGTGTAAATTATAATTGAACTACTGATCCTGAAAAATCATCTATCAGAGAATGTAATGACAGAAAAAGGACAAAAAATGTTGAATGGATAATTTTAACATCCAAAAGTACATGACTAAAAGGTGTGATCATACTGCTTCAAAGAATCGGCAATCGTTGAATTTTTTTTCACAACTGGAACTTTTCTAGATATTATCTATTTTTCAATTCCATGAGTTTACAATGCAAATCTTATACTTCCATTCGTTCCATGCCTCCGTTGAAAGAACCTAACGGTATGATCAAAGAGTATCTTATGACATTCGATGCCCACTGGTTATCAGAATTTATTGGTCAAAACTTCAAGTATAGTGTTGAAATTAGTACACATTCCAGAGATACCGCCTTTTTTACCTTTTAGGCATTACATAACACTCAAATTTCCATTTACTCTTTTAAAAAATTGCTTTCTTTCACAACTAGCAGTCTCCGTGTATCACAACGTGGCATGACCTCTTCCTGGCACGCTCCGAGTCAATAGCAAGAGTAAATGCATGCAATGATCGGGAAATTAGGATGAAAATCTATAAAAAAGGGAACCAATATAGCAAGAATGAAGACTTCACAAAGCCCATGAATTGGAGGGACAGCCTCTGTGTATATTTCAGGGATGAAAACCAACTCTGTTACCCTTTCGATAGATATGACCACACCAACACAATTGAGCATCCTAAGCAGAGAAATGAGAAAGGTTCTCCCTATTTAACAAAGGGAACCAAGCATGAAGAAGAAGGGAATGGCTAACGATGCACATGTTCAAACCCTAATAATGATGTGGTGCTCAGGAAACGTTTGAAATGAAAGCAGTGCGCCATGACAAGGCTTCATCGAGATTTTCGTAATTCTCCTTTTCGTCCTCGGGAAATAAACCCCAGCCAAGAGAGGATTAAAAGACTTTTACATTTCAAGAGTTTTATTTGCTCTGCTAAGACGATCCGCAGATATTCCACCTAGCTAAAAACAAGATGACGGTAGTGAATTTTTTTGATAAACGACTATGATACAGTCAAGCAATAAAATCCTAAGCACCTAATATCTTCAAAGCGTTAAACGCAAAACGCCATTCTCTTTTGGACCTTAATAAGCCTCTCTTGATCCGGCCAAAAGACAGGGATACAAATGGAAATTCCTTACATGAAGATCTATAAATTTAAAAATTCGACATTCCCCTATCGAATAGCAGTTAATATCGTCTTATGTAAACCGCAGCGGCATATAAAACTAGCGGAACGAAAGGCATGAGCGGTCATTTCTCCAAATATTTCCTTCCGAATTTTCTTCAACTCAGGGGCAGCAAGAAAACGGCAACTAAGGAAGATATTAGGTGTATAGGACTTATTATAAGATTATATCGTAAAAAAAGAGACTAAACGCGAGAAAACCAACTGGAACCTGCACGATGTATGGCGATACTTACCGCGTCCGACGAAATGAGAGGTTCCGTTCACAAAAAAATTGTTGATTAATATAAAAAAATTTACCAATATATTCCTGGTTCTTTCTAGTCATTGACGTGACGAACGGAACAAGTAAATCTTAAAAGTACCCTTCTTACACAAAGAAAACTTGTTGAGAATAATGAAAATTACCTTGCAGCATGAGTCTTCAAAACGACTCTGTCGTCTATCGACTGTTGTCAATAAGTGAATATTTACAGAGTGGCATGAATATTTGAGCGAGTGAGGCACTGATGGCAACTTTGCATTGACAATCAGAGGGAACATTTTCTGATTGTCCGTGGAGGAATATAATCACTAGAGAGAGCCTGATAATAAATAATTAACGTCTTATCTCAATCCCACCTGAGAAAACATTCAATTTTTAGGAGTTCATCTGAACTGACTACTGAGAAATCTTTCATCATGCATGAATCATTTGAGCTAAAATTACATTACCATCATTCAACAGGCGTTCGCGCGTCGTAAAGTATGACTACTCGATTCCACGATGAACGAGCACAGCAACACGTAGTTCTATTTTGATAACTATCTTTCACTTTCTTTGTCTACTAAATCTGTAACATCTCATTTCACTGCGAGAGGCTTCATTAAGCTTGCCTAAATTAAGACTGTAAAAGGGAACGTATAGCGAAACAGTATATATTGTTACGAGAATTGTCTTTGCATAATTATCTCGGCTAGACGAGATAGCAGTGTATACATTTAGATTACTGCCTTGGTATTTCAGCGGAGTAATCCCCATTTGCGTACCCCTCTTGAAATTACGAAGCGATTATGAGGAGCGCACGTCAGGCAGGGTACTCTACTTTTACTTTCGCTTTCTGCCTCTTGTCCCAGAAGCATTTTTGTCCGCCGACTGATATTTGATAACACTCATACTTTCTCTCGCTCCCCATTCCGTCTTTCCCCATTCCCCCTACTCTTTTCCCCCCCTCCTCCGGTCATCGCCCCTCCCTCTCCCTCGTACCATTCGCAAGGCACCCCCACCCCACGCACTGCACCTGCCTGCCGATCCCCGCCCCTCTTCAACCCCATCCCCTCTCGCCCCTCCCTCCCCACGTTCTCAGCCTCCCTCCACTCCCCCTGCTTGTAGAGAAGTTTCCCCGTCGCTGAATCATTAAACCTCAGCCAAAATTTCTGGTCAATAGAACGTGAAATAAATTGAAAAACTCATTGTCAACAACGAGGACAGAATCCGAGGTATGGAGGAAAAAAAGTGGTGTTTACAGGCTACGCTGCGAGCGTTTCGAGGTTTACGTGGGTCAAAAGGAAAATACGGTGTAAGACAGAAGGAAAGAACACCATGTCAGATTCCGGAACGGGAAGTCAGAATCACAGTTTGCGTGGCACTCCAACCACTCAAGTAATTTCGTTTTAGAAATTTTACATTTCGAGAAAGGATGTCAACTATACGTACTAGAAAAGTTTTCAAGTCCAACAATGCCATCCACTACAATTGTAAAAGTCTTACGGAAGTTTGAGCGAGATATCACTTCACATATAATGCGATGAATTTGGCGTCACTAGAAAGAAAAAAATCTTGTATCTCCAAAAACAACAAAATATCAGCCACTTAACGAACTACTACTTACGAGATATTTGCCGAAAAACCAGTACCATTTTCCATTTTACATACATGCACTCCAAATAGAAGCATTTTAAGAAATGAGGATATTCTAGCAAAAATATCTCGTCATATGGTGTAGTTTTTACGCTTTCTCAAATATTCATAAAAATTAAATCAAACACTAAACGCAATAAATTTTACAGAACCGCAATAAACTCTTTAGTTGTGAAGGCGTTTTTAACGTAAGAAGTGAAAACACAAGTCAATTTACTCCTTTTTAATGAATATTTAGAAAATTATTGAGAATTATTTAGAACGTATTTATGGCAAAAATTTTCCTCATAGGTTCTGGCACTGCTGCAATAGGTGTTGAACAAAGCCAAAATACTCAAGTTTTTTCAACGCCTATTGCAGCAGCGCCAGAACCAATACGGAAAATGTTTCCAATGAATACATTAATCAATCCTTCGCCTAAAAGCAGAGTTTAATGCCAAGATTTCATAATCACTACTAGGCTGCAATTATGTTACTCGTGAACCTTTGCATCGCGCGTTTTTCGAGGTCTGTCCGCGCTCAATTTCGAGGTCAGTCCGCGAACAAGTTATTCCCGGTAGCTTTTTCCATACTTTTGCCCCATTCAATTGGTTCTCGCCTCAAAAGCCATCAAGTTTCATCCTTGCCAGGGGGAATGAGCGCTGGCTATCCCGAGCTACCTTTTCATAGCAAGAGCAGGAAGGGCTAAGGGGTAAGAAGGGTCTTTGTCAATCGTCTTCTTTTTTCGGTTGTGTAAACAAACTTTTTCCGGAGAAGACGGCTGAGGCTTTCCGTCTCAAAGATTTCTCTATAGCCTCTGTAGCTTTCGGTGGAATACATCAATCGTTTCGGATTTATTAGTGCGTGCTTCAAATACTCTATCCTGGAATTACTCTTTTTACTCTCTCTTAATACTCTTCTTATTTATTTAGTTAATACTCTTTTATCTAACTGTATACATTTGATTCAGTGTAACGCATGTCGACCTCGGATATGCAGAAAAAAAGTTGATTGAGGGTAGGTCGAAATCCTTGCCAACGTTTCGGATTTTTTTAACTTTCATCATCAGGGCTACAAACATGATACAGAAGGTCAGCAACAAAAACATCAACAGCCAATGCCCATACAATTAAAAAATATAACCCTACCGTCAATATTACCAAATAATTATTTTTTTAAACCACATTTTAATTGGCACATGTTCTCGTCCGCCTGTATGAAAAAAATGTGAAAACACAGAAGCTAATTGCTAAATCTATTTGGTATACAGTTGTACTCAACATGAGTTGACAAGCGTGTATAAAATCATATGACAACTGGTAAGTATTAAAATCCAATTGACCCAGTGTTAAACTAAAGGTTTTTGGAATTATCGGGATACAGAAGAGCCAATGCGGAATGTATTCGAGGTTTACCATTGGAGTTTTTTTTACTTAGTTTGCTACATTAGAGGTCGTAGGGCTCATCATTCCCATATTTAACCCACACATAGGAGTCGTTAACCAAGGAAAAGTGAAGAGAGGAAAATACCCCGACTAAAATCTCACTGTAATTCTTGCATTGATAATGTAACCGAAGGCATTCAGGCCTAAGGCACAAGGTCCAATGCAAGTCCATTCCGAGATTTCCAAGGAAATTTAAATTTCTTTTGTTGTAAGTGTGAAAAATTTGACGCTTTTGAAGCAAAATACGCTATTTTGAAGAAATATCGAATAATAAAGAAATATCGAAGATAAGACTTTCTTTCCGCCACTGATTAGAGTGTTTCAACCATTTACCTCGATTGTAAGTAATTAAAATAAAAAATAAGAACTCCTTGCACCGAGCTAAATGCTTGTCATACCAGAGTAAAAGTGAACAAATACGGGGTAAAAATAACCCCATTGAAATGTTGCTATCGGCTATTAAAGAAAGAATACTCACAGGTAGCAAATCTCCGAAAATTTTCGAGGGTCCATTCCATATTGAGAACGTTTCATTGCCACATAACGCCTGTCACTTCGCCACGAAAACGCCTGCAGTAATTATCTTCGTATGCTTTTGTAGATGCTTTGCTTCACTCTCTTTTGCCTTTATTTAAATTTGTTATCGATAGCGTTCTGTCGCGAGTGCCAGATTCAAGGTCGACTTCATATTACGGAGAAGAATTAATACTTTAAATTACACTTTATTTTATGGAGCCAGTTGTATGTATGGTAGTTTTACAGATTGATCAATATATGATGACTTTAGGTGAAAATATGTGGAGGATAAATCTCAAATAATTTAAACGGACATCCTTTTGCCAGAAATCCTACAACGCATTTAAAAACTGTGGAACGAGGGTTTTATGGTGACGTGGGATATAAATACCTCCCCAGGAAATCATTGAAAAATCATTAATTTCCATTTTGATAGCTACTCATCTCCTGAGAGTGTATATTTCAAAATGTTTTGAAGGGCTTTTATTGTTTTGCCTTGAATTTGTTTATTCACGTTCCATATCCTCTTATAAATATTAACGCAGTTTCCAGCTCTCCCAAATTTAAATATCATTCTGATTGTTCTCTCTTATTATGATTTTGTCATGTATTACTAATTTAACTATTACTTTATGCAAATCTATTGGTTGCCCTTGTTTTTTGCATCAGTGTGGGATTTTTAAATCTGTTTTTTGAAATTTACTATGTAACAATTCACCATAAATTTGTAAAATGCGAATAGCATATTCTATTTTTTTCATTGATCTCTAAGATCATATGAAAGCCTATCGTCATATTTTTGTAATTCGTTATTGATAACTTTTCTTTTAAATTATGCTAAGAATCGTACACTTTTCTATCAAAGTTGCTTTGAAATTTATAATATATCCCTTATAGAAGACAAAAACGAATGGATTTCCCGCGGATGATCTCATTCGTCAAACGATAATTTTACTAACACCATCCAACGGAAAAAATCCGTTACCGATAATGGTGTACAGTAAGACCACATAAGGTAATAATTAGACAGAGATGGTGATTTTTAGAAGCTATAAATTAATGATTTGGCATTATGAGTTCTAAGTTTATAATTTCGTTTAAAAATCATAAACATAAAGTATGGTAGTGTATGATAAATTTCAATAAAACCTACTGGTAAATACGAATAATTACCAATAATAAATAGGTATTTCAATATTCGTCATGTCATTTTTTATATCATTTATTACAGTGATATAGCTGATGATGCTTAACGTATCTAATGGTTCCCAATATTTTATCACTGAAATTTTGCGTAACAGACATGATTACGGTTCGGTGGTAGACGATTCCAACATTCATCCCAAGTCTGCTGTGTGTATTTTAACTCGGAGTTCCCTGAATTCCGTCAATGATGACGAGCAAGTGAAAATCTATAGATATCCGGGTTTGAATTCCTGTCAAGGCGGATGATTTTTCCTCTGCGGAATAACCGCGCTTCGGTGTACCTTGTCGCTGACGCTCTACGGGCAATGCCGTAGTTAGTTAGCAGTGCTCTCAAATAAATTCAACCCTTAGAATTGGGAGACGTACCAGATTTTAGTTTATTTACTAGAGCGGCAATGGATATTGATAGGGGTAAGGCTACTAAGGAAAGCGAATATTCTTCCAAGGGGTTCATTGAAAAAAAAACTCAGCGGTCGTGGGTTTGGGGAATATGCAAACATTGATTTTTGCAACAATTTCAAAAATGTATTTACTTGAATTTTAAGATATAGCCAGATCACCAATATTTTCGAGGTAGACCTTTAAATTTACTGCACTGTCCTCAGCCCTAGAATGAGGATAATCCCCTAACACTTGTTTACGACGAGGAACTGATTCACCATCCTTGCGTGTCGTTTATCAGCTCCAACTGCTAACCAAAGGTATCAAATCTCGCATTTCGCCTTTCCGCGGGAAAACCCCTCCCCCTCCTCTTTTCCGCTCTTCTTCCAATTTGTGGCGCTCCTTCTTGTGTCTTACGAGAGCCGTTAAATAGGGACATTCAATACCCTGGAGGGGCTAGGGACCGTGTTGTACCAAGCGGGCTGTCGCCCACCTGGTATCACGGCCGGAGCCTCAACAACTACCACTACGCACTCCAGAAATGCCCCTAAAGATGTGACGCAGTTAACTATTCAATCACATAGTGAAAATCACCTGCTAAGCAGCTGAATCACTACGTACAAGAGACCACGGCAGATGCAAGCAAGAGACTAGTGGTAGTACTATCATTTCCAATGAAATGTGGACACCCACACTTTGTACTGGGTTTGATTGAATGGGGCATGGCCGGAAAAAACTTAGGGAGGGTTGGCACACAAGGCTAGCTGCGGCCTTTGCCTTTACGTCACCGAGAGCCGACGAAGACGGACGCGGATGCGACAGGACTAGCGAAATGAGAGTCAAATAAACTCCGAGAGCAAAAGCCCTAGCGGAAGTAATGCACTGAGGAAACTCACGTCCACGCACACGTAGGGCCGATCGAAGTCTTATCTTTCGGGCTCCGTCGCGAGGTTTTTCCTCTCCCTAGATTCATATTTGGACTCACCGTGAGCACTTCACGAAGAAGCGGCTCCGTAGCCAAATTGGTTAATTCATGCGCGGAAGTTGAGTTGCGGTTCTGGCAGGGTTCGAATGCGAAGAAAGGCTATTTTTTTCATCCTGTAGATAAAATATGCATTCTTAATATCAATACAATTTATATATTTGACAAAAGAAAGAGTTAATACTGAGTCTTTTTTATTTACGGCTTAATATATAAAAATGATGACTCTATCTACGCTACCACATTTATTTCTTTACAGATGTAATTCGCTGAGAGAAAAATAGCATTGGAAGTGGCATTGGTTGCATCTTTGTGTCGTTGCAGTGAATTACCATCATTTCTCCGGTGAGTTAAATACCAGCTCATAGTATCTACAATCCTCTCTAAATAACCAAATGTGTTCGTAGTTGCGATCATTTTGATAAGCCTTAGAGTTTGAAAAGTGATTGCAATTCAATTGATAATATTTATTTTCAAACTTCTAGTACTTGGTCACGTAAAAATGTGGGAAGTGAGGTATGTACGAACGCTTTCCTTCCAGTGGGTGTTCGAACCACAGTAAGCTATAAGGACCGAGTGGAAACAAATAGGTACATCAGCTCTTTCACCCTTAATTATCCTACGATTATAAATATTGAATATTATATTATAATATAATAAAATAATAAAAATTATATGTGGATGACCGATATCGACGTCACTATTTATCTTCAACCTTTTTAGTAATTTTGTGTATTCATACGGAAATATTTCTTTTTGAAAAATCTTGTGGCCTCACCATATGATTGCACCGCTAACTACGTGTAAGTAGGAGTTAAAATTGCGCACTAATCTTGGGCCAATTTCGTAATTTTCCTCTTTACGAAATTACATGAATAAAACTGAAGTTATGATTTCATTGGAAGTGAATCTGAATTTTATTTGACCATGATGTATTTAGACACATTAAATAGATTTTGGGCAATGCGATGAGTATATCCGTGAATATGTGCTTCAAGCCTCGGAGAAAATTGGTGTTAGAACGCCGTAATTGAACGTGCGCCGTCTTCTGACCTCTCTGTCGCTGAAAGAGTCATTATTGTTAGGATGGTAGGCTCAGGAATATCCATCTCTGATGTAGCGAGAAGGATGGGTGTTAATCGAATCACCGTTCGAAGGTGGACTCACCGCTATGCGGACAGCGACGATACCTTTAACAGTAGGCATTGACCGGGGAAGCTGCACATCAGCAGCAGTAGACAATGAAATTGCTCACTGCACCCGGAAATACTCTCTAACGAGCAAAGGGGCTGAGGGAACTCGGCAAAATTTAAATCTAGAATTCAGTTATTCCACTGTTCGACGGTGCCTCCATGAGGCAAGACTAAAATGCCATCAGCCTGCCCAAAAGCCTCTGTTACGGGGAAAACAAACTAGCAAGACTGCGGTTCGCAGAAAAGTTCTTTAACAATCCGAAAGAATTTTGGAGCTTCACCAATTTTACGGACGAGAAAACGTTTAGTAGTGACTGCAACGGCAAAATGCACTTGTGGCGTCCACGTAATGCGCGGTAAGTAAGCTGTAGGTTCATATATTATACACTGAATGTATTGATTCAGTGCCAGAATTTTGTCTCTATTGATTTTTCTCTCGAATGAGAGAAATAATAATTTATCACCAGTAAAATACATTGTAAAGTTTATGTTAAATAATAGTGAACAACTTGGTGAATCCACATAAAATTATGTATTTACTACCTAGGTTTCGCTGCAGTACAGCACCATCAGGTGATAATCGAATTGATCGAAGGTGATTCAATAATCACCTGATGATGCGGTACTACAGCGAAACCTAGTTTGTAAATAAATCATTTTAAATGGAATTACAAAGTTATTAATTATTATTTAATATGAATCAGTTCCAGGAGGTTTCGTCAGAAACGATTAATTTTAGTAAGTTCTAGGGTTTAAAATACTTAAAGCTTCAAAGCCAATATATAACGCTCGGTAACTGCAAAAATAAGACATAGTACCGTCACTGTTTCCAATAATGCTATTTGAAATAAATTAGGTAGGAATCCTTTTTTCGATTGCGATACTTAAAAAGGAATGGCGCTCAAATGAATTCAATGATTTTAAAATGAGCTATTATTAAATATTTATTTAATCTCAGGGAATTTAAATAGCTCTTTTTCATAATTATTTATGGATCTGTAATGTTTTCCCTCTTATTGGGTATAAATATTGAAAATTCCTGAGGAATCGTGGTTCTGGACGCATATCCTTAAGCTTTTGGGGGTGTATGACTACTGCCGGCCAAGGGCCTCTTGTATGAATCTCTCCAAGAATGAACGCACGAGAATGTCGGAATTTTAGAAGAATACTTAAAGCCCTACGCCAGAGCGATTGTTCCCAAATGAGAGGTCAATTTCATTCATGATAACTGCCCCGTGCACACAACCGTAATCGTTGACAATTTTTTTTCAGAAAAATGAGGAGATAGTGGTTACACCATGGCCGGCACATTCACCCGACTTAAACCCCATTGAGAACTTGTGGGGAATGATGACAAATGAATGGCAACCGAAGGGCGTCACAACAGTGGAGGCGATAGAGGTGCATGTCCATGACTTGTGGAACTCATTTCGTCGACGGCCTCACATATGCGAGAATGTCGTATCAATGCCTCGCCGTCTGCAGCAAGTTGAAGAATCAGGTGGTGAGGTCACAAAGTATTAATAACATGAAAGAAATTAGAATAGCTCTACTTTTTAATCACCCGTTCTACCCCGAGAGAAATACATCATACCAAAATTACGCCTGAGCCTGATTAAAAAAGTTGAAGATATGGGTGACGTTGATAACGGTCATACATAAATGTATAACTATTAAAAATCGCCGGATAATTTGGAGTAAATACCTATTTATTTTCACCTGGTCCTTATAGCTTACTATGGTTCGCACACTAAGTCACGGATTAACACACTTGGGAGTCTATAGGCAGTGCAAGCAACGGGACCCACATTAATAAACAAGTCGCAAGAGAAGAAAGGGGAAGACAATTCTCAGGGCCCCCAAAGCCTCGGAGCTCATAGGCTACTGCCTACTTTGCCTTATAGGTAATCCGGCTCTGCGCACATCCACTGGAAGGAAAGCGTTCGTACTTAAAAGCACCTCACCTACCACATTTTTACGTGACCAATTGCTAGAAGTTTGAAAATTAAGATTATAAATTGAATTACAATCATTTTTCAAACTCTAGGCTTTATCAAAATGATCGCAACTTCGAATACATTTGGTTATTTAGAGAGGATTGTAGATACTAGAGATTGTAGAGCAGGTATTTAACTCACCGAAGAAATGATGGTAATAAACTGCAAGGACACAAAGATGCAACCACTACCACTTCCAATGCTATTTTTCTCTTAGTGAATGAAATCTGTTAAGAAATAAATGTTGCAGCGTAGATACAGTCATCATATTTATAAATTAAGCCTTAATAAAAAACCTCAGCATTAACTCTTTCTTTTGTCACCTTTATATAAATTGTGTTGATATTAAGAATGCATATTTTATCTACAAGATGAAAAAATAGCCTTTCATCGGATTCGAACCCTGCCAGAACCTCACCTCAACTTCCGGGCGTGGAATTAATCAACTCGGCTACAGAGCCGCTTCCTAGTGAGACACTCACCGTTTGGCAATTCCATTTCGAAAGCTGAGGAAAGTTCAACTAGGGCGACGCGGTTCTACACGAACTCACGTGAAGGATTCCGGGCTTCTGATTGGCTGAAGATCTAGTTTTCGCGTCTCTTCGACTGAAACGCGTCCATGAAAACGTACCTTAAAGCCCTGGTCACACGATACATTAGCACGTACCAGTTAATGTGTGAATGCATGAATGCGAGAAGGAACGCGAAAATGTATCATGTAACCATACCAAAATGTACGAATGCATGAACGCGTGAACAGAAAATAGAACCTGTTCTAATTTGGTTCATGCATTCGTACAAGTTGCGTTCGTGCTTCGGTGACACCTGGGGGGTGTTTCAGAGTCATCCGTTCCGATCGGATCGGAAGGCTTGGATCGGATTCTACGTCACTTACTATCGACAGGACAATCCGTGCGTTTCAGACTGCTTCCGATCGACTCAAGGAAGGCTTACCGATCGGAACCGGGTCGATCGGGATGGAGGTGTCGGAAAGTCATTCCGATTGCGTTGGTTGGTCTCAGGTGAATACCCTTATCATGTTGTTGACGTTAATTATTTGGTTATAATAAGATAATACCGCTTTATTTCATGAGTGCACATTTATGTGGATATTCTGCCAGAATAATATAGGTGTGGGAGAATTTAATTAGCGTGTAAATGGGACAATATATGCGCAAGTTGTATCACTGTTGGCGCAAGTGTGATTACATATTATTTGGGCAAGTAATTTAGTAAAAGGAAGATGAGACGAGTTGGAATGCATAGCATAATAACGTATAAATATCTCAGGTAGCTTAATGTAGTGGAAACTGGTCCTTCACTTTGGAAATATATCCATTTATTTAGTTTTGATACGATACGTGTACGTGACCTAGCAATAGCATCGTAGGCCTTTGACATAAAAATTAGATATGGTTATGAACTTAGTTAGGTTGATTCCATTTTGTACAACCTAAATATTATATTTCTACGTGAAATATGCGTTTGAAGTGATATATCTGCTGCGATTTCCGTAGTTATATTCACGGTCGTATATATGTTATATTGGTGACGTGATTTTAGCCCAGGCGCTCAAACGGCAATGCTGCCAACATCAACCCCCAGTATGATTTGAAAGCAACGTATGGCGCAAGGAAAGCGCAGAAATAATTACCACTAAATAAATAAATATTACCCACTGTAAACGTCCTGAAACGGTAGATAAAATAATGAGAGATAGTAACAGGAGAGTACTGTATTTGATGAAGTAAATAAAATATAGTGATATTCCCAGGTTTGACACCCTGGGCCGGCTAACCACGTAACCGCCCGAGCCCCGCACGAGGCAAGCGCCCATACATCTTCATACGGACTTAACCGTCCACAGATCCTATTGAAAATAATTGTAGATACTGGGAGTAATGTACTCTCAATGGTGGATTAAAGAAATGTTACTCATATTCCCAGGTTTGACACCCAGGGCCATTAGCAAGTGTGCCATTTTAGCACTAAAATAGTGTTATAAAAATAACCGGTTACGTGTACCACAGATAACAATCAAACCCCATTATTTTATCCAACGTGTCAAGCCATTGACAATCATCGACACCATAAAACCTTTCAATGTAGTCACTGTATTTCCTTCCAATGAACCTCCATTTTTACGGGCAAAATGTTAGATATAAACGGCATATCATGAAGGTTGAACATTAATGAAGAAGGACGACATTCAAATGAGATAAACAATGAAAATAACACGTCGGATTTTGGATAAATCATTGAGTAAATGATGCTGAGTAGGTATCTGTTGTTGCGAGAAAGGGTACGTTTCGCGACTGTATCTATTGTAAGTCATATGAATGTGACCTTAATATTCAACTGTGTACTCACGAGAATGAACGAACAAAATCGTTTAAAATTTGCCTTCATTCCCGTCATTTACACAAATAGACAGGAGATTACATTGAAAAAATTACAAAAGGACAATTATAAAATAATTTTAACCCACAATAACGTCAATTATAAGACAATGTATCAATTAGCACAAATAAATGCCCATACATACCATTTCCCTACATTATGAAGTGTTAAACCTGGCGGGAGGTTACTTTTCGCTGCTCACTTTTCTCTCCAAAACTGTGACGTTTCAGCGCTGCTCGATGGGGATGACGAGTGACGTCATACCAACAGCGGAACGCTTTCCGATAGTAAGGGTGGCTTTATAGCTCCGCGCTGCGCTCACGGCACGGGTAGCGAACGCGCCGACGATACCTTGGGTCCTTTACAGCTCCGCGCTGCGCGAACAAATGAAAGGCCAAATGCGTCGGCGCCAAATATTACTGAACTTTGTTCATGAGTTCACCAACGCTATCAATTTAATCATTGGATCCAACTTCTTTTCTTCTTCTCCTTCGGATTAGCTTAACTTAGTTGTACCAATTAGTATTGGTAAAGTAGCGACTGCTTTGTAGATCTAAGTCGTATATTTGTGAGTAATATTTCGTGTTCGATTGATATTTTAGGAATAGAGGGTTAATTATCATTGTGTTCTTTCTTATTAGCTTAACTTAGTTGTATCGATTAGAATTGTTAAAGTAGTGACTTCTTTGTAGAACTGAATAGTATTTTTGTGTGTAATATTTCGTGTTCGATTGATATTGTGGGGATAGAGGGTTAATTTTCATTGTGTTCTTATTAGCTTAACTTAGTTGTACCGATAGGAATATATAGTTAAATTAGAGACTTTGTAGATCTTATTCGCGTATAGAGGGTTAATTTGTCAAGTATTCTTTGTATTATTTTTTAAAAGATTTTTGAAGAGGGCCAGTGGAGAAATAACTAATCATTTCGCTCGGATGAAACGATATGGTGGCTAGTCTGAGAAATACACAGATGATTTGATGTGATAGTTTTAGTTGAAAGTAGTTTTTGGAAATATATAAATTCTCTACGCAATGAGCATGCCCTACCAAAAAACATGTTCTTGCATGATGTCGAGGGTAAGGATTCCTACAGTATAGCAAATTTATTTGCATCACATTTCTCATCCGTTTATTCCATTGATAGTCCTAAAGATCATTCATTGTCCACTCATATTAATTTTGGCTCCTTATCAGTGACTGTAAAGGATATTGAAAAAGTATTAAAAAGCCTTAGTACAGATGTAGGATGTGGTCCTGATAATGTCGCTGCTATAATCTTTGAAAACTGTGTTCCAGTTTTAGCATACCCCCTGTTTATAATAATTAATAAATTCATAATGAATAAAGACACTTGGTAATCTTCCACAGATTTATTTATTTGACACGACGCGTTTCACCACACTGGCATAATCATGTGCCACCTGTGCCATCATGTGTGTATCATAATAAATCTGTGGAAGATTACCATAAGTGTCTTTATTCATTATGAATATCGAGAACTTCCACCATATCCAGCCTGAAACAGTAGAATTAATAAATCTTTCTCAGATGAGGTTTTTCCAGATATTTTAAAACTCGGTTATGTGATACCCATATTTAAGTCAGGGGATAAGTGTGATGTAACTAACTATAGACCTATTAACATCCAATCTTTTCTTACTAAAATCATGGAGAAGTTAGTTCTTAATTCTTTATCTCCCATGTTGAAGCACATACTGGTTACTGAACAACACAGTTTCAGGAAAGGAATGTCTACTACTACTAATTTAGCCATATTTAATCATTTTATAAATAACTCTTTAAATGAAAACAAGCAAGTTGATGTATTTTATACAGACTTTGCCAAAGCCTTTGATAAGGTAAATTTTGATTTGTTGCTTCTAAAATTGAGCCTCATTGGCATACATGGTGCAATATTACATTGTATACGGAGCTACCTGTTGTTTTGGAAACAAAAGGTTAAAGTGAAAGATGTTACCTCCCAAGAATTTGGTGTAATCTCTGGTGCCCCTCAAGGGTCCCATAGTTTTCCTAATTTTTATAAATGATATAAGTGGTATCATACATCCCATTCCCCATTTGAACTATGCAGATGACATCAAGATATATTACACCATCAACAACAATGAGGATTGCTTAATATTGAACAGTTGCATTTCCAGGATTTCGGAATGGTGCAAATCAAACCTTATGACTCTAAATGTTAATAAATTTAGTGTTATTTCCTTTACTCGGAGGAAACTCTGTCGTCGCTTTAGATATGTAATTAATAATGAAGCCATTCCAAGAGTTTCAACAGTGAAAGACCTGGGTGTTTATTTTGAAAAGGCGACATATAAAGCGACTCTTGAATATAACAGCGTTAACTGGCATCCTCATTATATAGTGCAAATAAATAAACTAGAAAGAGTGCAAAACAGATTTTAGAACTGTAAAATTCTATGCAGGTTTCAATACTCAATATACCCCATACAGAGAAACTATGCAAATATTGGATATTCAACTGCTATTGGTCAGAAGGCCACTAAATGATCTGATATTTTTATATAAACTGTGTCACAATGTGATATGTTGTACTTGTCTTAATGAAAAAAGTTTTAATTGTTTAGTTACTTCAACAAGAAATTGCAATACTTATTTTGTAAAATTCTGTAGAAACAATATTTTTTAAAACAATCTTGTCACGAGGTCTTTCAAGGTGAGGTTATTCAACAGAGCATCAAAAGAAATTGACACTGATATTTTTTATGATTGTTTTGATACATTTAAGCAAAATATGCTAACATATCTGCTGTCAATATACTATCAAAATGATATCTAACTAATTCATGTGCACTCTGACAGGTACACAGAAACAAAAATTATCAGTTTGCTACAATAATAATAACGTACTTAATATTAAAATTAAAAATAATAATCTCCTAATGTATGTAAATTCCATTGAAATTTTATTGTAATGCAATTTTGAAACTTTTGAAATTGTAATTTTTCTTGTAATTTCTTTCAATTTAATTTTTTAAATGGGTTAACCCCCGTGAAAATAAATATTATTATTATAAGTCATTGAGTATCGCACACGTGCAACAACAGGGCCTTTAAATTATATTACTACACTCAATGCAAACGGAAAATATGACAAGTTACAGGGTTAATATAGGAAATTCTTGAAAGTAGTCATCGAATATCGCTCACATTTTCCCCGGCATGGCGTTAAAATTTAACAAGGTACCTACTTCGCCCAAAGCAAACAAAAAGACGCATGGCACACATTATAGTTACTTTAGGGAAAGCCTCACAATATCGATATTCGGAAGCTTACAATAATACAAACCAACAAATCAATCGCATTCTTATATCATAGTCGAGGTAATACAGAACATTTTGTATATAAAACTACTTTCCATGGTTGCCTGTAGTTTCAAACTGCCCGGTCTATAGCAGCGTGCACGCCAGAATTCCAACAAGAACGGAATTCCGGCGAGCACGCCAGCGAGCTGGCGACATGACGTCATCAATTCTCAAGACGGGATTTCATTGGCTCGCGAGTCCTGGCGTGCGCGCAGCGCGGAGCTATAAAGCCACCCTAAGTGTGAAGCGCACGGAAGACGACCGTAGGAAAGGTATCCGATCGACTCGGATTGAATCCGTTTCCGATGCCGTCAATCCGATGAGAGTCAGAAACACCCCCCTGGTGGTAGATAACGGAAATAATGTTTTCTGCTCGTATGGTGTTTGTATACTTCTAAATTTCGGTTTGTTCGCGTTTGATTCAGCTATTAGTATTTATTTTGACCTCTGCTCCATTAGGACTTCGCTCTACTATTTGATCTTGGCACTTCCTGGACGACCAGTACGCTACGTTTATTGACCTCTCGCTATCGTTGGACCTCTCCGTCACAGACCATTGCCCCTCGCTTGGACTACCCTCCTACACATTCCGTTGGCTTTAGTAAAATAAAGGTTCAAATGCATTAATTAGAAGACCATTCCTTGTATTTCGCGTACTTAACTATTTCTTTTCATAGCTAAACGCTTTATCAGCAAGGCCATGAATGCCGGGAGGGCTAGTCCACAAGGTCGCTCTAACCCGGGTATAGCGGCCTTGCTAGTCCAGTATGTCAGGTGGCGCCACACATTGGCGTGAGTGACATGTATATTAAGCGAATATGTATGTGTCGTATGTATGATTAGTCAGTAGTGGTTCAGCTCTTGAGATGGACACATGTTCTCTAGTAATCTCCAGCATGGTAAAATAAAGTGAAGTTACTTTGTTAATACGCTCTACAATTCTTTTTGAACCTACAACCAAAGTTAACATGGCGCAGTCGGTTTGGTTCAATTTTTAAAAAGAAAAGTGCATCCAGTATACCGATGTATCGTTGAGTCCCGTAAGTGCCACGTGTCTCGACAGGTTTAGGTGTGCAACTAGCCTAACATGGAGAGTGCAATGAGAGCTCCTTCCACACTTTCTTTCGAAGGTAACGTTAAAGAAAATTGGAGAAAATGGCGTCAAAAATTCGAAATATATCTAAAGGCTACGGATCTAGAATCCAAAGATGAAGAGAGAAAGGTTGCCGTTCTCTTGCATGTAGCAGGGGAAGAAGCCATGGAAAAGTTCGATATCTTTGGACTGTCGGAGGTACAAAAAAAAAGCTTGACGAAGTGTATAAGGCCTTCGAAGAATTTTGCACACCTAAAGTGAATGAAAGTGCCGAGCGTCACGTATTTTTTTCGCGTGCGCAAAACAGTGGTGAAAGCTTCAACAGTTTTGTCACAGATCTTAAAAAGTTAAGTGCATCTTGTGCTTTTGGCACTCTTAGAGATAGCTTGATAAAAGATCGTGTCATATGTGGGATACGTGATAACGAGTTAAAAAATAGGCTACTTCGCGAAGATAATCTTACGCTAGAAAAGTGCGTAAACATATGTAAAGCCGCAGAACTAGCCGAAGTGCAGATCAAGACGATGAATAGTGATAACAAGATACAGGAGATCAAATCAAAGAAATCATGGACTCAGCAGAGCAGAGCATACAGCAGACCACGACAAGACTGCAGTCAACCGTCACCAGCCTCGCAGAGCAACACTCAAATTCCCAGAAGTGACGTCAGGCATCGAGTGCAACAACGCCAGCGCTTCTCTTGCTCACGATGCGGCAGACAGCAGAAGCCAAGAGAATGCCCGGCGTACGGTAAATTTTGTATGTCTTGTAGAGGAAAAAATCATTTTGCGATTGTATGCAAAAAAAAAGTAATGTAAATTCAGTAGAAACAGATCTAGACTCTTTATATATAGATACCATAGATGGTGCGCAAAACAAAAATGATTATTGCAATAATAGTAAAGAATGGTATGAAACTATATTAGTTAATAGAAAATATAAATGGCCAGTGAAATTAGAATCAGGTGCACAATGTAATGCCATTTTGCTTAGCGAATTAAAAAAGATTGATGGTAACATTAAAATTGAAAAATGCCACACGAAATTGTCTGCCTATGGTGGTTGTAAAATTGAAGTAATTGGCACTTGTAAATTAAGTTGTAAGTTTAGAAATAGAAGTGAATGTGAGCTGGAATTTATTGTTGTAGATGGTGCAAATAAGAGCCACCCTACAATTATTGGGCTACCTACTCTGTTAAAATTACAATTAATAATGCGTGTTGAAACAATATCAGAGCTAAATGAAAAAAGTATTTTTAGAGAACATAAAGATATTTTTTCTGGTCATGGCATCATAACAAATTTTGAGTACGATATCAAGCTGAAAGAAAATGCAAAAGGCAGTATTGCCTCCTTTAGAAAAGTACCACCCAGCCAGCACACCATATCATGTTTATGTAAAATCCGTGAAAACCTAAGGTATGCATGCATATGTAAACAAAATCTCTCTGTAGCATTTAATATTTACGTAAACCCTACGTAAGATTTTCGTAAGGGGAACATGTAAACGCACATACTTGACACTTACATAAACAACTCGTAAGCTGGCTTTCATTTTGCACATGTAAACGAGTTTACGTGGTTCTTACTTCGCGCTTACTAGCGAGGACCAATGAGAAGCAAGTTCACAACATGTATTGTCTTTTTGTATTGAAAATATGTCGCTTAAAATGTACACTAGAGAAATGGAAAATATGTAATAATATTAATCAAGGAGGCCTTGATCTGTTAATGTAAAATTTTTTGATCCTTTCACGCAAGCTACTGCAGTAGCTTTGATTCAATCGTTAAAAGGTGAATTAAATAAGATGGAAAAATCCGGGATTATTGAAAGAGTTTTTGAACCATCTGAATGGGTTCATCCACTTGTCATTACACAGAAAAAAGATGGAAATATAAGGATATGTTTAGATCCTACTGAATTAAATAAGTATATATTACGTCAACACCATGTTATACCTAGTTTTGATGAATTGTGTGCACGAATGCCTGGTGCAAAAATATTTAGTACTTTAGATGCAGACAGAGCATTCTGGCAAATTAAGTTAAGTGAAAAAAGCTCTCAATATGTAACTTTTATTACACCTTTTGGTAGATTTAAATTTAAAGTCATGCCATATGGAATCTCTTCTGCGACTGAAATTTTTCAATGTTGCTTTGATCAAATTTTTGGTGACCTAGATGGTGTAACCATTTTCGTGGATGATCTTTTAGTTTGGGGGAGTACACCTCAAGAACATGATGTTAGACTTAAAAGGGTACTAGATAGAGCAAAAGAAATAAATGTTAAGTTTAATTTAAAGAAGTGTCAATTTAAGAAAACTGAAGTTAAATATGTTGGTCACATATTTTCTGAAAAGGACATTGAAGTAGACCCTGATAGAGTTAATGCTATTGTTGAAATTCAAGCACCAAAAAATAAGGATGAATTGTTAACCTTTTTAGGAAGGCTATCATATGTGGGTAGATTTGTTCCCAATTTGTCTCAAGCAAATTCAACTCTAAGAAATTTAACAAAAAAAGATGCTGCATGATTTTGGGATTCTAATGCTGAAAAAGAATTTCTAGATCTAAAAAATATGTTGATGAATTCTCCCATTTTAAAATATTTTGATGTAAATAAACCAGTAGTTTTAAGTGTAGATGCATCTCAATATGGTCTAGGAGCTGTAATACTTCAAGAAAATCTTCCTGTAGCATATGCCAGCAGAGCTTTAACTGATAATGAAATTAGATATGCTCAGATTGAAAAAGAGGCCTTAGCAATCGTATTTGCGTGTAAAAAATTTCATCAATATATTTTTGCGAAGAGGGTTTTAATCGAAAGTGATCATGAACCTTTAGAAAATATCTTTAAGAAAACAATTGATCAATGTCCAGCCAGAATACAAAGAATGAGATTGGCAACTCAAAAATATGACATTGAAGTTAGATACAAACCTGGTAAGGAACTATTTCTAGCTGATGCTCTATCTAGAAATTGTTTAAAAAAGGAAAAAAGTAACATTGATCAAGATATAGAAGAACATGTATATTGTATGGCTAGAAATTTTCCGATCAGTTTAGAAAAGAAAGAAATGTTTCAAGAAGAAACAAAAAATGATGAGGAGTTGCAAAATTTAATGAATTTTATTAATCATGGTTGGCCAGACAGTAAAAAAATGATTCCTGATTGTATCAAACCTTATTATGGATCAGCTGATGAGTTTTCTATCATTGAAGGTATTGTTTTCAAAGGTAACAAATTAGTAGTGCCCAAGAAACTCAGATCTGAAATGTTAAAATTGATTCATTATGCTCATTTAGGTGTTGAAAAATGTAAAGCTCGAGCCAGAGAAATTTTGTATTGGCCTTTTATGAGTAGAGACATAGAAAACATAGTTAAAAGTTGTTTTGTATGCAATAAATACCAAAAGCAAAAAACCAAAGAGCCATTAATGCCAAGAGATGTTCCTTCTGAACCCTGGCAAATGGTCGGAATGGATCTTTTTCATTATAAAAATTCTGAACACTTATTGATCATCGATTATTTTAGTAAATATGTAGAAGTAGTCAAATTATAATCAACTGATGCTGGTAGTGTAATTAATATACTAAAAAATATTTTTGCAAGATTTGGTATACCTCAAATTGTTTGTTCAGATAATGGTCCTCAGTTTAATAATTATCTAATAAAACAATTTTCAAAGGATTGGAATTTTAAACATGAGACTTCTAGTCCTTATTGGCCTCAATCAAATGGCATGGTTGAACGTTATATTCAAACCATTAAAAAAATGTTTAAAAAAGTAGAGGAGGATGGGAAAGATCCCAACCTAGCTTTGTTAGAATATAGAAACACACCAATTGACAAAAGTATTAAGTCGTCAAATGAGATAATGTTTAAGAGAAATGTAAGAGGTATAATACCTATTAGAAACATATGTCAAGAGAAGTCTGAGTATAAAGATATAAGAAAGAAACTAAAGGACAAACAAATTTACCAAAAAAGATACTATGATAAGAAGGCTCATCAGCAAAGAGAAATGAAAGTTAATGATAAAGTTCTGGTAAGAAAGGATATGAATAAACCTTTGGTACCTGGAAGGATTATTGATAAATGTGACAGACCTAGATCATTCAGGGTACAATTAAATAATAATAGCCAAATTGAACGTAATAGCCAACACATATATCCTTTCAAAAGCAGAAAGGAACACTTTGATAAAAGTATTGTTTATAACAAATCAAAGTACATGTATGATGAACTTAATGTTGATAATGATAATGATTCTTCCACTGTCCATGTTAATCTAGATGTAAACAGTGGCAGTAGTTCTGGTACAAGTGATGTAAACCTGGACTCAAATGTATCTACTCGATCTGGTAGAGTTGTGAGACCACCAAGGTATTTAGAAAATTATCATTGTACCTAAAATTAAAAAATATGTAAAGCAAAGGGGATGTCAGGTGGCGCCACACATTGGCGTGAGTGACATGTATATTAAGCGAATATGTATGTGTCGTATGTATGATTAGTCAGTAGTGGTTCAGCTCTTGAGATGGGCACATGTTCTCTAGTAATCTCCAGCATGGTAAAATAAAGTGAAGTTACTTTGTTAATACGCTCTACAATTCTCTTTGAACCTACAACCAAAGTTAACACAGTACAACAGTGAATTTCATACAAAAATCCTTGTTTGTGCGGTAAATATTTGAGAAGCTCGCGCCACGAATGTGTGATTGGCCGTTAATTACTTAGTTTTTTAGTTTAACAACAATTTATGCTTGAACGACTATCACATTGTTATATTTTCTCGGGTAGTTAGTTCACTGGCAGAGCATTCAAGAAACAACTTTCGTGCTCGAAACTGGATCAGCTGTTTTTTATATACGTCCAATTCTACACGAAAAACTTAAGTAGTAACCAGAGAGATATTTAGGATTACTATCGTGTACATGAGGCATTGATATCCATTTAAGAGCAAGTTTTTACACTTGCTTCCAATGCCTACTACCACCGACTCCCTTACACAAACGTGCCGAGAATTACTTAATCAATGCGTTTACGATCCATTATGTTACTACCCATAGCAGTTGAGTTTATTCATAAATTGCAATCAATATATATACACAGGCGTTCTTAACGATCCTCTATAAAAAGGCGTTTTATCGCACTTTTTCTCAACAGGAAATACCTTACGTACCATACAGCTAATATTTAAATAAGATTTTGATCCAATGTATTAGTTCTACTACAATTATTTTATTTTCTAGTTAACAAATACACCTCACTACAACTGCAATATAATTCCTATTCCTATATAAAACGTATAAAAAGGGACTTAGCAAGTCCATTCGAGTATCTTTCATCTGAGGAACTACCACTCAGGAAAACAAATGCGGAGTTTGAGAAAATTACCGCTGAAAATCTGAATTTGAATTAATAAGTATAATATAAGTATAGTCTGCTATATAGTCGGTAGTCTATAGGTAGGTTGACTTTATGAACGCTTGAATGTAAAACGATTTACTTAAAAAACTTTTACAAACCACAGAAAAAATATGCACTCTCTCACACAAACACGACCCGGGTTTCGGCGCTGAGCACCATCATCAGGTGTTGAACCAATGCGAACAACCTGAATGTATACCACACTGGAGGGAGGGGTGGGTTGGGTGGGTGGGGGATGTAGTAATTAGGGAGTGGACACGGATTGTACTGTGGGTAGTGGTGGAGGATGGGGAGATAAGAGGTGTCGTGCAGGGCTGGTAGCGGACCTTGTGTGGAATGAGAGAGGAGCGGAAGCAGCGACTGCGTCAAGGATAAGAGAGGAGGCAGGGTACAAATATTCATTAATTACCGAAACATTGGTTTTTTTAAATAAATCGTTTTACAGAATGGAATACAACAAAGTTAGCAGTGAGCTCATTTTATGTAAACGCTTGAATGGTTTGAATGTTGCGCTTAGTCAAGAGAAAAACAACAACAATCGCAAAGACGTACCCTGAAAATTGTGCAAATGCATGTGCGGTTTCATGTACCGTGTAACCACTGATTCATCCATTCATTCACGCAAATGTACATGCATCCGTTCACGCAAACGTACATGAAACCATTCACGCGAATGTACATGAACTCGTACGTGTTAATGTATCGTGTAACCAGGGCTTAAGAGCCAGAAGAGAAATAAAAGACTAAAAAATGTATTATTCTCACCTTGGTCGAGGACATCATTTGTTCACTCTCCTGTCTCCATGTCACGACGTCAGCATTTAATCAGAAGAGAATTCCGCTTTTCGCTGGTACGTCCTCTCCCGGAGTTTGATCGAGTCACAAAATGAAACAGCCATTAATAAGTCGCAGAGGACACTTTTCCCAGAATAACTACGACCGACTAGGAGGATGATGTTGGTGGTTGTTACCAGCGAGGAGTGGGGGCAACTTAATCGGAAGATAAAAGTGTCCCAGATGATTTTCCGTTTTATTTGTCAGTCTTATCTTTAGTAAGACATGCTGAGAATCCGTATACAAATTACAATATCGTCTGAACCGTCCCTTGGTGACCCTGATCAGAGCGTATAAAGTGAAGCACCATGAATAACTAACTCACTCATCGTAACATGTCTACCCCACAAGCCACAAGGGTGTTTGGCAGGGATGTGTAAAACTCGACTAAAAACATGATACAATCACCAGGCGAAAGCGAAAAAGGCATGCAAAGGAAGTTGACCCACAAAGATCTCTCGCATGCTTCTTCATGCTTCTTTTGATAATTTACTGAAACACGCGATCTTCATAGCACAGAGAAAAGTGTATGAATCATTTAAATATTTCCCAGAATACTAATCCGTGCAACCTCACTGGTGATATAAGAAACTCAACTGTTTTGTACAATCACTCGAGAAGAGGCAGGCGTTCTTACTAGCAGTGATATATTGTTCACTAAAATCATCCGACACCCACAAGGCGATTTGGAGGTCTTCCAGTAATCAGCATAAATTCACTCACAAATAGAGAATTTAAAAAAACTGAAATATATCTTGAAATAGGAAGTATACACTTCCCCCATCCGTAGGGGTCTAATTATTCGAGGCCCAAAAGTTGTTTCAGCAAATGAGAACACAGCGAACCACACACAAAAGGTTTCTCCAACTGCGAAGCACCTTCCAATCCGATCCATGATAACAAGGCACCAATGGCTTGGATGAGGACAGCAAAACTAATTGTTAGTCACAGGAAGCATGGCTCAACAGACCGTACCACACACCTCTCGTCTCGCCGAGACATCGAGTGTTTATCGCTCCGGGCGAGCGGGCCGACCCCTCTACGTCGCGTCGACGCACAGACTGGAGCTTCAAGCCGTTTGTGTTTCACCCCCGGTCACTCCAGGACAAGAAGGGAGGGTTGAAATGATAAGATTGTGTGATTCACGACTGAGACAAACTTCCCGTCGCCTCCGAAAAGTCGCGCTCCTTCGAATGTGCATCTCGACAATGGGAGCCCATTTGACGATGTTCACTGACATTTGATCCGTCTACCTCGACTGTGGGCTTACCTTGAAGGCGAAAGGGGAAACTGCAGGCAGCCCAACTGAACTTATCTGCTGTATACCTCGGCGGCTGTATACCTCGGCGGCTGTATACCTCGGCCGAAAACCCCATTTTCGTTCTGGCTTCTGCCGCGGCCTTAGAGAGCTCTTCGCCTTTCGCCAGCCCCTCTGCCAGTCCATACACCTTCCCACCCCCCTCCTAAAAACGCTGGCGGGCAAAAAGTGGGGGAAAGGGAAGTTCATGGTGGAGGAGATAAGGCGTTGTCCTCCACAGAACAACGGGCTTCGAAAAAAACAGGCGCCCACCCCCTGGTCTTCCTTCCATTGACTCAGATGCTGACCCGAGAAATGAGGAAGGATCATGTTTTGACGGCTCTAGGAATGACCAATACAGGGAGCAAGAATTCTATTTGGTAATTCGTGTGAAAGACTTGGGTAGGAAAATAAACCTTTACGGATAAAATAGGGAAATAGGTTAAATATTTTTGACATTGCATGATAACGCAGAGCATAAATATCACTTTCGGAATGTATTGCTCGTCTATAAATGCAACTATTTAGTCGCCAGATGAATTTAAGACACATATATGTACGTGTACAGAATGACCATCTTTTTCGAAAACAAATTGTGTCAGCTCCAATATACTTCTTGCAGTCTCAAAACGCTTTCAAAAAATTTGAGCTACTTGAGGAAACCATCGCGTAGTAAATATTGGATTTCATCATCTGTAAAAAAATTAAAATTTTTATTAACATGCTTACGGAGGAAATTAGAGACGTACAACTTCAGGAAATGACAACGAGGATATGATTCCTGGTATTATATATACCCCCTGCCACACACCCTTGAGGTAGATTGCAGGGTATTTTTTAGATGTATGTAGATATTATACGTATATTTACCTGCCCCGGTGGTGGCAGGGTAAAGTCGTCGCCTGCCGGTCGCCGATTCGAATTCCGCCTACTATTTATACCTATGTATGATTTTCACCTCCCGAGCATGGTTGTGTGTGGTCGTCTCTATGCGAAATTTTTAGTAGTTTGCTTCGTCTGTTAAAAATAGAGACGACATGCATGTCACTGCTGTAACAGACCCCTCCTAGTCCCAGGCAAGCATCAGGTTTCATTCCCATCATAATGGCCGGAGACTCAAGAGGGGTTCGGCACTTTTCGCAGCCACGTCTGACGCCCATCGGTTAGGTGGCTACGCAGGCCACCTATCTGATTTGTAATAGTTATTATTATTATTCAAAACTTTTCTCGCTGCTCATCTGATGCATCGACACAAATATCATAAGGGCACCACATTAAATCGAATGTAAATTATGGTAGTGCATACTGATTTTTAAATGCCGAACTGAGATCAACTTGGGATATAATATGGTAAGCACAATTTTGAAGAAAAGAAAGCAAATCAAACTAGAGAATGGTAATCCCAAAGAGAATGCAATCCCGAGAATATGTAACTTCTATTTACATGAAATTAAAACATGGAGATGATTCCTATTTAGCACACATCTACGTAATGTGGATCGTGATTCTTTTTAAGCAAAATAATGGCTTCAGTGAAATTTAAGAACCTTTGAATCAATGCTTTTCTTCTTTGGCGCCTTCAACTCCAGCTGTTGGAAAATTCTCATTCTCACGTGTCGCTTTTAGCTCTATGGCAGGCAGACTTTTTCACGGCCAGCATTCATGGATGGTACGTTCTGTTATGCTAGCTAGGGTGCTTCGGCCGACTACCATATTTTCCCACGTGTGCGGGGCTTCATTGGTTATTGCTGAGAGACCACTTACCCACAATTACAGTTGAAAAATAAAAACGTTTTCCCCTGCATTAGCCATGGGAGGGCAAGCCATTTAATGCTCAAGTTTGCTATGACGTGAAAAATAGATTTTTCTGGATTCTTTTGCAGATTTCCAAACGTGCAACTGTATCTACAATGCTTTCTTCATACGTACCCCTTGGCACCCTTTTTCTTTATTGTTTTTGAAACTGTTCACTATGCCTGCGAACATAAAAATAGGCATGGCTATGTTTCACCAGCAAATGAAACAATTTCATTGACCTCCTCATATTTGATGATTACCAAACACTGCCTGGCAAACAAGATTACTCCTCAGAGGACGGACCTCGGAGAGGAAAATGTTAAAAAGGCCCTCACTCGTAAAGCTTATTTAGAGTTGAATTACCTCATTCATTTTCAAGGCAACAGAATTGCTAGATGAAATAAAATTGACAAGGATTTTTAATGGAGCAATTAAAGTAAAAACTTTAAGATGTGGGGTGTATTTCATGAACTCTTATTGATAGATAAAATGTTTGCCCACTATTTCCGACATAACCCTCTCAAAATTTTATCACATCCAAACCAATTAGGTTTGGTCATATACTCTTTGCTTAGAGAAAATGGGTGGGTACTGCTTACATTTTAATTTCCATTGTTATAAAAAAACCTAATGGAGAAAAATTGTATGCACCACTTGGGACTAGAGTTTTGCTAGGCATGTAATCAGCTGTTGATAATCTCCGAGGTCACATTTCATTTTTGTACTTTTATTTTACCAGCTGTGAACTGCTAAAAATACTCAAGGAAAATAGTTTCCGTGCCAGTGGCACCATACGTGACAGCAGGACCTGAAAATGCAGATTGGAGGGTCCTAAGCACTTCAACAAGAGGGAAAAGGGATATAGTGACTGGAGATTTGAAGAGAGAAATGAAATTATTGTCATATGCAGGAAGGACAACAAAGGGAAAATAAAAAGTGGCTGAATCTACTGCGTCAGTCCAGAGATGGACCAGTGAAAAATACGAAAAAACACGGATTCCGCAACCACGAGCGATAAAAAACTACACCAAATACATGAACGGCTTAGATCACCATGATTGGTACCTAAGGAGACATCACATTACCGTAAGAGACAACTAACAGTATTAGTGCCTTTTTACAGAAATGGTTGACATAGCTGCAGTAAATGTATATATTGTTATAAAAATAAAAAATAAAACACAATATCTATAAAAGACCTCGTGAGACAAATAGTCACTACATACCTCAATTAGGGCATGGCATAAAGCAAATAGCAGGCCTCCAGAACGAACATCAACATCTCGTTCAACAAGCCAACTGCAGTCCATGAACACAAGGAATCAAGGCGACAATCACAAATAAGAGGGACTCACAAAGAAGATGACAATTGAAAGGCTGTAAAGGAAAACCTCGCACTTACTGTGAAAAATGAAATTTAGCACTTTCTTATATTCCGAAATATCAATAAAAGTAATTGAAATATTTATGAAATATTCATTCAATAAAAAATTACATTTCAGATTTCATATGTAGTTTTTATTAAATTTCCGTAGTAATATTCGATGAAAATTTAAAATCGAATTTACAATACCTATTTTGATTTATCCCAAAGAAATTACGCGCCAACGCCCAGCGTCCTCAAATGAGGATGTGCTATATTTCAATAATTACATATTCTACATAACAAACATTGATATTTACTAATTCTCTTGGACCTAAAATCATAGAAATGACTCTATTAAAGTTCGCTTGGCATAAATATTTGAAATTAAATATTTATTTTCAGAAAAATAATCAAAAGTAAACAATTTAATACATTAAAAATACTGACTTGCGATAATCAGGATTTAACAATATTGTTACATCGCATACAATTAAGTTGCGGTGAAAAAACATTGCGTGCTGTGTTCGATGGAAGTTGCGACTGACAGATTTACTTCCAATGCTGTTGTGATTTACTGATGAAGTCGTTATTTTATCAGCAAGGTGGTTGTTTATAAAGTCATAGCATGAAATAAAAATCACTCACATATGGCAGTGGTTAACAACCATATTTGATTTGCATGTCCCATGGTAACCAATTTCCAAAAATTGTACCCCTTCTAATAGAAAATGTTTTCATTCGTATTCTAACAGCCATTTAAACATTAGATATTCATTATTCGAGTTTCTTTTCGTAATTCTCAAAGCTGCGAAGCACGTAATCCTCAGGGTATGAATACATACCTCAGGTTGGGTAATACTATTCTAAACCATAAAAGACTTTCGATACACCCTCAGACCTTAGGATTCCACTAAAGCAGAATGATAGTTTTATTTTTTGTTAGTGCAAGGCATATGCTAATACGTAGGTGTCTGTTCCAATGTCTTGCAGTAGTCGTGGTGAATGGATATATAAATGTGGATGGCAGCCAATTCCATTTAAGCAGGTAAGCTTTAACGTCAAATAAAATTAAATTTAAAGGCTTGATAAATTACCCTCTCAAGAAATCTTTTCCCTCTAGCTTAACTCACACTTGCAGATTGGTATTTTTATTAAGATAATCACTGGTTCACTATGCAATCTAATTTTCATTATGGGGAGAGGTTACTTGACTAATGAATTTAATGACTTCGCTATTACGTGTTCGTCATTGTTTATGAATGTCAGATGGCATAGTTTCCCATTGGATTACCAGGTTGCTTTTGATGTAATTGTAAATTTTGGCACTTTACTGCTGAATTTCATTTATGTTTCAAAACGTGTGCACCTATGACTTCGATAACCCTAATTCTGTTTCTTTTTTAGACCCCCCACAACTACACTTCTTCCCTTTTATGTTCCCTTGAGCCTCCTAGTTAGTCATTGCTAGGAACCCTGAATTTTCGTGAATTTTTAAGAGCATAAAAGTTGTTATTTTGATGCTTAAAGCCCAAATAAGTTAAAAATTCACATTTTAACGGTATCGAAATTCACTGAAATTTCGCGAATAACTTTTATTCGCTAAATTTAACGGTATTTGGCTGTTAGTGCGATATTTTGCACAAAATTTCACTTTTTTTAAACCTATTACACGATATTTTGAGAAAAAAACATGAAATTCTTTAAGTTTTATTTTGAAATGTATGTAAAAACGCGTAATGAAAGTCGTCGTCCCATTTGGTGAAAACAATTTTGCAAACTCATGGTGTGAAATAAATACATAATTATTATTTACGAAACCACGCCGCTATCATCAGTCTGATGCGCGTGACCATGATATCTGTGTATGTCTCCCTAGATCATTTAGACCTAGACCTAGGCCATCTATGGTGGCGGGGTCGGGGCGCATCGTTTTCGTCGCGCCGCCGAAACATGACTTGCGTAGCATTTATCCCGAAAGATTCTTCAGAAAAGTTGCCAATCAAGCAATTGCGCTTATGAAAGATGATTTCAGTACCTCCCCACCAACCGCCATTTCAGAGGGATACACCACCAGCCATACCACTCTCCCCGGCACGGACAGCCTCTCCACCGCCTGAGGCCAGAACGACATTTGTGTCAGTCTCTCGGCCAAATGGGGAGGAAGCTGGTCAGGCCGTCTCTGAACTACGAACGAGGTTGTTAAGCACCATTAACTATGATGAAAGACAACCTAGGCAGAGAGACATCCACCGAAAGATCTCTCTGCGTGGTAACCACCTGCCCCAGTTGAATGGTCTTATCGACGAAATCCAATCGGAAACGTCGGAACTTTGGACGGTAAATTGCGTGGTCTACGCTGCTGCCAAAATTATGGCTAACTCCCAAAAGAACGTCTCTTGGGAGGACAAAGCAGCAACGAGGCTGAGGCCAAGATCACGCAGGCGAGACTACAGGCGTCGAGAATCTAGTGTGTGATGGAATACATCGCATCTGGGCGAACTTTCACTCCCAAAGTTCAGCGCAATGCGCGCAGTCTCCGGTACAACCATCACACACTGAATAAAAGCGTGCTGTTTACCACCATTAAGCAGCACGCGGTCGATAGAGTAAGAGCACTCACCAATGCCCAAAAAAACTCCTCAAGAGGAGTAGGGCCGTGAGGGAAAACTCCACCTTCTCCTTCACCCGTCCCGTCTCTTTCGACCACCTCCGCCTGTCGTTGAATCCCCGCCACCCGTCCAGGAGGTTGAACGTTTCTGGAAGATCTACGTAAGGTCGAAGCCATTCAACGGAGACACTTCCGTCCTCCCGCCATAGGCCTCTTTAAAGAGGTATGTGAATACCATCTACAAGATGTGGAAGGACCTCCTTCAGTCACCGAAAGTGACGTGAAGAATGCCTCTGGCAAGAAGGACTTCTCGGCTCCAGGAATGAATGCCGTGAATAACTTCTGGTGGAAGAAGTTCACTTCCACCCACCAACACTTCGCTAGAATGTTCACGTCTTTTCTGATAGGTAGAGAACCTATTCCATCTTAGCTGACTGAGGGACGCACGGTTCTGATACCTAAGAAAGGAGACTTGTCCAATCCAAAGAACTACCACCCTATAACCTGTCTCAACACTGTGTATAAGGCGTTCACCTAGATTTTGAGCTACCTTATTCACCACCACGTCCAGCCTGTGTGGGAGGAGGTGTACGAGCAGAGGGGCACGAAGCGTGGAATCGCGGGATGCAATGATAGCCTGCTCATTGATAGGTGCAAATGCCAGGATGCCATCCGGCATAAGAGAAACCTATAAATGTCCTGGGTGGACTAGAAGAAGGCTTTTGACACCACTTCGCATGAACTTTTGATCGCCATGCTGAAATTGGTGAAAATCCACCCAGAAGTAGTGTCCTGCATCCAACGCCTGTTACCACTCTGGAAAACGCGCTTTGTTCGGACTTCAGGCAAGCGGTCAGTTTCCACAGAGTTGGTAACATACCACCGTGGCGTTTTTCAAGGCGACAGCTTGAGCCCCTTACTGTTTTGTATTTACCTCCTACCCCTGTCGCTTAGGTTGCGACGAGGTAGAGGATACATGTGCGGTGTTCCAGGTGACAGGAAGCATAAGGTCACCCATTAGTTCTATATGGATGACCTGAAGCTTTGTACTTCTAATGCGAAAGACCTTCGCACTGCCCTGGACACCGTACTGGAATACAGTGAGGCTATAGGGATGGAGTTCGGATTCTAAAAGTGTGCACCCATCCACCAGGCCAGAGGAAGATTTTCGGAGATTAAGGAGGACGTGCAACTTGTTTACGGGAGCGTCATTCGCCACATCGAGGACGATGATAGCTATGAATACCTCGGCGTCCCCCAGCGCGGAATGCAGGAGGTTGAAGCAGTGAAGGAAAGGCTCACCGCTAAATACAGACAGACTCTCAGGAACATCTGGAGTTCTGAGCTGTCAGGCAAGAACCTTGTTCTTGCCACGAACATGTTCGCGGTCCCTACACTGCTGTATACCTTCGGATGCATGAAGTAGAACGTCAACGAGTTGCAGAACCTCGATTAGGGAACTAGGAAGATGATGACCATCTACAGGAGTCTTCATCCGAAATCTTCCGTCGCCAGATTGTATCTCCCTCGCAATGTAGGTGGTAGAGGACTATTGAGCTTGGAGTGTCTCCACAAGAGAGTTGTTCTGGGTACAGCATTCCGAGTGCTGAGAATCAGGGACCCCCGGCTCAATCTCGTGAGAGAGCACGAGAGTGCGGGAGTAGGAGCGTTTCTCTTCCAGGCGGCAAAGAGGGCAGCGGACGAAATCGGTCTCGACTTCGACCCGTCATCCGATGGAAGCGACAATGACACGACTATCTCGCCATTGAAGGCAGACGTCCTCAAGCTCGAAATAAAAAAAGCCGAGCAGAAGACCATGCTCAAGGTGCATACCGATAAGCCCATGCATGGATGTTTCTATCGCAACATCGAAAAGCATGGGCTATCGAAGGAGCTAACGTTTGACTTCCTACGCTCCGCCGGTCTGAAGTCCGAGACCGAGGGTTTTGTCCTCGCGTGCCAGGATGGTGTCATAAACACACTCGTGTACCGCCGCATTATATTCAAGGCGGAGGTTGCGGACATGTGATGTAGGGCGTACCGAGCCCAGCCGGAGACGTTGAGTCACCTGCTCTCCGGCTGTAGCTATTACGCCAGGTCAGCGTATCTAGCTCGGCACAACGCGGACCTGCGGGTGTTATACTTTCACCTTCGACACCATTATGGCATCGACGAAACACCTGTGCTACCCCATGCCCCTGGAGATATTGAGTTCGTCGTGGAGAACGATAAATGTACAATCTGGTGGAATTACTCCTTCTCCACCACCAGGCAGTTGAAGGCGACCAAGCCTGATATCGTTCTCTTCGACCACATCGCACGCTCCGTGTTCGTGATCGAGTTTTCGGCTCCGGCTGAAACTAACATGGATGCGAAGGAGGTGGAAAAACGGACGAAATATCAAGACCTGCTTTTCGAACTTCGACAAATGTACCCCGGACACTGTGAAAATAGTGGTCCTCATCATAAGTGTGGTCCGTGGAGTCAAGGGCTCGCTGCTAAATAACATCAAGTGCATTCCATCCTTCGTGGCACAGGCGGAACTAGTCGCACGCATGCATAAGGCCATCATTCTGAGCTCAATCCGTCTGCTGCGTACGCATGACCCGACAGTAGCGTAGCCACTCATCCGATGGTGGTCGGACGTGGCTGCGATCACTGCCCAACCCCTCTCGAGTCTCCGGCCATTATGACGGCAATGATGCTTGCCGGGGACTCGGAGGAAAGTGTTACAACTGTAACAATGAATAATAATAATATTTATTCACCTTAAAAAATGGTACATACCATATTAGGTGTCGTCACTTAACACATCCATGCATACAACATACATATAGCAATAACATTCATAATACCCACACATACATATTTCAGTCTTAAATTTCACTGAGATTATAATTATACACCTCTTCAATTGAGTACAAAGGATCACTTAACCAATCTCTTATCCTCTTCCTAAATTGAATAGGACCTTCTGATCTAATGTGGGTTGGTAACATGTTGTATGTACATTCTGACATTTACCTTATGAAAGGATTTATAATTTAATGACTATCTACAAAAATCAACATTCAAATTATCTCTATGCCTCGTATCATAATTGTGTATAGTAGATCTGGAGGCAAAAGTCTCCAGATTGTCCTTCATATAGAGAAAAGTCTCCAGATGGTCCTTCACATAGAGAAGTGCTCTAAATACATATAAGCTATACACTGTCATAATTCCAAGTTGGGAAAAAAGAGGCTTACAGTGCTCAAGTGGGTGGGCATTAGCAATTATTCTGATTCCTCTTTTTTGTAGCAATAAAATTTTCTTAACGGAAGTTGCATGCCCCCATAGTTCAACCCCATTGTTTATATGGCTATGAAAAGAATCAAAGTAAAGTGTCCTGAAACACTTGAGTAGAAATAAGGGATTTTAGCTTTCTTAGCATGTATATTGCCTTGCATAACTTGTCACAGATCCAACTGATATGCTTATCCCATTTTAATTTAGAATCTATCTGAAGTCCTAGTAATTTGACAACATCAATATCAGTATTATTTATATTGAGACTTCACGTTATTTTTTGAGTTTTGTTAATATATAGCACAAGACCATTACTGTAGAACCAATCCAGAGCCTGCCTTTGAATAGTCTCACATTGCACTACTACATGGCTTAAGTTATTGCACTTTTGTACCAGGGTTGTGTCATCAGCATAGAGAACACATTGTGATGCCATATTAAAAGGTAAATCATTAATCATTATAATAAATAAAATAGGTCCAAGGACTGAGCCCTGTGGCATTCCATATTTTATTGTGCGAGTCACAGACCTGTTACCATTCAATTTCACCATTTCCTGTCAGTTAAATATGACCGCATTAGTTTTAATTCTACACCTTCAAACCCATAAAACTCTGAGCTTCCTGAGCAAGGTGGAATGCTCAACACAGTCAAATGCTTTACTGAGGTCACATAAAGTCATTGAGACTGAATGCCTATCCTCAAAGGAATTGGTAATATAATTAACAATATTTTCTGCAGACATAATTGTGGATTTTCCAGAACTAAAACCAAATTGGGATATTGAAAATAAGTTTTTCGCTTCAAAAAATTGACAGATTTGATTATTAATCAGTTTCAAAAATTTTCCCAAATATTGGTACAATGGAGATGGGTCTATAGTTTGTGAGGCTATCTTTATCTACTTTTTTATGAATAGGAACTGTTTTAGAGTATTTTAAAGGATTTGGAAACTCACCCCTTTGAAGGCAACAGTAAAAGTGTGCAGTCAAGGGCTCTGCAATGAATTCAATGACTTCTATTATAAGCAAATTAGAGAGTAAATAATACAAGTTCTTTTTTAACTTTGTGGTATTCCATTTTAATAATCAGATGGTTTAATGGTAACTTTTACAAAAACCACAACTTAAAAACACACACACACACGACCCGGGTTTCGACGCTTGAGCGTCATCTTCGACCTGAAGATGGCGCTCAAGCGTCGAAACCCGGGTCGTGTGTGTGTGTTTTTAAGTTGTGGTTTTTTGTAAAAGTTACCATTAAATCATCTGATTATCAAATTAGAGGGGTCGTAGATATCTCCACAATAATATTTTATCACATTCTTTACTGTTATAATAATATCATGTTGAGTAATTAATTTCCATTTAAAACTCAAGTTATGAGGGGGAAGATTGTCGATGAAAGTTTCAATCCTATCAGGATTTATGATTACAGAGACAAAGTTTTCTCTACAGATTCAAAGTAATCATTTGCCTCATCAGAAGTAAATGGGAAAGTTGAATTGCATTAAGTATGGCCCACTTCACGAAGAATTACCTTCCAAATTGCCTTGTTTCTGTTGGTTGAATTATGTATATAGCCCTGCCTTACTTTTAGCAATCCTCATTGAGTTAAAATAATTCTTCCTTAGTTTTAAATGTCTCCTTATCCACCTCACATTCACTGGACCTATAGGAATGGTAGGAGGAAAGTAATTCCTTCTTGAGCTCAAGTAACTTATCACTGAACCAAGGATTTCTAGATATTTTAGTAGGTTGCAAATGCATCAACTTTTTAGGAAAACAGTGCTCGAAAATATTTAAGAATTTCTCAAAGAAAGGTATAAAGTAATTATTGTCCTCTGTTCCCTCAAGGGTACAATTCCAGTCAATGCCATACAGCAACCACTTGAAAATTTCAAGCCCATGCAGTGTTATAGGTCTGACCATGGAAGTATTAGTTTTATATGCATTCCTTTTGGGTTTAGCTGTTCCCTTAACCATAAAATCTTTTGCTAAGCGATCAGATACCAAGTAGTCCACTGTTTTAATAACATGCTGTTCCCTCAACCATAAAATCTTTTGCTAAGTGATCAGATACCAAGTAGTCCACTGTTTTAATAACATGCAGTGATGGTTCATAATTAGTAATTACATTGTCCAAACAGGACGTTCATCTGGTAGGTTGAGAGTTGGCACAATGCAAATTAAAAGACATTAGAAGGTTTTCCAAAGTCACTGAGTCCCCCACTTTTAACAACATATCAATGTTAAAATCACTACATATGTGACAAAAAAGGACAGCACCTGTTCTAACTGTTCAAAAAAATGTTCAATTACACCACTAGGTGAAGAATACACAGATGCAACAACAACCTTATATTCTTTCAGCAAATTGCAGATATTTCAAAATGCATTTCCCTGCAAAATGTCTCCATATCCATTTCTTTAATGGCTAAACCCTTTGAAATAAAGATAAATGTTCCACCATTTTTAGATGAGGATCGATAGTAAATGATGCTAAGTTAAAGTTAGCAATTATGTACAGATAAATATCATTTTTTGTCAACCAATGTTCATTAAAACGTAAAATATTGTAACTAGCACATTCACTAATAGTTTCTAAAATTTTATTTCGTAAGCACTGCACATTGAGGCTAATAATAGAAATAAACTTCTGTGACACTGTTTGATTGATCTGGGATGGAAAAAAAAATAAATAAATATATATATATAATAGACTAACAGGAGGTGAGAGAATGAGATATAGGTAAATATAAAAGGATTTGTTCTTAGAGAACGTTTAGGACCGGTTGGTCCTTCCTCAGCTTTAGAAGTGACGATTATAATTATAATATATATTTTTATATATATATATACACTTCGTCACTAGGGTTACAAAAAAGAAGAAACACCAGCCCCCTCCCCCCCCCCCCCACCCTCCCCCCCGAGTAAGAGAGTAAGTAAATGTACTGTGTAAAACAGCCTTGCCAGTAGCCACAATTTTGTCTCACAAGACATCCACGATAGTTTTAGGCCTATTTCACACCAGCCCAAACATATGCATTGCGTACTGCCTACAGTGTTCTTTTAACCATTTGCAATGAAATATGGCTATAGTTTCCATTAATATTTTAATTCTGCAAAATGAAGTGAACTCAATGTCAAAACAATGAAGATGGTCATCCGATATTAATATCATGGTGACATAAAAATGAAATTATTGCTATATAAAATTACATGTGGTGCTTGCAGCAGGTCTGATTACGAATTGGATAAAATATTACGTTTTTAAACATTTTGGAAAAAAATGCAGTTCTTTGGATTATGAATTTATAACGATATGTTAACGAGTGTTTGCAAAGGAATGTAGGAAAATGCCCAAAAAAATATCCCCACACAGGGGATTGGAAGCGGCTGTGGTCTCTCGCTCTTCCCATTGGGAATCGGACATGCTACCCACTCGTCCATCGACCTTGTTTAAGGTCGAGCATTTTTACAACTATATATACCTGATATATTCAAACAGCGGTGAGGAATGAATGATATACTGTGAATACAAGTATGATTATTTCAATAAACAGGTCCAAAGAGAGATCATTGCACTAAGATCTGTTCTGCGTTTCTGCATTTGGCAGTATCTCCTATAGTCTTCAACCTAAAACTTTGATGAAAGCTGTAGTGTTGATATCATTACGAACATTTTTCTGCCGTCTATCCTGAAGTCAAAATAGGTCCAGATATGTTGTACTCGTTGTACTGCAGCCCTGAATAAACAATTCAAGGCCTGGTTAGATATATTTAGGCTAATCCTTTGAGATTTCGATGTTTTCATATTGCAAAACCTCCAAGATAGTTTTAACCAAATGACCATTCCACGTCTGCCAGAGTGTGCATTGCATTCTGCCAACAGAGATATTTATTTCCAAATACATACATTGATATGGCTTCCCTTGCCTTCATTATATGTTATTATGAGTTTGCTTTAGCGAAGTGAGGTGAATTCAATATCAAAACAACCAAGATGGACATTGGACATAGTGCGTTCGTATCATGCGATTATTCACGGGGTCATGCGATCAAAAATAGAGCATGTTCTAATTTTGATCGCATGATTATGCACATGACCAAGAATTTGCCCAATTTTCCATATTACACGAGGCATTAACATCATGCGCATGATCATTCGAATGATCATTCACAAGATAATTCGCCGTGTAAAACGGCCTTAAAACATGCCTCACATAGTTTATCCTCAAGATATTCATGAGAATCACCACGACATGATCTAACAAAGAGTAATTAGAATGGAGGAAAAAATAAATAGGTTACTCAAATGTATGTAAAACATCAAGCTAATAACAAAAACATGACAACTTGGGTCTATAAAAATTTTAAAATAAAAATTGATTTATTAAAACAATACAATAAAATTTTCTGGCCTCCCAAGAGTGAATTATCATTCATATTCCATAAAAATTTATAAAAATATGCAATAACATAAAATTCAAGTCAACATCATCAAGATACCATTAAGGTACTAATACTCCTTTATACAAAATTCAGTTCCAGGAAGGATAGTTGACTAATTAATTACTCAATAATTCAGAAAATTGTACATTATGGGTAATTTGAGTACACTCACCACTTAAAATAATTTTTGGCACAAAAATGTTAATTTCATTCACAATTTTAAGATCCAAGAACCTTAACCAAATGCTTCATACCACTAATTTGCAAATTTGTATATTACACCCATTCAAACACACTGTCATTCAGCCAAAATTCAACCTTATACGTCATATGAAACTTAAAGGCAAGATTCATACCTGCAAAGAGCTTCAACCAAGTACACCATATAGAGCATAAAATTGTTTGGCACAGCAAAATTTACAACTGAAGATCAATCGATACTCAGGGAGCTATGATACATAGGAAAGATTCAAATTTAATAAGATTTTTCATTAATAGAACATTAAACACTACTGCACTTCAAATAAGAGATTTTTTGCAGGGGTCTGCAATATTTTTCATAAGTCAGCCAGACAAGTCATACCAAACTTTTGTAAAGCTATAGCTTGCCTTTTCCATAGCTTTTGTCCTATATTGGTGGGCCAGATTAAAACTCTTTACTAGCCACATCCATCCAGCTAGTTGAACAATCCCAACCATAAGTTTGAATCCTTATCTCAACATATACCTAGGTATTCAAAAGCTGAAAATGATGTATTTTCCAGCAGATATTTTTTACATGTGTAGAAGCATTAAAACAATTACCAATAAATTACCTTTGTGTAATACTTTAGAAAATAAACATAGACCAGTATTCTCCATGGCACTCTCTATATCTCCATGGCACAGAGAAATTTTAAAGTTGTGCAAAATTAGTTGATTTTCTTCCATATGTATACATTTTAATAAAACTAGTTACATTTATTCATTAAACATATTTGTTCTACTCCAAACACTTACTCCTTAATATTCCTCCATGTTGTAAACCCATGAAGGTTGTTTGATATAGGTAACTCCTGGACTTGAGAATGACAAAGAAACCCCATGGAATCCATTTCATATTTCAAAACATACAGTTAATACTTTTTCAGAACTGGTAAACATAAACAATGGCAACGAGAGGCTTTCAGAAGCTATTTACATTGCTAAAAAATCAATTCAAATAGGCACATGATTTTATGCATTGTTCTATTATCTCATAAACATTTAAGGCAGAAGGTTAACACGTACCCACTTTCATTAACTTAACCACAGCACACCACACTAATTCACACAAGGCACTTGAAATTTGAGCCACAGATCACAACCTTTGGTGGACATTAAGACGTTGAATGTAGGTGTCCCTCGTGAGTAACGCACACATCACAAGGGGCTGGCATATTGTGTCTAATATGAGTGACAGCAATAAGTTGTTATAGTTGTTGTATTGTTGTAAACTTTAGGGCTAGGCAACCATACAATTTTACACACACTCAATGTGTTATTGCCATGCAAAAGATATGGTAATATTCATGTATGTTATTATCAGTTTAAAATTATTTAAATTAGAATGCATGAAAGGAATTAGATCATGTAAACTACCACCCACAGCCATCGATTTTGTTCACTTGAAACTGGCACAGTATAACTTCATGTTTAAATGCAAAAAAAATTGTGAAAAAAAAAGCTATACAGGCATGTGCTTCTAAATAAGGATGCATATTTAGTCCCACAAAAAATAATCACATTGTTCTGAATAGAAATTACACATAAACAATAGGAGCTTCCAAATAACCACTTGATTTAAAACATGCAATCTTAATTAAGAACTACTTAAGTATCAAGTACCGTTGGCAATCTGCCCTCTATTGAGGAAAAGGCAATCACTTTTCTTTGACTACCAGCACAGAATAGAATTTTAATCACAACTTATCAGTCAACAGAGGGGTCATAGTCCCACAATTAGAGTAGCCCAGCTTCAGACAACGCCAAAATTCTCATCCAAGAAGACAAAGGAATAGTGACTTTTGGAATGCCACAGTACTATTTGGTATTTTCACTCAAAACCCACCAAGCCTACATAACAGAGAGATTTTAATGCTAAATTTAAATATCTCCCCAAGTACATATCAAAATAAATATTTGCAAAATAAAATTGAAATAAAATAACAATAAAAATAAATAAGAGTGCACAGTCCATAAGGAATTAAATTTTACCCAAATTAGGAAAAGAAAATAAATTAAAATTAATTTAAAAATACATTATATTCCCCACAAGGTTTGTTTTCACTGCTAAACATTTTCAAAGGCTTAAACCTTTTCTCATAAATTGAATTTCTAAAATATTTAATGTCTTAAAACTGAGAAGCACAAATTTGGATTATCAATCCTATGTCCACCAGCAACTTTCAGGTGCTAAACAAGGAGTCCAAAAGCTTGATTTGTTCTCCAATGGGTCCTAAAATAAAAAGTTTTTTTATAGAAACTGCCATGGAGCAGGAAATAATAACCAACTCAAAAAAGGGAAAATAGTAATTCAAAGACATTAAATCTTAACTCAATACTGGGCATGCTAAACTAGTACATATGCTATTGGAAACAAATTCTAATTAAAAATGGTTCTTAAGTTAGCATTTAGATTAAAATTAGCATAAAAATCAAATTAAGAACTTAAAACCAAAAAATGGTCCTTCTCTTCCATTAATATGCAATTTTCTTCAAAATTTCTGGAACAACAAATTGTGAAAGTCTGTGCAGAATAACCAGACAGATGAATCTGAGATAGAGATGGGTTGATGAAGGAGATGGAAATGGAAACTAGATATTCTCACCTATTGGGCTGGTTTTCCCTTGTCCAGTAAATTAACTCTGTGCTAGAACCTACTCTTGAGTGTATCCTAATCATTCAATATCTCTATCAATCACTACAATACAATTTTTAAGGGAAGACCTTTGCCCAGTTATTAACTGAGTGCTACATGATTTTCACACCAAATGTACGCATATTCATGAGGTACAGTAAGTCCTTGACTTACGCAGTTAATTCGTCCCAAAAATTTCTGAGTAAGTAACGTAACGTCCACGTGAGTCGAAACACAACAACTTCCAATCTGTTTTTGAACCATTAGTGGTGCCGCTTTTTAATGCGATTGGTGGCAATCAGCGAAGATAACAGAAAACGCCATCTTTTGAGAGGCTGTTAACATAATATGACGATTCTGAGAGTAACACAAATCCAATCTTTATTTCACTGTATATTTTAATCTAAAATAAGTATAATTACACAAAACATGAATAAATTGAAAATTTGTTAAAATTATCATACTCATGTGAATGCCTCTTCATAATTGGAAAAAGTTCTTAATAAATATATATATGCTCTTTTATTCGACTTTTATAATGTACAATTGTTCTGTTGACTCATTCATCCCATAAGCATGTGCAATTTCAACAAACTTTTAACCTTAGTCATGTCTCTTAATAATTTCCAGTTTCGTTTCCAAACTTACAACCTAGTAGAAATCTCACCACTCTTACATTTCTCAGCCACTATGAGGGTTCACATCCAAAACAAACACATAAGACGATTTTAATGATTTTGAGAAAATTTTTTCGAACTTCTTAAATAATGATCCCAATGATCAAATCACAACAGTAACAGAAGTTCGTCTGTCTGCTGCACGAATGTGTTTTTTTTTGTGGTGATGGACAACAGGCATCATCTATGGAGTAGATAAATAACTACGCATCGACTTACGCGGGAAGGTCAAACTATGCGCCGAAAAAAGATGTTGATGCCGTGTAAGGCCGCTGACAGGCTCACGTTTTCTTCATGTTTCTTACGCCGCCACAATATGTGGCGACAGCTAGTAAAAGGTCAAACACGTACATTTTCATCGAGTAGGCCAAGCTTGCGACCAGCGACAGATTTGAAAGCGCTGCATGTTGTGTTTATGGCACGACACGACAAATTGCCGATGTTCACTCCCCATACGGAGGACTGGCGGACCTGCCACTGCTTATCGCACCATGATTGTAGAGTGGGCGTTCCGAACACCCGTAGTTTGGCATCGACTCTTGCGTGCTTGACAATGAGTCGCGGCTCGTCACCCGGTGTATCTGTCACAACAGAAACGTGGAGAAAAGGCAAGCATGTCACCGGCCTAACTGAAAATCTGCGTAACTCCATATCCGTGTAACTCGGATCCACGTAAGTCGAGGACTTACTGTATAGCCATTGAGAAACACACAATTCCCTTGTTTACTCACTGAGCCCAATCACAGAATGTAGCAACATACTGCAGTGTTAAGAATAATTTTGTAAGTGCATCACAAATGAATAATCATCAAAGATTTTATTTCATGAAAAACAAGGGCGGAAATAACAAAATTTGATGCAATAATTAAAACTTTGTAATGTTCCACACTGCTTTTATTAATGGTACAAGCCTGACCGGTTTCAATGTTAACACATCATCATCAGAGGCTAAAATAACGAAGTACAGAGGTGGTGGCTTGAAATATATACTGGGTTCCCGGGGAATTCCTTCCCCGGGAACCCAGTATATATTTCAAGCCACCACCTCTGTACTTCGTTATTATAGCCTCTGATGATGATGTGTTAACATTGAAACCGGTCAGGCTTGTACCATTAATAAAAACAGTGTGGAACATTACAAAGTTTTAATTATTGAATCATGTCAAAATTCCACAAAGTCAACCCTTCAACCATCTTGTATATATCAAAATTTGTTCTGAACTAACCTTGATGAACAGTTCCAAGCAATGAGGTATTTCTTCAAAACTACTCCCCACTTTCTGAAATGGAATATTAACCATTAACAACAATGCAATAAAAACAAATCATACATTCAAGTGATGCATAAAATACCAAAAGTTTATTTCAATGCCCTGAGTGCTCTGCAGTGAAACAAATCAGTCATGGAAATGGCATTCATTTTAATTTTTTTAATTCTTATATCAGATTCTTCCAACTTGCATCACACTTACACAGCTAAATAACAAAAAAATCATTAGTGCCAAATAACCAAAGCCAAATGTGCCTGAAATGAGCCTGAGAGATGCATAGACTAATATAGGTACTTGCTGCCTTCAAATAGATATGGAATGAAGGAACTTTCCCATACGAATCGCAGGAATCTATCGTTGTTCCAATCCCTAAACATGGGAAAGATCGAAAATGTGTAGAAAGTTACTGGCCTATATCGTTAACTAGCTTTGGAGAAAATGGTGAACCTACTCCTAATTTTGGAGCTGGAGAGTTGAAACCTACTATCTAATATTCAGCGATGTTTCCAACAAGATAGATTCACTGTAGATCACATAGTCTGCTTGGAATCTTACATCCTCGAAGCCTTACTATTACACCAAAATTTTCTGGCTGTTTTCTTCCATATTCAAAAGGCTATGACCAAGTTTGGCACCATAAAATTTTGAAAAAGCTTTTTTACTGGGGTGTAAGGGACAACATACCCAATTTCATTGCTATTTTTTAAAGAAATATAACTTTTAGAGTGTGCATTGGAAACTCACTCTCTATGAACCATACACAATAGAACGGAATACCTCAAGGGTCAGTACTGACCATCACCATCTTCGCTATAGCCATGGATGATGTAACAGATTACATCCTAAAACCAGTTGAGGCATCTCTGTATGTGGATGATTTGGCTATCTTTTCCGTTCGTCCTCACTATCAGAGTCTTCAAGACAGATTTAATTAACCTTCAACAGTCTTTCTCCCTGTGATTTTAAAAACTGATTTAAGATCTCTGTGGAGAAAACACAGTATACATTTGTATACTGTGTTTTCTCCTGAGTTTCCTCTACTGAGGCCAAAAAGTTCATTCCACGGTATAACTCGGTATTACGACAGATATTTCTCGAGGGCGATGCACCATCTAGCAAAAATTAACTATTTTGTTTTGTACTATCTGTTAATTAAACTAAATATTCAAGATGTGAGCCATATCTGCAACACCTAAAGCCAGTTATGTCCAAACATTAGTGATTTACGGCCTTGAGTACGCTGTGCGCACTCCCATTTTACGTTCTTCTTTTGTTAGGCCCAGTTATCAGTGAGAGGGGAGTGGGCGGACGACAAGCAAGTTGAGAGTAGAAGAGGGAACATTCAGCAGAATGTGAGCGATCTGTCGGAGCGATTGAAAAAATTAAACCATTCCGTCAACTCGATGCGCCCAATCGCACGGCAGTAGAGAGTTGTGATGTAGGTAAGGGACGGAGTTTACTCGGTCGGAGGGGCGGAGTTTACTCGGTCGGAGGGGCGGTGTTTTCTCGGTCTGAGGGGCGGAGTTTACTCGGTCGGAGGGGCGGAGTTTACTCGGTCGGAGGGGCGGAGTTTACTCGGTCGGAGGGGCGGAGTTGTCTCATGTGGTTTGTGCGGCAGCATCATGTCTGCGAAACGTAAATCTTTGGACCTTAAAACCAAAATTACAATTGTAGACGAGTGCGAAAGTAACAGGTCTTCAAAGACTGATATCGGGAGGCGGTTTGGTGTGTCGTCATCTCCGTTGTTCACAACATTAAAGAACAAAGATAAAATTCGTGCAGCAGTGACCGAACTAGGACGACCTAGTAGCAAAAACATTTGGGGCATGGGGAACATCCTCAAATGGAATCTGCACTATTCAAGTGGTTTTGTCAGCAATGTTCTGCAGGACTGCCCATAAACGGTCCGATGTTAAAGGCAAAAGCTGACTACACTTGCACAAAACATGATGTGCTAGCCAATCGACTGAGGTATTTTCTTTTCTAGTGTAAATAAATACTTGATGACACTAATTTGTGGTAGATAATTGAATTTGAATCATAGAAACTGCTAGGAATAGGTGACTATTTGAGAAATATCTTCGACCACCGGTACATGCCGTATTTCAGTGAACCTTCAGGCCAATTTTCCCAACTGATGGACGTACTGGTTAACATTTGAAAACTCGACAAAGTTGATATTATCGTCATGACATATTTGCAAAATTATCCAAAAACTACAGTATACTTAATATTTTAATTCCGATTAGTTACGGTGTCTTTGCAGCTTTCTTCGGCGATCGAAAAATAGAAGAACTGGAAGAAAAACACCGAAACTGGAGGAATTAATATTTTATGTCATGGAAAATGTCCTGTTTCTTTCTTAAAATTAGTTGATATTCCACCAGATTGTGCCTGAAACGACTTTTTTTGCTGTTTACCTTCGTCAAATACCATGGAAACAAAAGAAAAACGGTAAATACGAACGACTATGAGAATTAGGTGGCTTTATTCAACACTTTCGGATACAACGAGCGCTCGATTTAGCGAGTGATTTCCGAGGGATTATGAGCACTCGTTAAACCGGGCTTCCACTGTATATCTAACATGCTTACATAACAATAGAGTAACCACTCACCAGTCTTTTGGATCATTCTTTCAAGGAAGCTCTCAATCCTGTCATTTGTATAGGAGGGATCACAAGCCTAAAATGTAAAGAATAATAGATTTAACAACCATGCAAATTATAAAATAAAATTATTTATTTACTAATGCTTGAGGCTTATGAAGTATGTTTGAGCATATATTTATGAGAAATGTCAGATATAGCAACATAGGTAGACATTCATTACACTTTTTAAATAGAGAACTGAATATAAGTTGGAGGGTAGGAATTTAAGTCTTATGTTACCCCAAGGTTATTTTGGAAATGGATAGCACCAATGGTGAATATAGGTAATAACTTCGGGGGAGGCCAAGACCAGCTAGCTAGCGGCGACCGGCTGTAGTTTAGGTATACACCCATGCGCCTCTCATCGCAGCCTTATTTCGGGGGGAGGAGGGAGTGCAGGCCCTCTGGGCCCCCTATATATACGCCACTCGATAGCACCTAAGGTTTAAGATAACCACAAATGGTAAGCAACCACAATATTCTCCCCAGAGGAATAATTGTTATGCTGAGTAATTTCCTTTCCTGATGCAAGAGCTGTGTTTAGTCAAGTAAGCTCAAAGCTAAGTAGACATTGTTGGTCCACTATTCCTTTCTCTTGCGTGCTAGACTCAGTCAAATCTGAAAGTGATCAATATCTCTGCATGCCAGATCTACGGAGCTGGAGTAGTAGCCTGTTAAGGAAATACAATTATTTCCAATTCTCACTAAATTCTGATTCGTTATTCTTCCAGATTAATATTTAATATGAAAGCATTCAAAGTATACCAGTTTTCTACTTTATTTTATGAAGAAGGACTGAAAGTGGATATCTTTAAAATTCTGTCAACATGATGAGGTCAATAGGCTGCAGGGATAGGCATAGGCTTTGTTACAGAATGACTGACATGTCTCAAGCGAGATTTTTGCTCTTAATTACATATGCGTACAATACATAATATCAAATTTTGGTTCTAAAAGGAATGTGACATGGAGTAACACACGAACGGCTGTAATCATAGACTCCTAAGTAAGCTACTATCAGTGTAGTAGCACACTAACCAGCTGTTAACCAATGAAACATGGAACACTACTAAGCTTAGCAGCGCCAAGTGTGCTACTATTTTAGAAGTCATTTGTGTGCTCACACTTCAACTGTACATTCTAAACGGTTATTTTGCTATACAGCTGGAATCACTTTGGACAGAAGGAGAAGTAGACTGGATCCAAACAAAGTCCAAATGTTTATTATGAATGAGAAATTTAAGGACTTTAATGATAATAATAACACAGGCCTGCGAAATTGCAGTTTTTGAAAAATACAAAAGAAGTTTTCACTGAGTTTTATGTTATTTGGTGTGCTGATTACGAAAATGACCTCAATTTTTTTTCTATCACGTCAGGATTTTTTGTAAAATCGATATCGATATTTTTGCTAAAATCCTATTGAAATGAACAATTTTGCACACACTACCTGGCAACAGTGGTTTTTATCCATTTAAATCTATGTCAAATAATCGATTCATGGTGAGGCAAATTGATTCTTTAGCAATCGATTATTTTTAAAAGGTTTAAAGTGATGAAAACCACTGTTGCCAGATCGCACGAGCTGCCTCTGGTCAAGAGAAAAACAAAACGTTCCCTTGAGTTTAAACATTTTACATCAAATTATGATGCAGTTTCTTGAAGAAAATCACCAACTATTATAATTTGTTTTTATTAAGGTAACTTACATAAAATAGATGATTGACCAAGAGGAGCAAGTATTATGTATGTGTACATGAAAGTTTGAAACACATTTTGAATTGAGCAAAAAAAAACAAAAAAGTTTCTATTTAACTCTTTTTCCTTTGAAACTTTTTTTTGACGTTCTTCTTTTATGTTCAGGCCTATCTCATGTTAAAATTCAACAGTAGTTGGCGAGCATGTTCTTGTCCCATCTTCCTTGATATTTGCGCTCCATATCTTTGGTGTCTTGGTGGAACCTTCCACCCTGTTCTTTGCTGACTGATCTTAAATTTTCGGGGTCCACATGTGAGAGACGAAAATGTATTTTGATATTCATGGAGAAACCCAATGCTTGAAATTTGTCCAGCATGTTCATAACAATTGCTTTATAGTCAGGATCCTTGTAATTACCCAGAAATTTACTGACAATATCTTTGAAGGCAACCCAAGCTTCTTTTTCCTTTGTTGTCAAGCTAGTCTCAAATTCTTTATCCTTCATAAGCTTGTGGATATCTGGACCAACAAAGATTCCCTCTTTCAACTTGGCTTTGGATAAACCTAGAAACTTTTTGCACAGGTATTTGAAACAATCGCCATCTTTTGGAATAGCCATGACAAACTGCTTCATTACACCTAATTTTATATGCAGAGGGTGTAATAATACTTTTTTTGGATCAATTAAGTTGTTCCGAATCACATTCTTGGTGCCTGTCTTTTAAGCCATTCTTTTTTGACCCAATGTTGAGTCTTATCACAACTGTCTCACTCACAAATGAAGCATGGGAACTTTGTATATCTGCCTTGTTGATCAAGAAGCATGGAAATAACTTCCAAATCACCACAAATGGTCCAACCGTGATCGGCATATTTTATTTTGTTGAGGATGAGAGCCAGGTTTTCAAAGCATTCTTATAAATGCACCGAGTGTCCATCTGGTACAGATACATGCTGGCTTCCCTGATGAAGGACAGCTTTAAGGCTCCTTTGCAATGAATCTATAAACAGCCTCCATTCACCTTTACCGTAGGTGATATTAAATTTGCTCATAAATCCGGGAAAATCAGAACAATAGATAAGGTTCTCCTCTTCCTCAACGTACTTAACAAATTCCTTTCCTCGATTCCTGTGCCAATAAAAAGAAGTTTCTTCGGCCAATAAGTTTTTTTTTCAATCAGGAGCCCAACAATTCAGTTGCCTCTTTCGAAAGACCCAGATCTCTAGGCAGATCACTAAGTTCAACCTGAGAGAAGTGCTGAGGTGAAACGCCTTAAGAGGGCTTATATTTGGTATCGGAGCCTTGAACTTCTGGATGTTCCAAGTCTGAAGACTCTGAAGAGATGACTGGCAATTCAGTTATAGGCAAAGGCACTGGCACATCAGGTCCATGAGGAACGGGGCATGTGGCCGATGGAATGTTATCAGGATAAGAGATTAGCTTTTGATTTTTGCTGTAATACCCACAAACAAAATTAACAATCATCAGAGTGTTTTATTGGCTCCCTCCATGTCATAGGATTTCCAAATCGTAAAGCAGTCTTCTTTCCTTTGAGCCACAGGCGTAGATCATTGAGACACTTTACAAAAACTTTATGAGGAGCCCACGATTTATCCTGGTCTCCAAGATTCATGCCAAAATACACAAGATAAAGTTGTCTTACATAGTCTGTAATGCTCCTCATGCGATTTTTAAAAACATTATATTCACCACATATGTAACAAAAGTCATCTGGCAAATTTTCACAACGTCTCGAACTCGAAGCCATGTTTCATGAAACGCACAGAGAAAAGCAACCGTTAAAATTGTTTCTGTGATGAAGTTTCCACTTGTCACTGTATCAGGGCACGCACAACACTACACATGAAAGAAAAATTAACACTAACTTAAATATTTCCACATCTATTGTCTTACTATGAACACGGTAAGTACACGTTCTTCTGGGCTAATGAGAGATAAACTGAGTCCCTCATGAGGACATCTCTTTTATATCTTTTCTGATGACTCCATAAAAGTCTAGAGAATTCAGTCTTAAGGCAGACAACACGTTCAGGATCAATCCAGATGAACCTCAAAAAAATAGGTGACCGCCGATTACGCTCACGTAGCGAGCATTCTTGCAAGGTCAGCGAACCAAGATAAGGAACTGAGGTAACGATTCATGCGACGCTATTGGTAGAGAGATATTGCGATGGGGAGGTGTCACAGAGGGGTATTCTGTCGGTTTCACCACGATAGAATGATGGTCACGCAGGGAGGGAAGAAATTCAAAGCCAAAAAAAAAATTATGGTAAATGTTCATAAAAAACCCAAATAAAATTGAATTTTTCAAAAAAACCTGAAGTGATAGAAATTTTTCATTATCATTTTCGAAATCAGCACCAAAAACTACAAACTATCAGTTCCCTTGTATTTTTTCATCGCAGGCCTGTGTATTTTTGTTCTTTAAATTATAATGTTCATTATTTCATTACACTACTCCACCACTAGGATTCACAAATGATAACATACTTATCATCATATTATTATTAGGTACTCCACCAGTTAAGATAAATTTTTAGTTAAAGTAAGGATTTTCCACAGCAACTTCAATAGTGAGCCAAAAGAATGACAGAGGATTAACGAAAGCAGTGTCCAACAGATAATACCCTAGCACCCACCCTCCCTGCTTTACCCAACAGGTTCCACTTAATGCATGAAGAAGCAATTAAGGCTGGCCCAGAGATATGGACCTAGCACTCATGCTATGCACCAGAGAATTACCCTCATCACGAGTGGCTGCCTAAGGAGACCGGTTGGCTGAACATCGAAGCACAATGGGAGGTTTATGACCTAGAGGATTTTAGAAACTAGAGGATAATTTCTCGAAAAAATTCCCAGAAAGGGCTAAAGCACCCCTTAAACTGCTTTCAGTGGGATCCTCTGAAAAGTTTGTGAAAAGAAAACAGAAATTCCTAAAAGCGAAGCGGGTCACTAGCCTCAGAAGTAGTGCCCGCTGGCCTAAAATAGAGTGACCATTGGCCTCTGAAGAAGGTGACCGACGAAAGAAGGGGAAATTTACATTGCTTATATGGGAAATTTGTTCCGTTCCTGAAAAAAACGGCCGCTTAGAGAGGTGACCGCTGAAGGGAGGTGGCCATTGAGGCAGGTTTCACTGTATGCTGTTTTAAATTTTTGTTTGTTTTAGGTATCAAATTGACATTTCTCATTGTATTTCTATGGGGAAATGCAAATGTGTAGCACATTTTTCTGCATGAAAATAAAACATTAAGGAGTTTCACACTTACCATCATAATTTCACTCTGAGGATTTGCCTTTATCAAAGATGCTGACTTGGCTGACACCTTTTGAAGTCTCTTACCACGGCCCATTGTTGGAGCATGAAAGTCTTTTTCAATCTATAGAGTAAAAATACAATGCTCAATACACACAAAAAGCAAGGTATTACTATGCAGCAATTATGACTATGCAGGAATATAAAAGATTCAAGAGGGTAAAAATGAGGATATCCACAGATGCAGAATCACCTCACTTAAAAGTTATGAAATATTACACTGTTAAGAGCTTCCGCAAAAATGTACTTCTGCCATGCTACTTCTCAAATTCATGAATTTTCTTATTCCTTCTCCACAAGTAGTATAGAGGATGAAAACCTCATTTCCAAGCTTCATTTTACTAAAGACCATTTTAAAAGCTAAATCGTATAAGGTTTGTCTCACTTTTGCTTCACCGCCATTACTGAATTTCTTAATTCCTTTTCAGTCAGATTTTATCACGCACCATGCGCGATTAATTGAAAGAAAAACATTCGTAAAAGCAACTCCTACAGTGTGCATTGTGGATTTTCTCCATAATTCATTCCAGAAACAGTAAATGATTGCAAGGAAAAAAACTGAACCAATATAGGGTAAAATGACAAGAATTAATTATGGCATCTTGGAAATGATACAGACTCATTTTTATTATTATGTATTTAAATTTTCAAGCGTATTCATTAATGTTATGAATAATCGCAATTTCGATTTATTTTTGTTATCTCGTATTTTTGTGGCAGTGCAATTCCTTTTATATTTGAACTTCCGTGAATTGTTTTTAGTCATTTACTTCGTTTCAGACTTTCATTTAATTTCTGCTTAAGTATGGCTGCTAATTCTTTCCGAAAGTAAGCCAGGAAACCCCTCTTTCAGATGTCCGCTCACAACTTTTTCCTTGATCTAATTAGGTGCGTAGATAAATCTGGTGTAAGTGAAATTACAATACTAAGTTTGCTAAAAGAATATGTGATATTCACAATAAAAGAAAAATAGTTTGTATAAGGGATTTAAAACTGGATCACTCTATTTCACTCTGTAGTAACTCATAATGTCAAGCTCAAATTTTAGCGGACACCTATCATCACAAAGTATTCAGGAAAAGAAAATTTCAGGGGCGATGTATTAATGCACGAACTATTACTAATTAATGTTTTCATTTTAAAGTAGTGAGCTTTCTAGAGTATCCAATATCATATCAAGTTCTTCCGCTATGCTTGGAACTATATGACTGCGCTTCTTTGATTTTCCATTTTTTTCTCGATAAACAAGGGAAGCTGTATTCACTTCAAATATCTTCAGATTAAAGTAGCTCGATGATATTTTATTCCAATATTGGAATGCCTAGGAAAAAAAATACTTTCAATCCACTCAATCATAAACTTAAGCCAGTACTCAATTATTGTTTCGCGGTGGAAATTGGATTAAATTTCATTGTTTCCATAAAAGTAACCTGATGTCAATAATTACACTTTTCTAGTCTCTCACATGCCTCTTTCAATCTACTCAGTTAGTGAGTAAACTCTATTAGCGTGGATCTTGGCATAGATGCAACACCATTTTGGTCCTTCCAATCTTTCCCAGGGGAGCAATAAACATTCCAAACCAAAGAAAGCCCCTTCCATCACCCTCGCTCGAGGAAAGGCCCTGAACTGCCAAAAAGTGACAATGGAAGGGGGCAGTGGCTTCTTATTCGACTGGGTGTGAAGAAGCAGGGGTGTGGTCCGTCGAGCTGTTTCTGCACATTATATGGATGTGTGGAAGCATGGGAATAGATCATCTCTCGTTCACAGCTGCTAGAAAGTGTAGAAACTCAATGCCCACTTCTTTGGTTTACATCCCCCTTGCTCGTTTTTTTTATTAGTTTCCCACTCCTATTAATTAACGTTATAAGCTTACAATAGGTTGATCCTAAATATATAGCATTTAGATTTTCTTTGTCTGGGAGTCCATGCGGTATCAATATTCCTATTACTTTCAAAACGTAATAATTCTGCACTTTTTACAGGACATTGGTTCAATTTTCTTTAATTCGCCATAAAATATTTGCTGTTTAGGTATTTATGTTCGAAAAAAAAGCCACAAAATGCATTGTAGAAAGTGCGATTACAAATGTTTTTTCTATAGATCTTGCATGAGAAAAATCTGACCTATGGTGAATGAAAAACGCAGTAATAGCGGTGAAGCAAGAGGGTGACCACTTGAACCTGATATGACTGACCTGATCACCTGACTGACTACTCTAAGATCAGCCAGCTCAAGTCATTCATATATGGTATAATGTCATAAGTGAACACAAAATATACACATATTTGAAGTTCTGCATTGGATAGTAAAACAATCGAATTCACAAGAAGGATGACATGAGTGCGAAAGATGGATTTTTCAATCTGCACATTTTTCTTTCTGAGCCTCGAATTATCACGAAATTATTTGCTAAAAGAATGTGAGATTCAAAGCTCATCATTTTAAAATTAAAATTGTTTGCTCATAAATATATAACCCATAGAAAATGTTTTCCCAGAATGCTTAGCAAGGACAGTTGTGCGCTCAAATTCGAGCCTGACATTATCGGTTACTTCAGAGCGAAATTGAGTGGCCTAGTTTCCATCCAGAATATATAACACCATTTCAAAAATAATATAGATTGCGATATCACAAGGACTTCCAGATAATGAAAATGCATAAAACATTTGAAAAGAAATTAAGTTAATGAATAAGCGTATAAATTAAAATACTCATAAGAAACGAAAGGAACTCCGGGGATTGAGACCTAAGATAGGCTTTGGTTTTCCGTGGCTGCTTGCATCTGTTGTGTGCAAGGGATCTTGACACATCTGAACTTCGCTAATCTCCCTTTTCTTCTTACTCACACATCACAAGAAAAGAAACCCTACCTCTCCCCTCAGAAATAATCCTTTTTGCAGGTCAAAATTTTCCTTCCCTGGGTGGTTCAACTCCCCCAGCTATGGGGAGGGAGGGCTCTTGTTCCGCTTGGAAAGGTTGTTGCTCCCCGTCTCAGGGGGGCGTGGTTCAGCCACGTTGCTACATCGTCAAAAACTCAGGACTTAAAAATTTTCAGCGGTACAATTTTTTTTAACAGAACTATACAATGATGCACTCGAGAGATATATTAAGATTAATTAGCCCAACGTAAGGAAACTAGTATAACTAATGTCAATTAAGTCAGATGCGTGAAAAATACTAATGTATACCGTTCAATAGAAAAAGTAAATAAATGGAATGGATACGAAACTTGTCTCCTCTTTACCTCGGGTGAATGGAAGGGAATTATGCATCATACTTTAATGTTTAATTTAAAAAAAAAGCATTGCAGCTGACTTTTGCATATGTAATTTGCAAGATATTAAATTGGTAGCAGTGGAATGGGGAAAGTAGATGACACAAACTATTGATGATTTGCTGCTTGAGACCACTCATTACCTCTGCCATCCTCAGCGATTATTGTAAATATTGACCAGGTGTTGCTGCATTTTTATTCATCGAATCAAAGCAGGGCTCATTATATCCTTGCCTTGCTTTATGATTCATTGAGTTTGTTTGGCTAAATAGTGAATACACGCCAAATTCATGTTTCTCATAAGTTTCCAACTACGTAAACCTATGCCCTACTAGCATAGGGATCAGCATGAAGCGGCAGCTGACATCATAGTTCACTCAATCAACATCACGGTGGGTTCACTCATTCAACGTCATACTCTACATTTTGGCACCATTCAAAACCATCATCATTCAACACTTATAGTAATGAAACCAAGCAGCGTTGAGAAGAGGCACCAACTGGCTTGTATCTAAGTTTTCAAGCTAATTACGGCAAGCTTATTTTTTTTAATTAGTAGACTTCCCCATCACTTACATTTTCAAAAATATGTAACTTCCACGCCCTTTTGAAATACTTAACGAAATTTCCAGGAATTAAACCATATCCATTAGAGCTTCATATGCACTAACCAAAACATTCTTACTCCAACTCCCACTTAGAGAAAAAAGGCCCTCAAAATGGGTAGTTTTGGTTTTCTCACGAGCTTATGATATTTCAGTAAAAGGGGTAAAAATACAACGTTTTTCATTTTAATTCTAACTCTTAGGGGGTCATATGCACACACAAAATTTCATGAAGCAGCATCGACCCATTCTTGGCAAAAAGTGGAGCTAAACTCAAAGAAAAAATCAATAACTTCACTGAGCTTTGAGCCTGATTGACTATATTAATTTTATATGTAGCCAATTTTAACTTCACTCATGCTAAAGAACAATAAATTTGGGTAAAACAAAATACTAGATTTTTTAGATAACTCAAACCGTTTAGATGCAGTTAGATTAGTCACTAATCCATTTTACGACCAAAGTTGCTCTGCGGCTCAAACTTTGGAGGGCTATATTTTAAGAATGGTAAGTTCCAATTTTCTAAAAATGTTTTAGACTCAGCATGTAAGTAGCAATCACTATGATTTTTTTGAAAAATAACAAAAATGAAGAAACAACTTCTTGGTAATTCAGGAGATCGGATATGGAATGACCTTTTTTCATATTCCGAAAGTTTACAAAAGTGGACATACTATGATTGTGCTTTTAGCCATCGATATGTTGGATACATGCAAATTAAGTTTAATTAAAGTTAAAAGAATTAAAAAACCAACAGTATTGAGAGACAAAATATACCACCACTAATACCTCAAGTTCTGGTTCAGTTGGAGGCACAGGCCACTTTGCAGCAAGTCGGGAAACTGGTTGCTTCTTAGGAGAAAAATTGGGAGATTTAGAGGTTCTCCTGTTCGAATCACCTGAGCTAAAGCTTAAATTCTTCACCGATGATGAATCCACTTCATTTGATCCAGAACGCAAAGAAGAAAAGGATGACTCAGATTCTTCTGCAAAAAAATAAAACACTGAATTACGTATCAACACCATTAGAGTTAAAAAATTAATTTTAAGCTTTAGGACAGTTGTAGGACTTTAGAGAAAACAAAATAAATAAAAAACAAGTACAGCACTTACTAAAAAAAATTGCATCACCAAAAACGTGGAATTCTATAAATTTACATTAATCTTCAAGTTGTAGTTTTTCATACCTTTTGCCCTGCAGTGTAGAATAATATAATTTGCATAAAACCAACCACAATCCGAGATTATTCAAGGAAGAATCACTTGATGGCAATCGGTTTGAAAGGCACATTTTAAAAAATCCCTTAAGTATCGAACCCCAAGAAAAAATAACTTAAATAAGTAATACGGTAATAGATTTACCAGCATCTGAAAGCATGCTCCCTGCACCACTGGAAGCCTCAAGTTGCTCTGCAATGGCATCAGCAAACTGGAAAAATAGAAACATGCTTAAAATGGCAGAAATATAGGGCCTTTAAAACCCTGTAACATCTTCTTCAAAATATTAAGGTATATTAATATACTGCCATCAACGGTTTTGGTTGATGTAATAATTTATAAAATATTTGCGGATATTTTGGCATTTTGACTTTTAGGAAAAAGTGAAGTGGTTACCACAGTTTAAGTGCACGATGTTCCATTGCATTAGTCTCCACACAAAATAGAACCCCAAAATAAATTTGGAACTTAAGTGGTAGTGCATCAGGGAAAATTCTTTTTATTTTTAGTGTTTGACCCTATAAAAGTTAAAACTTATCACCCTCGTTGAGACTAAAAAATTATTGAAAAGTGGTAAGAGAAAATACAGTGTGTGCATCATTAAAAGAATCAGGGAACAGGGGAAAATGAAGAACTCAAGAACAGGTCTCAACATCATCCCCTGCTGCCTGTTCACTCCGAGCTTCAATTGAAAGTAGGCAGTGGCCACAAAGTTCGATAATACATTGGAGGGTTGGCTTTTTTTTAACCCAAGTCTTTCACAAGCTGACCTAATAGGATCTGAAATCCTTCGAAACTGCTTGACTCCCAATTTTCACATAAAAACTTAGGGTTTCACATATAAATTTAGATCTATCTTCAAAGCAAAAATGAAAAGAAAAAAAACACAAAATTGAAGACAAATTCATGATCATTACAAACAACTATCAACATGTCTTGAAGTATATACTGTAAATGTAAATTCATTATTGCTAAGGTGTGACAATTATTATTTGATGTTGTTACTGCTGTAGCAGTCCCTGGAAAGCATCTGGTTTCATTGCCGACATAATGGCAAGAGACTTGGGAAGGGTTGGGCAGTTTTCGCAGCCACGTCCAACATCCATTACATAGGTGGCTATGCTGCACTGAGGTCATACATATGCAGCAGATGGAGTGACCCCAGGATGACGGCCTTCTACATAGTGATTCCGCCTGTGCCACACAGGATGGAATGCACTTGATGCTTCTTAGTAGCGAGCCCTTAACTCCACCAATTATTATTATTATTGTCCTTCTTGTTCATAAATATACAATACAATGCACCAATGGCAAGGGGAATCACAACTTTAAAGTTCAATAAATGATTCATCACTTTGTTATTTCTACACTTTTTAGTATCAATGACCAATATTTCAACAGAAGATGTCATTATCAACATTTGCTGCTGTTATTCACTTCCACACAGTTAAGCCTGAGACCTTATCATATAACTTCACAATTCTTTCCTGCCCATGCCCTCTACCAAGTTTCTAAGCAAAAACTTATTGAGCAAAACAGCCCTTTTACAAGCATTCATACACACCTGAGATCTAGCAGTCTTCTTTTCATTTAAGTCACAGGTACCTCCGGATGAATGGCCCACAGCACTACTGCAATAACCTAAATCCATACAAAAACCATGCTCCATAAATTACTATCTCAAACAGCATTGAAGTCTTAGGCAACACAGAATTTGTAACTCACAACATAATAACAGAAAATTCCCATGAAAACAAGCCTTAGTACTGGCCTGATTTTGAAGCTAACATTAGCCTCACCTAACAATCAGCTATCAAATAACTTGGGGGCTGAGAGGCTGGAATTCGTGGGGTGCCTTTAAGAAGAGGCCAAGAAAGTGCCAGGTGCTCCCCTACCCTTCCCCCAGCTGGATAACTGGGTTTTCCCTGACAGAGTAGCATCCTATTATTATTATTCCCATAGGGGTGGGTAAAGCCCAGCATTCCAAGGTTGTACCTTAACCCCTTTAACTGAAAACCCAGATGGCCAACAAAAATGGATGCCCTAAGTGAAATGTGACCAATGCATTCTTTTTATCACAGGGGCTTCTTATCTTGGCCTTTACAAGGGTTCATTATGGAAATGGTAGTCTATAGGAACTGATTTGTTGATTCACATCTAGGGAATTTTAAGATCAAAATTCACATTTGAATTTGAAATAGAATTGTTATTTACTTCAAAAATGGCAGCAGCAGAGCAGGAAGGTTGGATGGGTTAACCATTATAATTCACAGCCCGTATATTTCACATCACAAAATACAAAGTTTAACAGAAGATAAAGAGCAACAAAATAGTTCCACAATTAAAAGTCTATTTAATTTACATGAAAAAGTTCCGGTATACAGGAAGATACAGGGAAACTGAGGTGATAGGTTGAGGGGGAAAGATGGAGGCATATGAGTAAGGAAGCAACTGCAGGACACCAATCAAACAAAGGCAGGGGAGGTTTGGCAGTAAAGCAAGCAGATTCATGAAATTCACATAACAGAGGTTAGAGAGCGACCAAGTTGCGGAGAGGCTAGGTCACAACTAATACACCCTTGTTGACTCTGGGAGAGTCACATGATAAGCAACTCCCTCTCCACTGACTCCCACAGATTGAAGTCCAGCCTTTCAGCCCCAAAGATATTTGAAGGGAGTCTCTAAGTCTTTAGGAGGGAGAGAGGTTTAGGTTTGTTTATAGCTCAAGGACAAGGGAAAATATATGTAATCACATCTAAGAATAAAAGGTACGGGGATAGGAATGGTAAAAAATGGGGACAAATTTTTCGGGCACAAAGTCATTCAAAACTCTCACAATGTATTTTACAAGCAGAGACAGTTTCAAATTTTTCTAAAAAATCAAGATTAACACCGTTGTCACAGAAATATAAAATAGAGGTATTTAAATTAAATGAGTCCTTAGACTCAAGTAGGTGTTTATCCTTCCAAACCCCCCTTCCCCAATAATTCAAAAAAATGCCTTCCCCAAAAACAAACCCCCCTTCCCCTATATGCCCTCCCATATATTATGCCACCCGCTGTACTGCAAATGTACTCACATTTGGTACGGCATTATTTTTTTCATGTTCAGAAAACTCAAAGACCGAAGGCCATTGACGTAGAACCTTGACCATCTGTTGGGAATATTACGGAATTTACTTAGGATAGGAGCAGTATCATGGTTAAGACACCTGTTTTGTGAGACAGGTTCACTGTGTGTCATGGGTAGTGTGCAGGGAAATTATTCTTTATTTGGGAACATTTATTTTTAAGTTATAAACCATTTCTTCGGTGTGATTAGAAGAAGTTTCTTATTTTAAACTTAAAAATAGGTTAGGTCTCAAATAATCCATTTAACCGTGTTCACTTCACAAACTAATCAACTTTCACAATAATGACTCATGATATTTTTTACACCCCGAGAATGTTACTCTTCGTCTCCTCTCAATACCCATTCCACATCACCCTCCGTCCCCGACATTCTATAAGCCTTACGGATTAGCAAATTAATGAAAGTGAATTCATCAAGTAGTTAAACGTGTCAATGTTCATAATCAAAAGTTGGTTTCAGTTGATACCTTTAAATAGAATTTTTAATCCCATTTCATCTTAAATTCGATTCACGCGCAGCACCCCAGGCGGTCGTGCAGGCCTTCAGCCACCACCTACTACCATTAATTAAAAGTTAACTCTTATCAACTTTTACAAAGTAAGTTACTATTCACATTTTTATCAATAACCTGTAAGTGATGATTCAATCCCGTCTTCTTCAACAGATGACATTCAGCCGAAAGGTGATGCTGATTTATTCAAGATATGGACAAATATGTGTAACGAAATAATATGTGTTAAGATTCTCAACAAAGCATGTCTCCGAAGAAATAGGCAAGCGTTTTTGCATTTGAATAGCTTGACCAATGAAAGAAAGAGATCGAGATGAACTCGAGCTTCATGAAAATGATTCACGCTCAAGATGATGTTCGAATGCTTGTCCTGAAATTGGTGAATGAGGGATTGTCTAACTACAATGCGAATTACCCGAATAGGAATTGAATTCTGAAGATCTGATGGAATGATACGAATTAGAGGATGAAATCTTACATTTGTTTTTATTTCCACTTTCCCAACTATGAATAAATTAACAGTGTTTTGTGATGCAAATCTGAGTATTGTGTTTAGCTGAAACAAATTTATATAGATAAAATAAATGCCATTTTTTGCTTCACAAGCCTCTTTTTTTTCCTAATCCTTCTCCAACTCGCTGATCACTCTGGACCGGCATTTGTTGTGGGATGCAAACCCCACGTTTGTCGATCGCTTGAAATACAATTCTAACTCTATAATCCATCAGATATTGAATTATATAATCGCATCCGTAGAATTTGTGGTCAATATGTAATCTCTGTAGGTAAGGACAGTGCACTTTTTTATATCCTACTTCACAATTAATAATGATAAATGCCATCATAATACCATATTTATTTCCACCTATCGATAAAACGTTGGTTGATCATTTTTATTATTCCGTCAATAACGCACACTGAATTGCATGAACATGCCAAATATATCGGGATCCATTATATCATTTTTGAGAAGAATTTAATTTAGATAGTTTGAGCGAGATATTTCCCTAGTCATATGGGCACCATTATAGAATTTTATTATTTTTATTTCAGCATCTGTAAGAAGCATGAAGTATATATCGTAACATTTAAGGTGCAAAATATAGGTATATATGACAAATATTCTATGTAATTAAATAAATATATGTATTTAAGTCTCTAAATTGACTCAATTTTCAGGCCACAGGCCTAAAAAGCCTTAAAAACAGCAGGTTTATTGTGATTCTGTAAAAATTACTGCAGTGAGTAATGGATTAATTTTTATAAATTGTTGAGAAAACATACAAACTACACACCGTTAGTTTTTGACAAAATCTAGGAGTTAGAAATTCCTAATTTTTTCGATATTCTCTCTCTGGAGCGCACAACCGTAATCTATCCCATGTAAACGAGCATGTATTTTCAGGCAAATTTCTCGAAAATTAGTTCAATAAGGGGTTAATATTTTGATATAATTGGAAAGATGGGAGTTTTTTCTTTAAAATGAGGCCTAATTTATCAAATTCTAGGTGAAGTGATTTTTTGCTCGAACAACCTTAACATGCAAGGCAGTTTCAGTGGAGGTGTCAAGGCAGTGCTAGCTCATTAGAGAACGAAACAACACAAGGACGAGAGGGTGAAAGGGTAAATGGTTATACGGCGCCAGTGCAGTCACAAGGCATTATAATGCGGTCAAGAGCCTTGGTGGCCCTTGGTTATGTTGTTGTATCTCTTGTTGTTGTCACCTGTCTGATGATGATGTGGTAAACATCGAAACCGGTCAGTTGACTAGATAAACGTGTGGAAATTACCAAGTGATTCTTAATTCCATAATCCTTAATCTGTGTAAAAATCATTCATTTTCTTTCAGAATAGGAATGGTTAAGGAAAGAATAGCATGAACAGCTTTTGGAAGACAAGTAAGAAAAATAGAAACAATAAAAAATTGTTTCTTTAAGTTCCATTAGAAGACTATTTAATGAAAATTTGTTTGTGCTTGTCAGAAGAAAAGTAATGAGCAGGTGATCTAGCAAAAATCCATATACAGTGCCATACGCAATTGGGCAAGAGAAAAACATTAAATATTCCACAAAGTCAATCAAGAGTTCAGTTGAACAGGTAGAGTCTGCTTTTAGTGAGTAGCCAAAGACATCAACTGAAACATTATCAGAATGTGCACAGTTCATATTAATTCTAGCATATGAAATAATATTTATTGGATGAATTTTTTTCCAACTGTTTGCAGTTTTCATTCTTCAAATAGGTATTATGAATACTTCACATGCATGTTTGTATCAAACTAAATAACACATCTATACTGTACTGATTAATTTATATTCATTGAAAATAAAAATAAAATAATAATAACTTAAAATGCAGAAATCAAGAAGATGGAGAAAAGTCTTCTTCTATCCTTCTCCACCTTATGTGCCCATCTTGTCATTGCTGACAATGTTAAGAAAATATAACAACGTGATCCCCGACACTATCATTGGGCGGAAATAAAAAAAGTTACTGGTATCATCAAAACATGGTTTAGGAATTGAATTAAATGATAATACATACTAAACTGAAACTCCAGAACTATTTCATTGAAAAGGCATATCACAACTTAGGTAAATTAATAAACCCACCACATTTTAATTACTATTACTGTAATATGTAAATTATTTTCTGTAAAGACTAATTTGTTTATTTTTGTACTTTTATCTTGACATGTCCTATCGCTGATCGCTGGACATAATATTACTATAATTCCACTTATTCACTTCTCAGCTCAAAGGCTGGGAGACATTCACCTATACTGGGGACATTGTACCAATTTTATAATTTGAGTATCCATTGAAAAATTTCTTGCCATTGAGCAGGTATTATAATTATTATGTTTTTGTCATCATCACTCGTACAAAGCCAGTTCCTTAGGCAAATACATATAAAATTAGTATAACTTACCATCAGGGCCATTGTCTGCTAACTTTCGACAAAAATTTTCGATGGATTCGTTGGTGTAATCGGCCTAGAACAAAACCAACAACTGTAGATAAGAAAAGCTTAAATCTAAAGGAATATTACAATCGATTTGGTCATAATATCCTCATTTGAGAGAAAAAAACTTTTTCTCTTGATAAACATTTTACTTGTTCTCTTCACCTCACACAACCAGTCCAATAATGCATTTGAACTTTATTAACTTAAGGATCATTTCATGTCAGAACAACACACTTTAGATAAAAAGTTAACCTCACCATCTCATATTTTGATGAAATTTAGCATGTAGTTAGCCTCTCTACAGTATAAGAAAAATATAAAAAAATGCATTAAATTACAGGCGGTCATTGACTTCCGTACGCTCCAAATTGATACCTTTTACTTAACTTTCAGACACCAAATTCAGACTTTTGGAGATTTGTCGAACAATATTTCCCACGATGGTTCATGGCGCATTCCGGCATTCAACAGTTTCATCTGGCGTTCTCACTCGCTAGTATACGCGACTGTGGGCAGTGTTAACTTAGAGCAAGGTATAACTTGTTTATTTACTGAATTTAAATAATTTCGTATGATAAGAATGACTCTTCCTTGAACTACCACCTTGACATGGTGGAAGGACTTATGCGTTCCAATGACCCCTAGAGCTGGACTGGCAGGAGCAAGTACTATTGCTCCTGGTAGGGCCACCCATGCTAGATAGGTCGAAGGGTAGGAGCCAGACGAAAGGTAGTTCAGTGATGGTGTCACGTTAAAAATACCGTTGAGTGTCGTGGGAATACCTCTCAACTATCACTTCCTAGAATATGAAAGTCATTCACAGAGAATTGATTCCTGGCAACTATGGGACGCCGCCCACTAGGGCGGGTGTCGTGCCCGGCAGCAGGGGAGGCAAGGCCTCCGCGGTCATTATCACACGAAATCCTTGCACAGCATCATCATCGACGGATACAAGGGATAGGAGGGAGAAGAAGAAGAAAAAGTGGAAGAGAAGGAGGAAAACAGTGGTAAAAATAGGAACTTGGAACGTAAGGACCATGATGAGGGCCGGGAAGCTTGATAATATTAAGCAGGAAATGGAAAAAGGAAAAATAGATGCTTTGGGATTGTGCGAGGTGAGGTGGAAGGATAGCAGGGACTAATGGAGTGATAGCTACAGGGTAATCTATAGTGGGGGAGATGAGAGTCAACGTGGCGTAGGCATGGTACTGAACACAAAATTGGGACAGAGGGTGGTAAACATTGAACAAGTGAGCGACAGGATACTAGTGGTAGAAATAAAAGCACGCTCAGCGAATATCGTACTGGTCCAGATATACGAGCAACCATAGGAAGGAAGAGGTGGAAGAAGTGTACGAGCAAGTAGAAGAAATAATTAGAGAAGTCCCGTGAAATAAAAACCTGATAGTGATGGGTGACTGGAATGCAGTGGTGGGGGAAGAGAGGGTCGGATTAGAAGTGGGAGGGTTTGCGCTAGGAAGAAGAAATGATCGCGGTGAAAAGGAAGTTCAGTTTTGTAGAAGAAATAAATTAGTAGTGACAAGCACTTGGTTTGAACATCACCACAGACGTAGGAACACATGGAAAATGCCGGGTGATACTGGGAAATACCAAATTGATTATATAATGGTAAGGCAGAGATTTAGGAACAGTGTAAAAAACTCGCGCAGCTATCCAGGGGCAGATGCAGACTCAGATCATAACTTGGTGATGATGAAGTGTGAAGATAGATTCAAAAGGCTTTGTAAAGGTAGGAAGATAAAGAGGTGGAACCTTGAAGCATTGAAAGGGTTGAAAAGGAAGGAATACCAAGAGCTGGTAGAAAAGAACATAGGTGAAGCAAAGCGGATGGGAACAATAGAGAGAAGATGGGAGGTTATAAAAACAGGCATCGCAGGAGCAGCAGAGAAAATAATAGGAACGGAGGAAAATAAGAGGGTTAAGAAGCAGTGGGTTGCAGAAGAAATAATAAAGAAAATGGAGGAGAGAAGGATATGGAAAAACATCAACAACGACGTAGGCAAGAGGAAGTACAAGGAATTGAATAATAAGCTCAGGCAGGTATCCAATCGGGCAAAAGAAAACTGGTGGAAAGGACAATGCGAGGAAATGGAAAAGATGCAGGAGGAGGGGGAAGTGGGCGCTTTGTACGTCAAGGTGAAAATGTTATCGGGTGGTAAAAGAGCTCAAACCAGGGGGAGGAATGAGTGTGTTAAAATCGTTGTAGGCTGTTTTCCACGTTTTAAGAAATACCGTTCAGCACTGTCGGATGGCGCTACTAGTACTCAACTAGTTAGTATTTACGCCGCAGAGGTAGCTCTGTATGCGGGGGAGCGGTAATTTTGAATCGTTATCTTGCATATATGGATATATCTTATTTTTTCTTTCCTGTCAGACATATTTGACCTTGCGGTAGCATATGTAATGGGAGACCATTGTGGCCTCTTCCCCACAGTCGAAGAAGTACCATTCAGCAGCGTTAGATAGCGTCAGCAGTTATTTAACCCTTTAATGCCGAGGAAATTTTTTGTCCAACCTTCTTGATTTTTACACATGAGTATTAAGAGTACTTGAACACTATTATCACACAGTTTTAGCTACATAGGATTCAAAACGACAGAGTTATGGGGCGTGACCATATGGTCACGCTAGGCGGTTGTGGGGTCAATTTTTTCCAAATGAAAAAGTTATGTTTTATTGTCTTCAGGTGGATTCATCTTAAGTAAAAACATCTAGAGTAATGTAATTATAAATTAAAAGTGATAAATTAATTTTTATTTATTTGTTTAAAAAAAATTCTCAAATACTTTAATTTTTAATTCTATTAAAACATATCACAATGCAAGAGAATACTCGGTGCGCGTTTCGAAGCAACAGAATTTGGAAAACACTTCGGGGCATGGTGAAATTATAAAAGCAATTAAGCACAATACAAGTTATAAAATAGCATAGGAAACAAATTAAAAAGTTTCTAAATTACTATCTCTTATTGTGATGTTATTTTGTGTGAAATTCGATAAAGCACTCAATGCACAATACAACGCTCCACTTAACACATTCTGTGCACATGGAGGAACCACATAATGCAGACCTTCGTCTTGTTCCACTCCCTCATTGATGGACTAAATGGTTTAGACCATCCAATCGCAGGCTGACTACAACATGGCTTTGGATTTAACTGTTAGTATCTGGCTGTCTTCCACTTCCACTGTCTGGGGAGCGTTTGGGTACCTTGTAAGGTATTTCTCAACAATTTCTCTTCTTAATTCTGACTGAGACATTTTACTTCCAGCTTTCTTTGGCGAGGATCCATGCAAGGATCGTGACAGCGTCGATCATCCGCGTAAAGAGAGGCCGCCACCACTCTTTACTCCTAATGCCAATCCTGTTGTAGCTTATGTTCTGATCCATTCAATCAGTACCTCCCATAAATGTATTTTACTCTCCAAATGCGCTGGGACGGGGAATGACAATTTTTTTTTCTGTTCCCTTGAATATCGTTTCACAATAACTGCATGATTTGCACCATACAATGTCGATGCGTTTATCAAAACTGAGAATTTAATGGCAGAAAGATCTCACGATGCTTAACAGTAGCAAACGTTATGATAGTGGTCTGAAAACTGCCTGTCGTGCTTCCAAAAACCCTTCGCGACTATGTAAAACCACGTAGACAAGGTTTTAAAATAACTTATCATTGTTTTAAATATATCCTAAATCGTGTCTACGGTGGAAACTGAAACAATATTTGGTTAAATATGTCTGACAGGAAAGAAGAAATAAGATATATCCATATATGTGAGATAAAGATTCAAAATTACCGCTCCCCCGCATGCAGAGCCACCTCTGCGGCAAAAAAACGAATTATTTGAGTTCTAGTGGCGCCATCCAACGCTGCTGAATGGTACTTCTTCGATCGAGGGAAAGAGGCTACCACGATCTCCCATTACACATTCCCAGGCCTGGCTCAAACGATACCAAAGGTTAAGGACAAAACAGGGAAGATATTAATCGAACAGGAAGATATCCAGGAAAGATGGAGAGAATACGTAGAGGAGCTATATGACAGCTAGAATAAATCCTTTAGCCTAGTTCTAGAGGATGAAGGAACAATAAATAAGGATACCTTGGACCAGAGTTACTTGACAGCGAAATAGAGAGGGCATTAAGAGAGATGAAGGGTAGAAAAGCCATGGGAACCGATAACCTACTTTCGGAGCTACTGAAGAATCTTGGCAGTAAGGGGAGAAAATCGTTTTTTGAACTTATTCGCAGGATCTACGAGAAAGGAGTATGGCCAGTGGATTTCATGAAAATAGTATTAATACCCATCCCGAAGAAGAAGAAAGCGTCAGGAAGGGGAGGGCAACCAGAGATTGCGATTATGAGGAGAGACGCGATGCGAAAGATGCAATTGCGGTTATGAGGACACTTATAGATAGAAACATAGGGCATAATCAGGATGTTTTCGCTTGCTTTGTAGATTTCGAAAAGGCGTTTGACAGAGTAGACTGGGAGAAACTAATGCAGATACTGGGGAAAATAGGAATAGATTGGCGTGATAGGAGACTCATCCAAAAGTTATACATGGGGCAGAGGGCTCAGGTAAGGGTAGCTGACGGTGAATCAGGGTGGGCAGTTATAGGTCGCAGGGGTATCTAGGGTACCCGCTGTCGCCTTTACTTTTAAAATCTATGCTGAGGAAATGGTAAGTGAGACAAGGGATGAGCTAGATGTGGGAATGAAAGTAGGAGGCCAGTGGATAAAGTCGGTTAGATTCGCAGACGACCAGGCGTTGGTCAGTTGGTCATCGAAGGGATTGCACACTTTAGTAGATGCACTGGAAAAGCAGTGTGAGAAATACGGAATGAAGATAAATAATAGGAAAACAAAAGTAATGAGATTCTGTAGGACAAAGAAAGCGAAGCTGGTGATAAGAGTAGGAAGTCACAAACTGGAGCAAGTAGAACAATTTAATTACTTGGGTAGTACGCCATAAGAAACAGGACATAGTAGCAAAGACATTAGGAGAAGAATAGCGCTAGCGAAGGAAGCGTTCAATAATAGAAGGGAGCTGATGACGGGGACCTTACGTAAGGATGTAAAAAAGAGGCTAGTGAAGAGCTTGATATGGAGTGTGGCGTTGTATGGGGCAGAAACGTGGACCTTGAGAAAGGAAGACGAAAGAAGGCTGAAGGTTTTCGGGATGTGGGTGTGGAGGAGGATGGAGAAGGTGTGTTGGACGGAAAGAAAGACAAAGGAGGAAGTGCTTGACATGGTGGGCGAGGATAGGAAACTTACAGATGAGATTAGGGGAAGACAGGGTAGGTGGCTGGAAGGGGTAATGAGGGACGATGGTTAGCTGAAGGTCGTGATAGAGGGAAGGATGTTGGGTAAGCGGGGAAGGGGAAGGAAGATAATCGGTTTTATGGATGGGATGAAGAAAGGTAGGACTTATGCTGAGATGAAGAAAGAAATACTAGAGGTAGAAAGGGCGTGGCACGTGTAAGAGTTCGTTGGATATTCTCTGACTTTCATCACAACCTACCTCTAACCGGTATATTACTGTAATTAATGAATTATAAGAATGAGTAGAATACATAAACATGATGTGATTGAGACCGACGAAAATACGAGTAGGTCGCATAAACTTAATACTATCGAGCAAACGTTGGGAATTATTAGACATGCTGAACTGGGAGGATCTTTTTCTACAAGACAATCATTGAACTTAAACTATTCAACTATGTGTTCAATAGCAAAGGGGAAATATAAAATTATAGACCATGTACGAAATGCTGGGAAGTGCAATTCGAAATTCATGAAGTTGTGTATGGCATGTACCTAGAAAAAATCATTCTATTTTCGTTTGTCTTATGTACAGTTTAGGAAATGGCAAAATTTTGTTGATTTTTTAATTGTAACAAATTAAATGACATCGAGTATAAGGTTCCAAAAATTAAATGTCGTGATGCTTCTTGTTTTGTGTCTTTATAGTGATAGTGGACATTATCAGTGAAATGTTAATTTCTGCTCGGAAAAAATTAGAAATGCGTATGTTTACTCAGTAAACAACGGTATTCTTTTAGAACCGTTTATCAAGACTGCGTAGTTTTTAAAGTAATTACGTATTGTTTTAAATATAATTAATAAATTTTAAACTTTTGTATTAAGAATAAAATTTCCTTACAATTGATATGAGGTTTTACTATGTATATTTAACTCTCCAGGAACGTAACCCCTAATTAGTATGGGACTCTATTGTTCGACTTTCGTACATTCGACTTTCGTACATGTCTTCAGGAACGCATTGTGTACGAAATTCGAGGACTGCCTGTATGCATATATATGTGCTTGTTTTGAAAATTTAGCTTTGTAAATATCATTTTTAGAAAACATTAAAAATCACATGACCATCAATATTTAAAATAATAATTACTCATCTCTTAATTAAGCCATAGAGTTGGAAGAGGTGTCAATTTGTAGCGATTTTTATGCACTTTCCTTTTATATACTAGGTTTTAAAAAGGCCCCCATGGTGCCTACTTATTCAAGAAAGATATTGAAATTAAATGACACTTAATGCCATGAGTTTACTCCCAGCACTACAAAAATTGCATTCTTTCCGTTTATTTGTAAGAGTGATGAACGTACAGTTGTCTTTGTGAGAATACTGCTATTTGGAGTCGAAGTTTAATGTGGTCAAACGACTGACCCTGCGACTTTTTTATTGTAATCGCATATGCCAAAATCACTGGAAATTGTCATCATCACAAGATGAAAGGGAGCGTTGTCTCAGTCGTAGCCAAATCAGAAATGATTCTCACTTTTATGAAATTTCTCACAAGCAGTTGAATAATGGCATTTTAAAATTTAAGTGACTGTACCTCCATCTTACAGCGTTCCTGAGTCAGTGAGTGAGTGACAAGGGTAACATTTATATTTTAAATTTTGAAGAAAGCAAATCTCCATTTTTTTATTTTAACCTATAAATTAGGTTATATAACTATGAAATGATATTCAAAGTTTGAAAATGGGAGGGAAATGGGTTCATGGTTAAAATAATTTAAAACAAAAGTTGTTTTCATCAAAATTCCAGCAATGATAACATCATTTAAATCATTCTTTTCGAGCTTTTATGTCTGTATAGAAACTGAGCAAATTAAATAAACTAAAATTATTTTAATTGTTAAGCTAATTTGAAACACAACATTTAATAGATGATTTCATTGGTATTCCAGGATTGTTCAGCTATTCAAGTCATATCCCTCAAGTCATACCCTCCAACATTCGCATATGTTTTGTTGTGGTTTGCAGCTAACGCTGCAAGAGGCGATCGTCCGAGTGGGACGAGAGGTCAGCCAGGGGAGTGTCTGCCTGTGTGTCGGTGACTTGTCCGCTTAGGGAGAGGTGTACCTCGGTACGGGCGAGCCGAGGCAAAGTGGCTTTCTGTATGGTTTTAGTTAATTGTTGTGCATTTATTTAAAAATAAATGTATGAAAGTTACGGGTCGCAACTTTTCTTCCTGGTGCTTCGATATACCAAAACGACATCTGCATTGCACGAATATTGTCACCAAGGATCAATTCATGAATATCATACTCTGAATGTCGGTGCAAGTTCAGAAAAATTTGATACAGGCATATACCGGGAATTAAACCCACCTAGGGTTGCCAGATCTCCCGTATTTCCTGAGTTTTCATGTATTTAAACCTTATTTTTTTCAGTCTCCCATCTCACATAGTTGAGAAAATTTTTCCCATATTTCATTCTAATATAATATTGTGTGGTTCAAGTGCAATATTTTTTTGATTTTTAACAATTCAACTTTGATTATCGAAATATTATGAGCTATATATCGAACTGTACATTGGCATCATTGCTGCCAATACTAAATTATGGTTTCCAGCAAATACTTACATGTGCATTTATGTAAGTTTATGTTGGTACTAGGTTCTAGAACCGGAAGTTGAAGATGCACAAATGGTCATGTTTCTCGAACTTTCTTTTGCTTAATTGTGTTTTTGAGGCAGCTAGGTGTTTGTCTGTTCTCTCTTGTACAGGTACGGTCTGTTACACAAGTGTTTGATGCTATGGGTGACGAAAGTGATGAGGAAAGCCATAAAACACCACCAAAGAAGACACCTCGTGTCTATCTATCAAACTGGGAGAAAAATTATTTTGGGATCGGCCCGGTGAAAACAAATAAACATAAAGCCTATTGTTCCTTATGCATGAAAGAATTTAGCATTGCACATGGAGGGAACAATGACTGTATACAACACGAATATACTCATGGTAATTAATAATTTCATATGTTTGGTAGAGCGTATTTTAAGTGTATGAGGATTAAAACCCCATTGTACTCATCAAAGCTAAAATTTGAAATACTATAGAAAACATCTGAGGGTATAGTGTTACATCCTACATCGTACAGCATAGTAGCAAATTTCAGTCTCCCTAATTTTCAGTTAGAAAACATGAATGTCCCTTATCTTCAGTTAGAAAACCTGAATGTCCCTTATTTTCAGTTAGAAAACCTGGCAACCCTAAACCCACGACTGCAGTTCTTACTTCTTGCTTTGATCAGTCTGCAGCTGAAGACCGTGCTGCCTTGGTGTTTTAACAAGTGGTCTATTTTGCGATAATGGTGATAACATAACCAAATTTAGGCTCATACAACACAATGTGTTATATATAATAGGAAAAAGCACAAACATTACTACAGATTGGCATCTCTCTACCTTAATTAGGAACTAAACAATTCATAGGTATTTGAAATGTTGACAGTCTTGTGATGTTGTGTTTTTGTAATATTTATTAAGCCATATTTTCAAAACGGGTGGATATAATTTAATGAAATTTGGTATTTTTCTAGACGCTACCTTCGCGCCAAATTTCGTCAAAATCTGAGAGGATGAGTTCAAGTAGGTACGTTGATCTGATATGGAATGAGCCAAAGGACAATACGTAACACAGAAAACCCAAAGTGGACACCATAGCCACTTTGATAATTACATTTTCTAACACACTAGAAACAGGTTTACGGAAATATTACTGGTCCTTACCATATGATAATGAATAATACGTCCTTCAAGATCATGTTCAATTTTCTGTCTCACCGACTGTAGCATTTTACCTCGTCCCAAACTCATAATGAGAATAGATAACACCTGAAATTGACAATAAGTAAGGCTTATAAGTTTGACAGACAATACATTCAACGCCATTCTAAAACTAATATTTGGCCTTAATGAAGACAGAAAGATAACATCGTTACACGATTCCATCCACAAGCCATAAAAATCAAGAACAAGATAATCAGTTTATATGAACTACAGTGGCAGATATAATTTAAATAGTGATATGTTTTGACTCATTACCTCCAATTAATAAAATGTCAATGAGTTTCTCCCAATAGGTTTATGAACACTGTATGGCAATTATCACCTTCACTGCTATCATCTCATTGTAACACAATCCTACTGAAAATGCACTACGCCGAAACTAATTCCATAATATAACCATACAATTACACCAAAAACGCAACACTAAACAAACAACTCCGCCATGACAATAACCACAATAACAAAAGTTACTTGCGCTTCAAACGAATGACGCAAGATTATATACATGACGTCATAACGTGTATACGGAAACGCATCTCATTTGTTTCCGAGGTGGCGCAGTCATCGCAGGATTCAAAAACTACCGCGATAAGTACTCATAAATTTAAACACAGTAGCCGTGGTGTGGAAATATTTATTTATCAGATTCATTGAAATGAGAAATATATTTAAATCTCAGTAGTGAACGGGCCTTGTAATTACTGCCGTTTGTGGAGATATTTTGTGTCAAACGTTTTCTTGTGCTGCTTGAGTAGCCAGACAAAAACATTATGAAGGAGGAAGATTGGTAAGTGGACTAAATGAATGCTAGAGATTATTATAAAGGTGTATCTTTAATATTACTCCATATCTGCACACGAATTTGAGGTAAAATGTGGAGATTTCAAACTCTGCAGGCTTATTAAATTACTTATATTGATGCAGTATTCAAAAATAGAATTAATGGACTTAGCTTACCAAATGTAAAGTCTGATGACGTTCGAGATCACAAAGAAATCCCAGCATGAGAGTCAATGAGAAATGCTCTCGCGGGCGATCTTTACCCTTCAAGCGTCAAAAACTTTCTGAGAACATCATGGCTAGCTATAATCTTTGATAGCTAGCGTCCTCTTTCAAACCTGGCTCCTCCGTCCTCCGAAGCTAGCGTCCCTCTCGCATAGTTCTCAATGGTTCTCAACATCTGGAAACCATTGACTGGAGCCCTTCCTCCTCCCTTAAAAGCGGACTGAAGCGACCCGAAACCCTGCTTGCCTCTGGAGATTGCGTGTGCCCTAAGGGTCGTGGACATTGCCGGGACCGGAGGGAGGGGAGTGCCTTCCTCTGACATCGAGAATGCAGGCGGTCAAGGGACGGGAGGGTGAGGTATCTGGTAAAAAAGGGAAGTTAGGGAGAAGACGACTGGGATAAGCTGACTAAAAGCTCAAGGACCAAAAATTTTTATGTGAATCATCGTCGCTGACAACTTATGCAATCGAGTGAATATCATCGGTTGGCTCACTTTCATGTAAAAAATACGGTAAGAGTGAGACTTAAACGTGTATCAGATGAACAACTAAGCCTGGCAGCCTTAAACTTTGCCCCTAGTCCAAGAGCCCTCATTATACCAAAGTGGGAATGAGGCAATTTTTTCGAAAATCAGAGTTAATGCCAAAAAATTGTTGACAAAAATAAAGGACGTCCCCAGAGAGACTTGGACCGATACCACTTTTTCCGATATCGAAGTCGATATCGGTAATAACAAAAACCACACGAGGAAATGATCACTCTGCAGAAGCGTCTTATTTTACAAGAAACGTGCACGTGGAAAGAGATAATGAGCAATTTATTAATGGTATACTTTAAAAATGTATTGACCTTACGAAATTGATATCCACTAAACAATAATTTCACGATAAACACACGAGGAAATGATTGCTCAGCAGAAGCGTCTTTTTTCAAGAAACGCACACATGGAATAAACATAATGAGCAACTTATTAATGGAATACTTTGAAAATTCATTGACCTAACGAAATTGATATCCACTAAACAATAATTTCACGATAACCACACGAGGAAATGATCGCTCTGCAGAAGCGTCTTTTTTTCAAGAAACGTACACATGGAAATGTACACATAATGAGCAACTTAATGGAATACTTTAATGATTCATTGACCCTAGAGACTAGAGAAGCGTCCATTACGAATTGACGTGCACATGGGGAAAATTGCTTCGGTCGCTGAATGACTCTTTAAAGGACTCAACAGCCCTCATAAAAGACTAATGCTATTTAAACAGGAATAAATAACAAAAAATAAGATTTAAAGAAAAACCAGCACACAAAAATAAGATTGACTTCTCCTACCGTTGCCTTGAATAAGTATGCTTAATCTTCAACCTCAGATTCGCATTTTTGGCCCATGTCTTCTTGTACCCAGTTTTGCAACCAAGAACAAAACAAGTTCTGCTTATAGTAGCCATAGTTATTGGAAATAAGGCAGAATATTGTAATTTCTGGTGCTTCGCTTGAAGTGGTGCAGCGTCGGTTCACGCTGATAAATTACAGGATCGATTGCTCACTCCCTGACGCAAATATCGAAACGCTAACAGCCACGCAATCACTTTAAAACAAATAAAATAAACTGAACTAACGAAACACTACCTTAAGTTAGTTGTTCTCCCATTAATAGGAAAATTGTGTCTCCAGCTCTCTCGTTTCCCTATCTACACCAGACATTTGCAACAGGGAGAAACACTCAGTGCTGATTGAAGCGCTGCCTTTTCGGGAAGAATCATTGCGGAAGCCAGTGGCAACAGCGTAGTGCACAGAGCGCTGCTCAAGATTGAGGAGGCTGGTATTAACCCTCCAACGTAGACTATTCAGAAATACCCTTGCACCAAAAATGCATTCCTTATGTCTACGCATATTAAGAATGATGGCCGTGGTGTATGTTTGACCGGCCGGAATACCAACCACGTGAAGAAGATCATGATAGGTCGTGGCGAGGAGCAGTCAGAAAAAGCTGTAAAAATTCCTAAAGTTACACGAATTACGAACAACCGAAGTATTAACCCAATCACGAAGGCTTTTCAGGACTCTGGCCCAAGAAATGCATTCCTTTTGTCTACGCTAATGAAGAAAGTAGAAAGGTGATTGTTTGACACATCAGAATACAACCCAAGACCTAATGAAGAAGAACATGTTAGGATGTGGAGATGAGCAGTCAGCAGAAGCTGTGCCGAGTCACCAACAAAGGAAGGATTAACCACCAGCGAAAGCTCTTCAGAAAGACTGGTATAAAAAGTCCATTCCTTTATGTCTAGGTATATTAAAAATTATGGACGTAGTGCATATTTTTACCCACCGGAAAAGCACTGTTACCCGATGCCATGGATTTTCCTTCTCCGTAACACCTTTAACTTTACCTAGTACTAAAGCTTCTGGACGTTGGGTTACAGGACAAACGACCAAGTGATTAAGAAAATGACCTGACCTGTCGAGGAGCAGTCAGCAGAAGCTAAGAAAGAGTCAATAGAAAAACAAATAACAAAAAACGGAAGTATTAAACCATTCGCTAACGCTTTTCAGAAAGACTCTGGCAACAGAAGTGCATTCCATTCGTATACGCATGAAAGGAGATATGCCAAATTGACTGCTTGAATCGCTGGAATACCACCCATTACCAAGTGAAGAAGAACATGAAAGTACATGGCAAGGAGCAGTCAACAGAAGAAGTGAAAGTGCATACAGTGAGACGAGTCAACCAACCACGGAATTATATTGTTTATTTGACCCGCCGGAATAGCACATCTCTCCACTTTAAGAAAAACATAAAAGGACGTGGTAAAGAGCAGTCAGCAGAAGTAGTGAAAGTGCATTAATTGAGACAAATCACCAACCACGGAATTATTAACCCTCCCGCGAAGGCTCTTCAAAAAGATTCTGGCACCAAAAAAGCATTCCTTATGTCTACGAATATATTATGAGTGATGGCCGTGGTGATTGTTTGACCCGCCGGTATATGAAATCCGACCAGTTGAAGAAGAACATATATGGACATGGCAAGGAGCAGCCAGAAGAAGCTGTGAAAGTTCATTCAGTGACACGAGTCACCAACCAAGGATGTATTACCCTTTCCCGCGAAGACTATTCAGAAATACTCTGGCACCAAAAATGCATTTCATATTACGCATATTAAGATTGACCCGCCAAAATAGAACATATCTCCACTATATAAAGAAAAACATAAAAGGACGTGGCAAAGCGCAGTCGGCAGAGGTAGTGAAAGTGCATAAACTGAGACGATTCACCAGCCACGGAAATATTAACCCTTCCACGAAGGCTATTCAGAAAGACTCTGGCACCAAAAAAGCATTCCTAATGTCTACGCATATTAACACTAGAAGGACCGTGGATGTATTGCTATCTAGAAGGACCATTACCCGTCATTTTGACGGGTAGTAATTATTTTAAATATTTCTTCTTTTTATTTCAAATTAATTGATAATTTCATTAAATATAACCTTTTTCTTTTTTTATCAATACAACTGAGTATTTTTTTACAAATAATTTCGAGGAAGAAGCACTGCTCCCGTTTGTCTTGCGAAAATTACTGATGCCCCACTCATATTTGCGCTGCAAGGCCACCCACGCACGACATAACCCTTCTCGGCCTTTTCCCTCCCTAACCCTTTCATCCCTGCCGCTCACACGACACAAGGAATCGCCGTAGTACAAGGGATTGTACACATGTCCCATTCTTTGGGTTTTTCCAAATTGGGATTCTTCTTCTCCAGGCGGTAACGGGACCCTGGGCTGGCCATGGGCACCGAAGTCCAGCGCCCCGCTCCATCCATAACCCTTTATCCCTTCCACCCAAGGGAGACTAGGGATCCCCCAACTGTAAGGGATAACAGATTTTACTTATTTATGGTTTTCCCTAGTAAAAGATGTTCTTTTACTCGTGGTTGCGGTTACGTTTTCCGATGACGTCGCTCCTGTTTCCCCTGCCTTGACCTATTTCACGCCACTCGGTATGGCAGAATCATGTATGCTACTTATTTCCAATCAAAATGTAATAAGGAATGTTAAATGCATAAATGTGCTAAATAAAACATCAACATTGCTAGATGTAATATAGTGTAGTGATTTCCTGAATAAAACACGCGTTACCGTCACAAATAAAATAGAAACGCCTAACCCGTCATTTTGACGGGTGTTGGGCTTTTAAGGTAGAAAGGTGATATAACTCCATTTCTATGTAAAAAATAAAATTATATTTTAACAGAATACGTACCATAAAAAATAAATAAAAGTCAGAAAAACTTAAGACGGCATAAAAAAATTGTAGGCAATATGATTAAGTAAGTAGAGGTTACCCGTCAAAATGACGGGTCTGGTCCTTCTAGTGTTAAGAATGATGGCCGTGGTCATTGTTTGACCCATCGGAATAGATCATCCGAACAGTTGAAGAAGAACATATATGGACGTGGCAGGAGTCCCCAGAAGAAACTGTGAAAGTGCATATAGTGAGACGAGTCACCTACCACGGAATAAATAACCCTATCACGAAGGCTTTTCAGAAATAATCTGGCACCAAAAATGCATTCCTTATGTCTACGCATATTAAGAATGATGGCCGTATTGATTGCTTGACCCGCCGGAATAGCACATCCGACCAGTTGAAGAAGGACATATATGGACGTGGAAAGGAGCAGGCAGAAGAAGCTGTGAAAGTTCATATAGTGAGACGAGTCACCAACTACGGAAGTATTAACCCTACCGCGAAGTCTCTTCAGAAAGACTCTGGCACCAAAAAAGCATTCTTTTTGTCGACGTTTATTAAGAATGATGGCCGTGGGGATTGTTTGACCTGCCGGAATAGGACATCCGACCAGTTGAAGAAGAACATACATGGACGTTGAAATGAGCATTCAGCAGATGCTGCGAAAGTGTATAAAGTGTGACGAGTCACCAACCACGCAAGTATTAACCCTCCCGCGAAGGCTCTTGAGGAAGACTCTGGCACCAAAATAGCATTCCTTATGTCCACGTAAATGAAGAATGATGGCCGTGGTGATTGTTTGAACCGCCGGAATAGCTCATCCGACCACTTCAATAAAAACATAAATGTTCGTGGCACGGAGCAGTCATAGAAGCTGTGAAAGTGCATACATTGAGACGGGTCAACCAACCACGGAATTATTAACACTCCCGCGAAGACCATTCAGAAAGACTCTGGCACCAAAGTGCATAAAATATGTCTATGCATATTAAGAATGTTGGCCGTGGTGAATGTTTGATCCGGTGGAATAGCACATCCGAGCAGTTGATGAAGAACATTCATGGACGTGGCAAGGAGCAGTCAGCAGTAGCTGTGACTGTGTATACAGCGAGACGAGTCACCAACCACGGAAGCATTAATCCTCTTGCGAATGCTATTCAGAAAGACTCTGGCACCAGAAATGCATTTCTTATGTCAACTCATAATAAGAATGATGAATAAGATAACAAAATGCATATCTTTGACCCGCCGGAATAGCACATATGTCCACTTTAAGAAAAACATGTAAGGAGATGACAAGGAGCAATCAGCAGAAGTAGTGAAAGTGCATAAATTAACAAGAATCGCCAACCACGGTATTATTAACCCTTCCGCAAAGGCTCTTTAGAAAGACTCTGGCACCAAAAATGCATTCCTTATGTCTACGCATATTAAGAATGATGGCCATTGTAATTGTTTGACCTGCCGGAATAGGACATTCGACCTCTTGAAGAAGAACATATATGGACGTGGCAAGGAGCAGTCACCAGATGCAGTGAAAGAAATACAGTGAGACGATTCACCAACCACGGAAGTATTAACCCTCCCGTGAATGATATTCAGAAAGGCTGTAGCACGAAAAATACAATCCATACGTCTACGAATATTAAGAATAATGGCCGTGGTGTTTCTTCGACCCGCCGGAATTGCACATATGTTCACTTTAAAAAAACATGGAAAGAGTTGGCAAGGAGCAGTCAGCAGAAGCTGTGAAAGTGAAAAAGTTGGACGAGTCACCAACCACGAAAGAATTAACCCTTTCTAGAAGGCTCTTAAAAAAACTCTGACACCTAAAATGCATTCTATATGTATACGCATATTAAGAATGATTGCGGTGGTGATTGTTTGACCCGCCGGAGTAGCACACGACCACTTTAAGAAAAACTTAAATGGACGTTGCAAGGAGCAGTCAGCAGAAGCTGTGAAAATGCATAAATTGAGGCGAGTCACCTACCAGGGAATAAATAACCCTATCACGAAGGCTTTTCAGAAATAATCTGGCACCAAAAATGCATTCCTTATGTCTACGCATATTAAGAATGATGGCCGTATTGATTGTTTGACCCGCCGGATTAGTACATCCGACCAGTTGAAGAAGAACATATATGGACGTAGAAAGGAGCAGGCAGAAGAAGCTGTGAAAGTTCTTATAGTGAGACGAGTCACCAACTACGGAAGTATTAACCCTTCCGCGAAGGCTATTCAGAGTGACTCTGGCATCAAAAATAAATTCCTTATGTCTATTCATAATAAGACGGAAGGCCGTGGTGATTCTTTGACTCGCCGGATTAGCACATATGTCCACTTTAGAAAAACATGTAAGGAGATGGCAAGGAGCAGTCAACAGAAGCTGCAAAAGTGCATAAATTGAGACGAGTCAACCAACCACGGAATTATAAACCCTTCAGCAAAGGCTCTTAAGAGAGTCTCAGGCACCAAAATTGCATTCCCTATATCTACGCTTATTAAAAATGAATGCCGTGGTGATTGTTTGGCCAGCCGGAATAGCAAATCCGTCCATTTGAAATAGAACATATATGGACGTGGCAAGTAGGCAGTCAGCAGAAGCTGGGAAAGTGCATACAGTGAGACTAGTCACCATCCACGGAAGTATTAACCCTCCCTCGAAGGCTCTTCAGAAAGACTATGGCACCATAAATGCTTTCCGTTTGTCTATGCATATGAAGAAAGAAGTCCCAGGTGATTGTTTTCACCCGCCAGAATAACACCCACGGCCTGGTGAAGAATTACATGAATGGATGTGGCGAGGAGTAATCAGCAGAAGCTGTAAAATTGCCTAAAATGAGACGAGTCAGAAACAATGGATGTATTAGCTCTCCCGCAATGGCTCTTCAGAAAGACTGGTGCATCATAAATGTGTTCCTTACGTCTATGCATATGAAGAAATAAGGTCCTGGTGGTTGCTTGAGCTGCCGGAATCTAAACCCCAACCGGGTGAAGATGAACATATATGTACGTGGTGAGAAGCAATCAGCAGAAACTGTGAAGTGCCTAAAGTGAAAGGAGTCACCAATATCGGAAGTATTAACTCTCCAGCGAAGGCCGTTTAGAAAGACTCTGGCACAAAAAATGTATTCCATATGTTTACACATATATAGAAAGAAGATCCTGGTGATTGGATGGCCTTCCGGAATATCATCTACTACCTGGTGAAGAATTATACGAATGGACGTGGTGAGAAGTTGACCGAAGAAGCGGTGAAAGTGCATAAAGTGAGACGAGTCACCATCAACGAAAATCTTAACCTTCCCGCGATGGCTCTTCAGAAAGTCACTGGCGCCAAAAATGCATTCATTATGTCTATGCATATGACGAACTGATTGTTTGACCCGCCGGAATTCCACCCACGATCGGATGACAAAGAACTCGAAAGGACGTGGCTAGAAGCAGTCAGCAGAAGCTGTGAATGTGCCTAAAGTGAGACGAGTCACCAACAACGAAAATATTAACCTTCCCGCGATGGCTCTTCAGAAAGTCTCTGGCGCCAAAAATGCATTCATTATGTCTATGCATATGACGAACTGATTGTTTGACCCGCCGGAATTCCACCCACGATCGGATGACAAAGAACTCGAAAGGACGTGGCTAGAAGCAGTCAGCAGAAGCTGTGAATGTGCCTAAAGTGAGACGAGTCACCAACAACGAAAATATTAACCACCCCGCGATGGCTGATCGGAATGACTCAGGCAACCATTGTGCCTTCTCCATGTCTACGTATATGAGGAATGTCGGCCATGATGATAATGCCTAGACGGATACTGATAGAGAGAATGTTGAAACTAACCGCCGTTTTGATAAACTGCGCTCTAATGTGTACGTAGAATGCTCTTTGTTAATCGAAACTCAGACAAGAACAACTCACATACTGGAAGAGAGAATACCTCCCGAGGAAACGGTAGCTCAGTAAATAATGGAACGTGCTAATCTCTTGACGGAAGTCGAGTGTGCCATTGAAGGTGAAAGAATTGAATGGATGGAAATGATGCTAGACCAAATGTGCGAAATTATGAATAAGGATCCTGACCCTTTCGACTCACTCTACGATCTGCCACCCGATGCCTTAAGTGCTGAGTTACTGAGAATACTTTGGGATATTATCCAATTCGAGATTGGATGACTAGCGCGAGGAGAGCGATTCTTGTCGGAAAAGGACAGCGTATCTGATTGACATAGGATGATGTTTGCAGAAAACCACAATCCATAATTGACCGTGGTTAGAAACATCTAGTGAAGCCGTCGTACACAAATATGAATCGAAAAGTATGCCGACGCTTTTCTCATGAGGTAATTCATTGTTCGTAAGGATTCAGGTTTTCTGCAAAATTACCGAGACCTCGCGAGATAATTATGTGCCTGACACAATATGGTTTCGCGACGTCTTAACTATCCACAATTTCATGCGGTGATTCCGTGAATATTACGGAATTTCTTTAGCACAACTATGGGCTCTGCTACTGTTAGTAATGAGTACTCACATTTTTTAAGGCGTAATTTTTTTCATGTTGAGAAAATATGAAGACCTAAGGCCATTTACGTAGAACCTTGACCATCTGTTGGGAAAATTACGAGAATTTACTTAGGATGGGAGTAGTATCGTTGTTAAGACACCTGTTTTGGGAGACAGGTTTACTGTGTGTCATGGGTAGTGTGCAGGGAAATTATTCTTTATTTGGAGCATTTATTTTTAAATTATAAACTATTTCTTCGGTGTGATTAGAAGAAGTTTCTTATTTTAAACTTAAAAATAGGTTAGGTCTCAAATAATCCATTTAACCGTGTTCACTTCAACCAACTTTAATCAACTTTCACAATAATGACTCATGATATTTTTTACACCCCGGTAATGTTACTCTTCGTCTCCTCTCAATACCCATTCCACATCACCCTCCGTCCCCGACATTCTATAAGCCTTACGGATTAGCAAATTAATGGAAGTGAATTCATCAAGTAGTTAATCGTGTCAATGTTCATAATCAAAAGTTGGTTTCAGTTGATACCTTTAAATAGAATTTTTAATCCCATTTCATCAAAAATTCTATTCCCGCGCAGCACCCCAGGCGGTCGCGCAGGCCTTCAGCCGCCACCTACTACCATTAATTAAAAGTTAACTCTTAACACCTTTTACAAATATAGTAAGTTTCTTTTCACATTTTGATCAATAAGCTGTAAGTGATGATTCAATCCCGTCTTCTTCAACGGATGACATTCAGCCGAAGGGTGATGCTGAATTTCACAAGAGATGGACGAATATGTGTAACAAAATAATACGTGTTAAGATTCTCAACGAAGCATATCTCCGAAGAAATAGGAAGGCGTTTTCACATTTGAATATCTTGACCAATGAAAGAAAGAGATCGAGATGAACTCGAACTTCATGAAAATGATTCAGGCTCAAGATGATGTTCGAAGGCTTGTGCTGAAATTGGTCAGTGAGGGAGTGTCGAACTACAATGCGAATTACGCGAATGGGAATTGATTTCTGATGATCTGATATGAATTAAAGAATGAAACTTTACATATGTTTTTATTTCCACTTTCCCAACTATGAATAAATTAACAGTGTTTTGTGATGCAAATCTGAGTATTGTGTTTAGCTGCAACAAATTTAATTAGATAAAATATATGCTAGATATTTTTGCTTCACGAGCCTTTTTTTTCCTAATCCTTCTCCAACTCGCTGATCACCCTGGACCGGAATTTGTTGTGGGATGCAAACCCCACGTTTGTCGATCGCTTTGAATACATTTCTAACTCTACAATCTATCAGATATTGAATTATATAACCGCATCCGTAGGATTTGTGGTCAATTTCTCTCCAAAACCAAATCTCTGTAGGGAAGGACAGCGCACTTTTTTTATATCCTACTTCACAATTAATAATGATAAAGGCCATCATAATACCATATTTATTTCCACCTATCAATAAAACGTTAGTTGATCGTTTTTACCATGCCGTCAATTGTCACACTGAATTGCATGTACAGGCCAAATATATCGGGATTAATTATCACATGTTTTGAGAAGAATTTAATTTCGTTGTCATTCTTTCAATGACTAGAAGGATTTAATTTAGGTAGTTTGAGCGAGATATTTCCCTAGTCATATGGGCACCATTATCGAAATTTATAATTTTTATTTCAGCGTCTGTAAGAAGCATGAAGTAAATATCGTAACATTTAAGGCGCAAAATATAGGTAAGTATATATGACGAAAATTCTATCTAATTAAATAAATATATGTATTTAAGTCTCTAAATTGACTCATTTTTTCAGGCCACATGTCTAAAAAGCCTTAAAAACAGCAGATTTATTGTTATTCTGTAAAAACTACTGCGGTGAGTAATGGATTAATTTTGATAAATAGTCGAGAAAACAATCAAACTACACACACTTTGTTTTTGACGAAATCGAGGAGTTAGAAATTCCTATTTTTTTCGATATTCTCTCTCTGGAGCGCACAACCGTAATCTATCCCATGTAAACGAGCATGTATTTTCAGGCAAATTTCTCGAAAACTAGTTCAATAAGGGGTTAATATTTTGATATAATTGGAAAGATGGGAGTTTTTTCTTTAAAATGAGGCCTAATTTATCAAATTCTAGGTGAAGTGATTTTTTGCTCGAACTACCTTAACATGCAAGGCAGCTTCAGTGGAGGTGCCAAGGCAGTGCTAGCTCATTAGAAAACGAAAAAAACACGAGGACGAGAGGGTGAAAGGGTAAATGGTTATACGGCGCCAGTGCAGTCACAAGGCATATATAGCGGTCAAGAACCTTGGCGGCCCTTGGTTATGTTTCCATTTCATGTTGGTTTCAGAGCAGTTGCAATGCAGTGATAATCAGATGAGTTTCACTTAATTTTTCGTTGGGTTTAAGGAGAGAAAGTTTTACCAGAGCATTTTGGTCCATATGAACCGAGGGAAAAATGAAATTTTAAATCCATCCACTTTTCAATCTATTTCATTTAGTATTCATGATTCAATTTGTAGAAAAGTACTAAGTATTTGAATTAATCATGAACACTAACATAATGAACTTCTACGAAGTGCAGCCAGCCACCGTCAAGTCTATTTCCTTCAGCTGAAATGTGACGTTGGATTTAGCAAAACATGTTGAACGTCTTTGAAAAATAGCCTGCTTCGACCTTACCCCCAAAGATTCAACCATACTTCCCATCGATTTTTTATATGTTCCCACCGTAATACATTTCGCGATTCGGTCACACTGCTAAGTTTATCGTAACAACTTTTTATAAATTTATCTGCTATAAATATTCACAAGCATAAATACGGTGATATTCTCAAAATTAAAAGAGCCAAGAAAAGGCTTGTGGAGATGATTAAGCCGACAGCGCTCGCCTGGGCGACGCGATTCACATCGCTGGCGGTCACCACACGGACAGCGGCTTCACAATTACAAGTCTCTTCCTCTAAAAGTAGCGGCAAAAGTAAAACTCAAAAATTTTACATGCGTTTAAATACAAATAAATAAATTCAAAATATTAAAAATGGGGTATTAAAAGCCAATAAAATAAATACTACTTTGATCTAGCCAAAATAATAAGTCTTCCTACCAAAAAAAACAAAATAACTTATGAAACGCAATAAAATACAGCTTTTGCCGAGTTTAATTGTTTTTAGTGTTCTTTTAAAGCGGGAGGTGTTTTTGGTTGTCTTTAAATAGTATAAACCTTGCTTGGGACGCATATGGTCACAAAAGAATGCTTTAGGACCTTTAGGAAGTGAGGAACAAAGTGTCAGACTGGAAGTTCCACCTTCCCTCCTCGGGAATTGGAACATACAGGTAGTCAGGGATAGGAGAACTAAAACTGCGTTCTGAAACGTGCTTTCAGTTTCTATTCGTCACTTTTTATCCCAGTATCACTTCCGCTGATATCTTCATCAAATTTGAGAGCGACTGCGCTGGCGCTATTTCATGGATGTTCAAGCCGTTAAAGATTCCTCTCTGAAACTTTTCCCGAGCGTTCAAATAAATATTATTCCAGCCATAGCATTAGTTCAGGGAATTAATAGTTGGTTGACTTTGCCTTTTTTCCAACAGACTTCAAGATACATTAATTAGTACACAGAACATTTAATCGAAAGCTCGCGGCTGTAACTCGTGGCTTTCAGGCAAGCTATTTTCAATTAGTCAGCTCAAGGGTCTTCGGCAGGAAGTAAATTTTCACCAAAACATATCTTACATTATGTCATACTGAAAGAAAAAAGTTTTTAATCGTATTTATCCACACTGTTTTATTGATACTACCGACCCAGGTTTCAACGGGTAACCGTCATTTTCAAGAGTTTTCTATCTCTCTTTCTCCTTTCTGTAATTATGAAAGAGTTCCGCAAAATTAAGCCAGAAACTTTTCGCTTAATTAGATTATTCATTAAATTGTTAGGAAGTTTATCGTAACCACCGTGTATTAATGGGTTAACCACATTCATTCATTTCATGCGTGCATTTTATACATGCATCGATATGCCAGAACAAAAATAAACGGGAATACGAGACGTGCAGTTAGAAGAGTGTAGTTTAGTTCTAATTAGTCTTGACCTTTTACAGCCTTTTTTTTAATCCTTGTCTTAAAAAATGGCACTTAGGAGCCAAACCTGGGCTGGAACTTCTCTGTAGTTTGTTATTACATTGTTATTTATTTATTTATCGTATCAGTATCAGAACTCTAAAAAAAAACCAACCCTTAAAATGAGAACCGAGCAGTCATCGATCCGATAATTTGTTTGCTGCAGCTCTCCACGCCACTCTTCTATCAGCTAACCGTTTTATTTCTTCATAATTCTTAACGTTAACCTCTTTTATAATTATCCTGGTGTATTCCAACCTTGATGTTCGTGAGAAATTATTGCCAGTTCTTCGATACCACCTTGCCTTACCACGCGACCTATAATTGTCCACCCTGATTATCCGTCAGTCCCCCTCACCAGTGCCGTCTCGGCCATATACAAGTTTCGCATGAGCCTTCTATCTCTCTATTCTGCTTCAATTTTCACTAGTATATTCGTAAGTTTTTCATTAATTTTTCCTCATTCACTCTGTAAAACGTCAATTTAAAATAAGGAGATGAAGTAGTAAAGAGAAATGATACCATGTGAGAAAAGTCACCTCTTGATGAGAAATGAATGCTGGGTTGGAAATGCTTTCTGTCTAATGACTGATGATTTGAGGATGCTACGCAGGAGAGAGATGCTCATTGGGATGAAACATTTTCTGGAAAGTGTGACCCCTTGGCAACAACGTGTTACGGGTGACAATGCTGTACCTCTGGGGTCGCAGGTTCCAACAGCTGAATGAGGACGCATTTACAGGTTGATGGCCTTGGTGGACGACTCGTAAATTTTCTCTTTCCCAATTTGGTTACGGGTCATTTCATAACCCAGTTACTTCCCCTTAGCATTTTATGATGGTCAAGCTATACTTCCACGGACGTCTTGTGCCATCGTCTGAAAATGTTGTCAAGGAACTCAATATATTTTGAAGTTTAAATTCTGAAATGGTTTTAAACTGTGTATATGCAAAGTTTTAAACTGTAAGATAAGTAAAGTAATCATTTAGAAATGTGAACAACGTCAAATATCCGGTCCCAGTGGATATTCCCGTTCTATTTCAGAAATATTGAAAAATTCTCCTGAAACAATACTAGTGATAATGATTCAAATATTACTTATCATCATCCATAACAACTAGTGGAGAGAGCCTCCATAAAGAGTGGAAGCTATTTGATGTCTAACTATGAGAAAGGTTCTAAAAAGATAGCAAGAATCAGCACCTATTCTACCATTGTAAAATTTTTCATGATAGTAACCCCGAAACAAGTTTTCCTCTGGGGGACCTATATTCCATCACTTTTTTTAAATTGCCCAAGCTAATACTCTAAATTTAGTATGAATGATATAAAAAATATTATTAATATTAAAAAAAAAAGGTATGCAAAAATTATCGAGGCATTGGTGTAACCACTAATATGTGAAGTATTTTTAGATGCATGATAAAAGAAAAACTAAAACAAATAATAGCTACTATTGGACGGAGCAAGGGGGATACACAGTAGGAAATTCCTGTGTTGATCATAGGTACCTTACAGCTAAAACAATTGATGCAGGAAAGACGAATAACCAGCATAAACACCCCCTCGTATTCATAGATCTAGGAAAGGCCTATGCATTTGTGCTTACAAAATATCTTTGCCACAATTTTGGCTAACATTCATATTATCGAACAATACGTAGTAGCAGTTCAGAATCTACCTAACAATAAAGAGAGAAGGTTCAAAATAGGAAGCAAGTAATTTCAGAAAATTGAACCCACTTAAGTACCTACTAAGACAAGGGTTGAGCCGATAACTAAACATTTTCAAAATTTACACAATAGAAGTTTTTAATGAATTACAAATAAATGTTCTGGAATGAAAATAGATACAGGGGGTTACACGCTCCATGCATTACTTTTCGCAGCTGATAAGATCATAATAGCCTGAGATAAGGATAATGAGAGTCATGATGATAGGAAACTTGTAGAAGTGAATAAAAAGCCTGGTATGAAAGTGAGTTTCACAAAAACGTAGTAAATATGGCTATTAAAGAAGGCACAACAGATTTTTTTTTAATTAGAGCTTATCGAAATCTGCAATGAGAAAATTAACTTGGGAGTGACGACTGGAATATAAAAATATGTAAGTAAGAAATAGCATGCAACACATCATGAAAAAAGAATTAACAAACTGAACAGCAAACTGTGATCGGAAGACAAACATTAAAAAAATAATCAATTATATCAATAAAATATTCAAGGCAGGATACTTCTTTATGGAGCGGAAACCTGGTAGACGACACAGAGGGACATAGAGAGAATGGAGACTGTAGAGATGTTTTCTTTTTTGAAGACGCAGCAGTATATCAATGTTAGATAGAAAGGATGACAAACTAAAATATGAAAGGATGATGCCAGTTAAGGAAAAGCCCACGAAAGAAATAAAGGTTAGAAGATAAAATGGTATGGTCAAAATAAGGCATATAAAATCACCGATGTCCTAAAAAAGCGCAGGAATAGCAACTACCTTGGAAGTGGAAAATAGGACGGCCACCAGAGGGGTGCATGAAATAAGTTGTCATCAACATGGATAAAGTGAGATGGGAGATGAAGTCTTAATGGATAAAGAGGCTCGAGGAAGATGGCACGAGAGACGGGCTTACGTTGCATTAACTATTAACTCGCTGTAAAAATATTAGGAACCGGATATATGCTTCAATAAATCCACTTCATTTGCCAATTAGTGTTTTTATTTCAATAAAATATTTTTTGACTGAGTAATAGATAAACTGAGATGGTAGTACGACGAACCACGAACGTAGCGAAATATATATACACTACTACCACAAAAGTTTGAGGGACTCTTCTAAAGGTATTATACGTTTTTGGAAAAATTTGCAGGCCCTAATTTCAACATAGCTTTCAACCATTGTTCATGATTTTATATCCGTACCTAACATGTTATGACAAGCTGAAGGTCCTATTTTTATAGACTTAATATTTAAATTATACTAGTTTGAAATAAACATGCAATAAGTTAATTTAAAACATCGTAATTTGGGGTATATTTTCATTCATAGCAATTTATTATAGAGCTTACATTTTTATTTCATGAATATATATTTAATTTGTCTTCAGAATATTTAGACTAGAACTATAATTTGTTTCTGACACCATAGGAACTCTGTGGGTCCAAGACCTTTTCTGCACACTTGATAGCAATAATGCAAATTTAGGAATTGAACCTCAGAAGATAAACTTAACTCATGATCAACTTTGGCAATTAATAGGTGTCTTAATCCCTTAATCATTATCAGGATAATGGATATATTGAAGGTTGTTCGATCTCATCCATCATTGATAGATGTAGGTGTTAAGGTTGGTTTGGACGGATACTGACGTAACGCCATCTGCCGACTTCTTTTTGCCAAGGAGGTACCTATTTCTTCATATTTCTTGTCTTCTCAGCTCACTATTTTTCCACTTCACTTCATCTCATCTAGAAAGCCTATTTTTTTTCACCTTCTCTCCCACTTACCCAACATCCTACCCACCCTCACCGATAACATGGCCTTCAGTATCCACTCGTTTCTCATTACTTGCTTCATCCTCCCGCCTCCTCCAAATTTCTTTATGGAGCTCCCTCTCCTCACCCACCGCGCTCAGCACTTCTCCGTTCCTTCTCCTCTCCACCCATCGCACCTTCTCCATCCTCATCCATACAGGAGGCGGCCGAATGCTTCTAGAATATCTCGGGATTCGTAACAAATTACTATTTCTTTTATTCTGAACCTGAAACCTGATTTTATACTGAAAGGTTAAAATGGCACTATTTTGCCTGGTACTGTGGTAAATATAGAGCTTTCATGTGACAAAATATGAAAACATTAGTTTGACGATGCCTCTAATTACATGTCTCATATCGCTTTCTATGCCGCTAATTTTTTTTTCTGGAGCTGATGACGGCCACCAAATGTGGATGCCGTAATTTGATTTTTTGTAATTCAGCTTCTAGCACTAAATTTTTGGACACAAATCTACTTCTAGTTAAAGATATGCATATGATCTAATCCACAGCTTTAGTTTTCAATAATCAAAGAACATATATTTTCCATTAGGTACCATAGTGATTTCGGTAATAGCTTGATTCCTCCCTTTTCCCTCACACGGCTCGCAACAGCAACAAAACCAAGAAAAAGCACCTCAAGAGTTGAGTATGAATCTAATTGTATTCAGCATTCCTATAGTGACAGAATTACTTTATTTACAACCATACAGGATGGTATCGCAACACTCAATCACAGAATCCCCGATTGCAAGATGTGACGTAGATGTACATCTCTATGCACCATATACGCCATGAATACCATTTTCGTCATGATATGATGGCCGAAAGTGACTCAAAGAATAATCCTCTCGCTTTTCGGTAGCCATTGATGAGGAGTTACGAAAGGAAAAGAAACAAATGAGATGCTTCAGGCCTCACTCCGAGGAATTCTTCCAAAATCATCAAAAAACTTATTAGGTGGGAGAATATATAAAATGGTGAATATGAAGGGATAAGAATGTGTTTGCCACTTTTGACGATGGTTGGGGCATAATCGAAACGATGAAGAGAGAGAAAAAGGGAAGTTCCAAAAGATATTCAAATCCTTGGCCATATAGTTGAGCATTTAGTATTATGAGCAATAATACGTATACAAAAGGATATAAAGGGCAGAAACCAAAGAAGACTATGGTTCCCCAAAGCCTGAGATTTAACACGTACGGTGGTAATTACTTGAAGTAAATACTACTGTGACCTTAACCTTATCGCTTCCTGACCCAAATTTTAAATCTGAAGTCCTTCAGGCAAGGCTGATTTTTTTCCTCTTAACTCAAAAGGAAACCAAGGTGAGCGACATATATCCTCTTGGAATTAAATAATCTTACTAGTATACCATTTACCAGGAAGAAAAGAATGGGGACCATACGATACCACTGAATATGGAAAATATTTTCGGTTGCTGAGCTCAGTACGATTGATAATGCCAATTCATAGAGCAGAGATAAAATCAGCGAAGGGGTTAGAGCGATTAAATATTCATCTTACCATAAATATTCATGCTTTTTATATTTATCTATCAAGAGGAGGAATGAACTTTGGTCAGGTACGAGGAATATTGTTATAAAAAACTTCAATTTCACAAACATTACCTGAGAGAGCGATTAAATCTAAAGATTTTCCGAAAAATTGTAATTTTTAATACTAAGTTATCAATGCGAATAAATGCCCAAGCTCCCTTTTCAAGGAAATAACATTCATTTTTTTAGGTGAGGCACCTATTTGGAACTTTCTCTGAGCTACTAAGCAAAGCTTAAAATCAAGTGAAAAATAAAACTTTCATTAATGAGAATAAGCGGAAGCGTCAATACTCACTTAACTAGAAAGAGTAAGCACTTCTCAACTGACAATAGCAGTAGTAGGTTTTAGGGGAGGCGACGGACAGCTAAGGTCATTTGCGTCATTAGGCAAGGATAAGGGGGTAGGATGGTAAGAGTAGGATTATACGGGAATGAGTGGAGAGAAACTCGGCGCCGGTATTATCCTGCTCGATATGAAAAGCTCCTAATACTTGGCGATACGTCCTACACGCCTGAATGAGTACAGTTACGAATCACTGTGCAAGCCAAAGATTATATGTGCAAGCCAACTCCTGGGTGTGTGGCACGGAATTTTTCCACACCAGGCACGCAGCACTTGTCCCAGTTCAAGGTAGAATCCCAAACGATTACCAAACGGTCATTAGACGCGAAACGAAAGCAGTGATGAGAACAATGCACAGCCAAACCTCAAATTAGGAGAGCGCTACGCTGGCGAACTTGCTAACAAGCAGTACACGGGTACTGCAGAGCTGATTATTAGTACCAATACCACTAATTCCTGCAAACCACGAGATACTAATTTAGTGGTAGAGCTGTTGTTCACTAGTATACGGTATTAATAGTACTACTATTATATTATTATTATATCATACTATTATTATTATATATTACTACGGTAATATTATTTGCCGGCCTCGGTGGCGGCGGGGTAACGTCCTTGCCTTCTAACCCAAAGGTCGCGGGTACGAGTCCCGCCTGGGGAGGATTTTTCACTTCCCAGAGCATGGTTATGTGTGCTCTTCCACTGCTGAATGTTAATACCCCGATTTAAAGGCAATTGAGAGCTGTTTTCGGTGATGAATAAATAAGTAAATAAATAGATAATATAATGACGAAATCGAAGACAGATAAAGGTTTAAGATACACACATACTTTTTTTCATTATTGGTACAGAAAGTTGGCTGACGGACGATATTTCTGATAGTGAAAATTTTCCTAAATCATTCAACGTTTACAGAAAAAGTAGGTCCAACTGAACCGGAGGCGAAGTATTTATAGCTGTAAAGAAAACCATTGTCAGCCATGCGGAAGCCGTCCCAGATACCAGCCTAGAATCTGTATGGTGCTCTATTAGATGCCCTAAATCAAAAACAATATTCGTGTGTGCATACTACAGGCCACCTAACACCGACTTCACCTCAATTTTAGAACTCGAAACACAAATAAAGAACATCACATCCAGGCAGTGGCGGATACAGAAAAAACTCGAGGGGGGGGCGCAAGTTATCGCGACGATTGTAGCTTTCAAACTGACTGCCTGGCAGCGACTCTGCTTCCCTTATATATGTAGCTCGGTTGTTTCGAGAACATTCGGTGCCAGAATGTTCGCTTCCAGACTTTTAAGGAGTGTGAACAAATACAAACAGTAGAATATTCGCGACTTTTCTCGAACAAATGCCAGACAGAATAACGTATCGAGATCACTAGAATGGCCGCGACTTTTCTCGTAGGTTAGCTATCTATGCGCCAGACAGAAACGTATAATATACGATGACGCAGACGCGCGCGCGTGCTACATAAGAAAGTAAAACTACTCGATAACTCGACTGAGAATCGACTGACGAAAGACACGAACGAACAGCGTGCGGGCTGACTTGCGGGGGCTTCCAAGATTCCACACGACTGAGGACGTTTTCCGGAGACTGATGCTGACCTCTGACCCATTAGTAAGTATACTGACTAATGGATCTATAGGGACTCGGGGACTTGCACAGTGGTCCGGATCGCGAAAAAGAGGGACAAAAATCAGATTTTTGTCAGATTAATTTGAAAATTGTCATTTATATGTTTTAAGACGCTCTTAGTTCATTTCTGCTGTTATTTTCAACAAAAAATAATTATTTTAGAAGATATTGGGAATTTTATTGCTAAATTAACCGATAATGAGGAGACTGCATAGAAAACACCTGTTATTATTAAATATGCAAATATATAAAAAGTATTTGCAAAATATGACTTCTAGACCTATAACTTAGTAAATAATTATTAAAAAATGGGTAAATGTAAGGCAGTTAGGGGAATTGATTCTAACGTTGAAGTGATTGGGATTATCAGCTAGCAGAGGTAGTGCCGCTGAAACTAAAAAATAAGTAATTATTAAATAAATATTAAAACGGTTTTAAGTGCAAATTAACTCATTTATGTAAATAAAAACATACTTAGTATCTTATTAACTTTACAATTTATGTAATTCCAGATCAGATTCTCCTGAATTCGACTCCTCTTCCTCGCATTCACTTGCTGAGTCAGGATATTCTTGCAAGAGCTCACGGACCTATTTAGGCAGATCTTTTAGGCCACGGTATTTATTTAATTCAGCACCTAATGTACCTACTGACTAATGGATCAGAGGTCAGCATCAGTCTCCGGAAAACGTCCTCAGTCGTGTGCAGTGGCGGATACATATGGGGGCGCCCCCCCCCCCCCCTTGCGGGGCCGCCCGCATTGCCGCCCGCATTGCCGCCCGCATTGCCGCCCGCGCCGCCCCCGCCAGTCAGCCCGCACGCTATTCGTTCGTGTCTTTCGTCAGTCGAGTTATCGAGTAGTTGTACTTTCTTATGTAGCACGCGCGCGCGTCCGCGTCATCGTATTTTATACGTTTCTGTCTGGCACATAGATAGCTAACCTACGAGAAAAGTCGCGGCCATTCTAGTGATCTCGAAACGTTATTCTGTCTGGCATTTGTTCGAGAAAAGTCGCGAATATTCTACTGTTTGTATTTGTTCACACTACTTAAAAGTCTGGAAGCGAGCATTCAGGCACCCAATGTTCTTGAAACAACCGAGCTACATATATAAGGGAAGCAGAGTCGCTGCCAGGCAGTCAGTTTGAAAGCTACAATCGTCGCGATAACTTGCGCCCCCTCCTTGAGTTTTTTCTGTATCCGCCACTGGTCGTGTGGAATCTTGAAATTTTTCTTGCGTGATGCGATAAGTTCTTATATCTTTATTCCGCGATTCCTGAGCCTCCTCCAAAAGCTCTCCAATTGGAAGAAGAGCTGACTCGATCACATCTGTACCATGCAGCAGAACTTTATGCACTGTGGGTGGCATGTAGAACCACTCATAATATTTAACATTACATTTTGCCGTATCCATAAATTATTCTTTAAATTTTGGGGGTTCATTCAGAAGGCAGCATGACGAAGCTCTCAAAATATTTGAAATTTTAATGATAAGTTCTTTTTCTACGACTGAAAATCAAGTTTATATTTTATTTCATGTGAAAAGCGTTGAATTTAAAGAAGATTTTTGTGAAATAAATGGATCCTTACCAGTACTTTCAGCTGATAGGCGGGCATTTTTGAAGAAGCGCCTAGCTGTGTTGCCATCATTCGATGTGCCATATTTTTGCTTTGGTAGATCAACTAATAGACCCATTCTACTTTTAAATTTCTCCTGAAGTACTTTCTTCCTTTTCCCTCTTCCACTTTTTCAATACTCATTTACATACCATATCCGTGTAGGGGGGGTCATCGTAATAACTAGAGACGCTTCTGCGCGCTATGTCCTCTCTCTCTTAGATTCATGGCTGTAGCAGAAGAAAGTTCTGCAGGGAAAGTATTTTCTCTAAGGAATTTAGTTTTCCTTCTTTTTGATCGGATCCGAAAATTATTTGTTTGGCCTACCCTTTATTTTATTGTATGTGCTTGATAAAAAACGCTTATTACTTAGACAATAGCCCAAGGGATGTCATATCACAATTAAAATACAGGGAAAATACGACCCTGAGGTGCTTGGAAAGTTACGATACACAACATCAGGGAAATGAACGATTTGATCCAACCAAGTCGCATCCAAAAAAGAGTTCGTTCCAGAACAATCTCGCCATCTTTTCTCGTAACCAACAAAAAAATTTACTTTCAAAAAATTTTTTAGCTCATTTTTTGCGCTCATCATCTCCGTGTAAAATGTAGGCAATCCTCAAGAAGACCCGTCAAATTACTTTTCCGGTCGTCCATTGGCTCCTTTTTCTCCTGCATTTTACCGTGAAGTTGCTTCCACGTAAATGTTAACGACATAGCTGTGCGTTAAAAATTAGAATCATTGGTTCGTTAAATACTGAACAATATTCTTTATTCTAGAAAGTTAGGAGTTTAAACGGAAGCAAAAACAATGCAAAATTTAGTGTGGTAACCCGTACTAGATCAACTTCAAAAACGGAAATAAAAGACAAATAGCATACCTGATTAATTATCCTTATCGCTGTGGTGGCCAGGAACAAAATAATCTTTGAATCACAACACTATTCCGAATTATCACAGCACTAACACTTACTTCAGAGATCTAATCACGAAGACTATTGCCAACCGAGTACCCAACGACTAAGAACTCGCATGTGTACTCATCGATGGAAAAGGACCAACTGAAGAGCACCAAAATGTTTCGACTGAAGCATGGAGGAGGCTCAAAAGAGAAGTTCCCACCACCCCCAAGAACCTGGGTCTCCCCACGACGATAACCAGGAGGGTTTTTGGTGGACCGCATAAAGAGAAATGTGCAATGCCTGAATTTTGTGAAAAAATGCCTACCAGCGGCAGCCCTCTAATAAAACCCATCTGGAAAGATGCACCTGGAGGGTAAATACCACATCTGTTAACACGTGCAATTTCACTTGCAGGTCAAAGAAACCGTCTTTAGGCAATAAACACAAGTTGGGTGGTGCGCTAAGTAGGGATAGTAAAATATCCCGACTAAGGGCCCTTGGGTCCGGCACGTGTGCGGGTAACGGGTCTCCTGTCCTTAGGCTTTGAGGAAAGGGACAGCCAGAGGTGGGTTTTTTCAGCAGCAATGCATACAACCAGTCTTATATACTTCCAACGATGAACAAAATTCGATGGGAATCGTACTGAAAAGCGATCGAAGAAAATATTTTCCTCCTCTTCCAGCGTCACAATCTCGCTTAGCTCGCAGTCTAAAATTCATTCTCTCGCTCTTTCTAGAGTAAATTCGGCCAATAACAGAATATAATAGAAAAAAAATAAACTTCTTCATTTTTAAAATCCAAATCAATAAAACATTGGAAAAGACGTATTTTACAATGTGTCTCCACTGTAACGAAGCTCGCGTGTCTAGTCCCGACGTTCACGTCCGCGGCAGAGGGTCATATAAGTCGTTGTAATTCACTTCTTTGCAAATACTTGCAGCTAAATCCTTTACTAATATCTTTCTAATATAACCCACTCTTGCCACTATAAGAATCTCTGTGTTACTCGGTGTCACTCTTTTTATAATCCAACGTTTATGCGAAATTTGCGAGAAAAAATGATTCCTCTTAAAGAACTCCTTCAGAGATCATCACAACCACTACAAGATTGAAACCTAGTTTTTCTCATGGTAAAGTGTCCATATAATTATACTCCACACTCATTTTACCAATTTTTAATACGAAATAGATCAAAACACTTGTTACAAATGCGTATTTTTTCGAAAAAATTTAAAGAGCGCGGTTTAGCTAAAATTAGCTCTACTTTGAAGCAATTTACTAAACTTAACAAAACTTTTTATGCAAAACTAAGTGTGCGGTAGGATTCCCCGGACATTTTGCTACAATAACTGCATATTTAAAGTGAGTTTCAAGAAAGCCGAAAAAATGACTTTTGTCCGCCTTTTTTCGGATCCGGACCACTGTGCGGCGTGGGTGGCAATGGGAGCGGCCCCGCAAGGGGGGGGGGGGGGGAGGGCGCGCGCCCCCGCGCCCCCCATATGTATCCGCAACTGCATCCAGGAACACCAAAATAAATTTAATCACAGGTGGAGATTTCAATACGCCCTCTATAGAATGGAGGACCTACAGTTACATAACAGGGGAAAGAGAAAGATATATGCGAGTCCCTGCTGTACACGTTCTCATCAAATGCCCTACATCAGATAGCTACGACGCCTAACAGAGGGGACAACATTCTTGATTTATAGGCAACAAATATACCGCAACAAGTAATTAAGGTAAACACTGTTGAGGGCATTAGTGACCATAGAGTAGTTAGCGCAAAGTTCTCTTTGAATATAATTAAAAGTTTCAAACAAAGAAGAAAGTTGTACATTTAAAAAAAAGCCGATTTCAATGTGTTCAAGAGTCATCTAAACAATTCTCTTCCCGACTTCCAAGAATCAAGCGTAAAGTTAGACACTTAGCTAATGTTAGAGTGTAGTTGGAAATCTTTTCTTTCGATAGTACATTCAGGGATCAGAAAATATATTTCAAGTAAAGTAAAAAAAAAGAGGGCAGCGAACCAAGATGGTACAATGCAGAAGTGAGAAAATCGTTAAGACGTCAGAGAGTATGCCACGCCAAGATGAAAAAACTCCGTAGAGATTTGTCCACTGGTGATCAAAATTTAATAATAGAAAAATACAAATTGTCTAAATCCACTACAAAGGAAGCATTTCGAAATTCATTCATGGATTTTCAAAGAAAAACATTAGTAGAACAGTTACAGGACAACCCAAAGGCATTTTGGTCATACGTAAGGGAAGTTCAAGGCAAAATATCAACAGTTATTCCACTACGAAACGAAAATGGCGAATTATTAACAAACAGTTCGGACAAAGCCAAATTGTTGAATTCCTACTTTCAAAGTGTGTTCACCAAGTCATCACAGATTACATCCGTAAATGTAAATGATCACTTCCAGCAAAAATGCCGCCTAGGGATATTTGCACTCACGGAATAGAAAACTTGATAAAATCTTTAAGTCCAAATAAATCCCCAGGCCTTGAAGAAATTCCTGCCCGCGTGTATAGAGAATTAGCTTGTGAAATAGCACCCTACTTGCAGAATATATTTATTAAAACCATCCACGAACACAAAGTACCCATGGACTGGAAAATTGCAAATGTCACTCCCATATTCAAAAGCGGTGATAAGGAACAGCCATCGAACTACAGACCGATATCTGTCACATCTTGAACATATAATTGTAAGTTCAGTTATGAGACACCTCGATATGCAGAACTTGTTAACAAAAACGCAACACGGATTCAGAAAGGGAAGAACTTGCGAAACTCAACTAGCACTTTTTGCCCACGATATTTTAGTCTCGGGTGAACATAACTTTCCAGTTGATAATATTTTTCTTGACTTTAAAAAGGTATTTGATAAAGTTTCCCACAGTAAGCAACTCATGAAATTAAAATCCTACGGGTTAGACGACGACGTAATTTCCTGGATTAGAGAATTCTTAAGCAATCGCGTGCAAAGGGTTGCATTAGATGGCCATTAATATATATATATATATATATATATATATATATATTAATGGCCCCTCTCCATTGTGATAATATCTGTAGTGTAGTAGTGCATGCTTGTGAGGCTTCGCCTCGTGACAAGCATTAGCGATTTATGCTAATGCATAATTAGTCGTCGTTACACTAACTTTAGGGTATAGTGTAATGCATGTTGGTGAATACTCACCCCCTGCCACACACCCCTGAGGTGGCTTGCAGGGTATTTTGTAGATGTAGATTACTAATTCAGAGTACAGCTGCACTTTTTCCGTTCCTAATGACACCCTCAACGGAGCAGCGATCAGGATTCTGCCTGAAAAATGTCCTGTATAAACACTAACCACGGCAACATCTTGATACCGTTATAAGAATTTTTGCTGTTAAACAACTGATAACACCATGTCACGATATCAACAAGTGTAAAATACCAATGACTGTTGAAGTAAAAAAATTTTTTTCCCGGGTACCTACAGCAAAACATTCTCTCACGTGACTGACGTGTATATCAAACACCAATGAGATTTGATGTACAAGCCGAGAGTAGATTCCTCACCAGTTGGCTGCTTTTTTAAGGGATGCAACCGAGAACCGGGATCATTGGCGTCATGAAGGATATTTAGGTAGGATGATAAGGAAAGGATTTTGTGGGGATTGGGTGAAGGGTGGGAAGGAATCCGGCGTAAGCATCAGCCTAATCGACACGACAGAAGTCAAGGGGTTCACGATATAACGTCCCATCCTACGAACGGAGTACTACACTTGAGATTTTCTCCCCATGACACCCAAGTAGAGATCGAGATTCGAATGAAAAAAATCTACCCTTCCCTTGGGACTCGAACTCGGACGCTCGCAATGGGAAGCCAGCACTGTAGCCACAACACCAACCCGATCCCCGCACTCTCCGTTTATCAAATTTCACGATTTGAACGACGAATAATGTCTCGATTGCTGCGAAGCAATGAAGAGACCATCAGATACCTTCTTCAGTCTTCTCCCCCTTGCCCCACGTCGACATCCGCCTTCCCCATCCACGTCCACCATGACCCGCCTCCTTCCCCACCTCTTCCACCCCACTCCTCCACCGTGCGCCAACCGCCTCCCCCCAATCGTAATTCCCACAACCCCACCCCACACTCCCCCACAATCTCATCTCATCTTCGCCCCGGACAATCCAACTTACGTTCTCATGGCCAACCGGGTCTAATTTTCGAATATCTTCCGAGCGAGGAGGTGGCCCCATCATCTTCTTTCTCTCTTACGAGTTTTAAGCCCTCCCCCCCTTCCTCTTCTACCATATCTCTCCCCCTCCAAGCCCTCGATCCACCTCCCCTCAACCGCTAAGCGGTCCCTCCCCCCTCAGGCGTCGCCGCATATAACTCTCATATAACTAGCAAACTAACTCTCTCGTGTCTCACCATCCAAGACGCCCCTTGACCTTCGTCTTTCCCCGCGAACGCCCCAAGGGCCAAGGTTGACTCCTCAGTGTCCCTCGGGCGGCCGAACGCATGGATGTAGGACCTCTATTAGTGCAGGCGAGGATCTAGGAGGTGATGTGGAGGAAACAAAAGACTGCTACTTACGTCGCGTCCATTCAGTCAAAAGACTAATTAAGCATAACTCGCCATTCCAGTCCAAGCCGGTTATCTTTCCGCTATAGGGGCTCACACTCCATCAATACTCTTGCACCTATGTACAACGTAGAACAGTTAGGAAAATGATGCAGCACAATCTTCCAATAATGACTATATTTTGTGTACGTACCAGTCTATCTCTTGTTTGAAAGTTACGCAAGTGCGTCGCATGACTTTGGATAAGAAAATATGGAATATAATCCATCCCTATCAAAGAAAAAGCAAAGCCAATAATAAAGAGGCCCCACAACTTTTCAAACAAATGAGCTTCCTGTTGATATGGAGGCTATTATTTAAATCTCTTTCTAGATCTCGAATAGACACGAACGGCAAAATAATAGAAGTGCACTGAAGGACAGAAAGGCGCAAGAAACGTTTATTCCCACGCACCTTTGACGGCCACAGCAAAAAGACACTTTTCTACATGACACAGCACACTTTTCGTCCCTTACCCCGAACAATTTCTTTTCCTATAGAAACATAGCCTTTTAATGTCTCGTGTCCTAATACCCACTACCGAATGCCTTTGCCACTGTTCGTCGGCTATTGCTCGATACTAGTCGGCTAGATCAATCTAGAAATCTAGAATCACTAGGTCATAGCGCCGGGCCACAAATAGAAATTGAATGACGAGCCAAGGCCGGAGGTTGCCAAATCTTCTGGGAATTTTGGATGAGTCATGCAATTGCTGGAGGAATACGATTTCCTTATTCACCACCGTAAACCTGACGACGCTTAGAAAATTACAAACTATGAAAGAATTTTAGCTTGAAAAGTAGTAATTAAGCAAGTATATTGACAAGGATTCGTGAATTTAATGGACGTGGAAAAAATGTTTTAGGGCTAACAAACCCTAATATTACATTTTTTTAAAGGAGTCTTCCCCAGCACAGGTCAGCCTTTGGAGTACTCAAAATGAATATTATGATGTTTCGATATTATTTTTAAATGCAAATGAATTCCGAAAAATCAGGCGATATGGCGTGGAATTCCAACATTATACGGTTGAAGTGGAAAATTGCTATTAACTCTCCAAACATATCTTTTTAATGCAATTTTCCCAGCACAAACGTATTGATTGGACACAGGTCCCCGAGCGCCTTACAATATAAAAATGGGGAAATGCTCCAGACGGTGTATCAGGACTAATTTGTTTTACATTTGCAGTTGTCGACTAGGGTTTAAGATGCTCAATAACGCTTCGTATAATCTAAGGCTTAAGTCCTATGATAAAATAACATCAAACTCCAAGCTTATCAACCTAATTACTGAAGCAATTGGTTAATCTGACAGCGAAATGCCTATGTCAAAAATTTTCTCCACAAATTTGAACCAATTATTAATGGCCGGTAGTCAAAACGCAAGGGGGAAAATTGAGGTTGCATCGGGAACAGATATAAACTAATGGCCCCAAACATGGTCTCGAGTTACTGCAGGTAAATAATTCATTCAAACAATTTAAACGCAGCATCAATGAAGTAAAATTTCAAATAAATGCATTAAAAATTATGAAATCAAAGCAATACGCACGTACACTATCTGAGCAACGGCCACTAGGAGCGCTTAAATGCAAATACATCGCGCAGATCAAGATACCGATTGCGACATCTCCAGGACCGAAATTGGTGTCAAACAAACATTTACCGATAGCTCCCCGAATATGGTAAAAACCTTCATTGGGGTGACCAGCAGATTGAATGTAGTACGCCTAAGGTATCAGCGATGAAATCTAAGCTCATGTTTTGGCAACGGCCCGCCTGGATGTAAACACCGTTTCCCGCTCAGTCGTCGACGTTAGGCATCGTGGAGTCCGGCTCGAATTTTTCTCTACAGGTATTCTGCATGGGTATTTCCACTTTTTCCCAATTAATCTGAAAATTATTTCACATAATGAATTGATAATGAGGATTACTTACCTCGGCCGAAAGTAATTCTCTTAGTTCAGCGGTCCCCAACCTGTATTATGTCTATCCTTAGGGATACGTGCTTGGCGGTAAAAGGGTACTTAAAAAGTTGAATAATGGCAGTAATACGTTTGTAGTAGCAGTATAAACATAAATAATAAACATTTTTCCGACACCTTGGTTTCAATTTTGGAAAATGAGTGACTTTGAGATGATTTAGGGGTGACTTAGGGGTTTGCGAACCAGAAGAGGATGAGAACTCATGTCTCCCTCAGTGAACTTGTTTCCACAACACACAGCCTTGAAATTCTTCTGAAATTATTACCAACACAATATATAAATGTGATATTTATCATCCATATTGCATTTTTCTAACTCATTTTTCTAGCACGAAGTTCACGATCGTGTACTTATCTTTCACGCAACACACGTATAATAGGAATGTTTCACTAGAGACTCTCAGTTATTCTACCAGCAATAGCGTTATTTCCGAATGATTTCACGTGGCATTCGGTATAGCTATGTTCAGTGTGAACCTTTTCTAGTCGAGTTCAAACCTTTGTTCGAACGTGAATGTTAGAGCAAAATTATTTGTAGTACAGCATCCAGCAGGAAAACATGAAAACGATTCAAACAAAAATTGCCTGAGTCATTGAACTAGAAATCGAGAGCGCCTATTTACAAAACTACATTTGGGCTAAGACATCGCGTGTCCCCATTCGTGGAACTCGATTGAATATTAACAGTGATCAAATCTAGTTGATTAAATGTTATAATGATTTTCTAAAATTACTTAGTAGTGGTTGAGTCAAAGTAAGCATGGTCATTCATTAATAAATTACTACGCACTCAGAAGCCAGAAGTTCTTTTTTCACGACAGTTATGAGTAATTATGACTGAATGGCCGTAAGCCAAAATAGTCAATATTTGCGATAATCATGCTATCCATTTTATAAGGACGATGGTGTAGTAATGCAATATTATGACTGCAATAAATACGTATAAGTGAATAATAAAATCTGAATTGTTATTTGTTTTATTCGTCACGCTCATGAACAAAGTGCAATTAGCTAAATTTTCCCAAGTATGAGTGAAAACATTTTGTTAACTAATCAATAAGATATTCTCATCTTAATGCAGCTTGGGCTTTGCACATTATATTCGATTTTTTTTATATATTTACATCTTTGATATATGCAGAAAATTTATCGTGACATTCGAAATAAAAATTTTGTAATAAAAATCACGGACAAAAAAGCCAAAAACTTACGCGATCATAAAGATATTGCTTGATGATAAAATCCAAGATTTCATACATTTCACAATAGTGACAACATTTATTCATAATAAAATACAATTGCATTAATCCACTTAATTCCAAATAAATTGAAAGTTCTACAGAACTTAAATAATTATATGAAAAATATTCGACTCATTTCTCAAAAATGAACAGAGTGAACAGAAATCGCAATATAAAAACCTTATACGAATTTTCATAACAAACAAAGTCACAATACTCCACTTTTACCACTCAAAGTTGCTCATTATCATTCAAGTAGTGATTGGTAATACTTCCACTTCTTGCTCCGCTGACCTTTACCACATTTTTTTGCAATTCAAATGAATCCATGGCTTTTTTAACAAGGCGTGCATGTATATGGATTTCTTCGATGAAGCATGAATTTTTGGCTGTAAATTTTTCAACTTAATATCTCACTTTAACATTCCTAGCTCATCAAAAAGCAGATAAACAGACTTCTAACAGTTCACCTCATTGTCCTCTTCATTGTGATAATGTGGACGGTATGAATTATGTTTTTTCTAATGTTCGAAAATTATGATCCAACATGTACCGCCAAGAATGATTGACTTAATTCCTCACTCATGTAACAGCATCAGTGAAAAATATTATATGTAATAAGCTAGTTAAATATGGTTGGAGCAATTAAAATATAAAACCAACAACATTTTACCGAAATCATTTGGCACAGTTATATTCAAGTGATGGGGTAGTCGTTTATGACTCTGAGGTATCGGTGAAATTTTCAAAGCAAGTACCAATCCAATTATGCTGTAAACAATGCAATTTTTACACATACCTTAATATTTAAAAACAAAAATAGGCATAGTTCTCTACAAGTACACAACCAAAAATTTCCTGCTACACGCCCCTAAGGGACTTGCAACATGCAACGTAGAATCATTATTTATATTTTCCTACCTATCCAGAGTAACTCAGCCTTAACCGTACTTTAAACAGAGTAAAAAAATATGGTGAAAGGCAAAGATAATTAGGGACAGAGTGATACATATTTGAACAGATGATCCTCATCTCGTCTTAGGCAAAGCGATCCCTCAAACACGAAAGAGATGTGGTTCTTCGACTCCCTTCATAGGCTCAGAGAATGGCCGTAAACGACTACTACAGGAATGCGCATTTCTATCTTCATATATATATAAGCATTTATTATCTCTGTGGTTACTAGATACGCCCCTTCCGCTGGCGATTTCGAAACTCTGAAGGCGTCTTAACACGAATGAATCACGTGCGTTCCGCGTGAAGCAGTGGAAGTGCGTACGCTATATACATGTGAGTGAACAGTTAGGACCCGCGGCTTCCTTAAACGAAAGAGAAGGCACATAAAAGTGAGGAATGCACTTTTGCTTCATCAATTGAAGAAGTTTCGGGCTACTGCCACAGCTGTAAGGGCCGTCTAATCTTAGGTCTACATACCAAATGAGGATTTTTCATCACTGCCGAACTACTGATCCAGAACTTGCCTTGGGAATCATAAAGTCAGGACAGCGTAGACGCTTGGGCATTGGCCCGGTAAAACAATAGTTTTAGCTCAATTTCCGGTCCAGGTAGATTTCTTCCAGAAGTTATTTCTACTTGCGGTAGTTTGAGCGAGACAGTTCCTAATCATAATAGAGACCATATTCGAATTTTATTTTTTAATGTAAGCGTCTGTTAGAAATATTAAGTAAATATTTTAATACTAATGGTGCAAAATATAGCTATGCATGACAAAAATTCTCATTAATTAAATAAAAATAACCACATAAGTATCTAACTTGACTCATTTGTTTACGCCGTACGGTGAAATCGCCTTCACAGTAGGTTTTTTTTCGGCGATTCTGTAAAAAGTACCAACTGCGGTGAGTAATTGATTAATTTTTATAAATAGATGAGAAAACATACAAACTACACACCTTTAGTTTTTTGACGAAATCTAGGTATTAGAAGTTCCTACTTTTTTTCAATATTCTCCCCCTGAAGTGCATAGCCGTCATCTATCCCATGTAAAACAGCTTACATTGTTAGGAAAATTGCTCGAAAAGTAGTTCGGAAAGGGATTAGTATTTTGATATCATTAAATAGACGGGAGTTTTTTCTTTAAAATGACGTTAAATTCATCAAATTATAGGTTAATTGAAAGGCAACAACCACGCTCCGGTTGAGATTTGACCCCGCGATCTTTTAGGCCACCGTGCCAACGAGTCTCCTATCTTGTGAACGCAGCCTGTGCTTCTCCTGCTCCCTGACCACCGAGCGAAAGAAATCATTTGATCGAAAAATTCACGTGTCAAAATTTCCTTGTGTCGTGACCACCAAGGCTATAAAGAATGTTCTGGTATTTTCCCGGCGTGTATTCCCAAGTGAGGTTTTTCGGGTAATTCTCCGGGTCATGGACTTCATCACTGACGACGATTCTAAGAACGGTTCGCTATTCGAAACGTCGGCAGAGATGGAACCCTTGACCTAGTGGAGCACCCAAGAAACCTTGCCTCAAGGTATTAAAGAGTTTTCAAATTGTTTTTTGACAGGAAAAATAAACTGAATTATTATATTTCCTAATTCTGCGGAGAAAAGATCGAGATGCCTAAAAACGCTGGTGCATAATAAAATAATACGCAAGTTTTTGAGACTGCTTCCCACTTGTGATTGAAGCCTGGTGCAAAGGTGCACCTAGGCACCTCACGAGACGGCCAAAAAATGGGGTGAAGCATAGGTACTGGTCAGGATTTAAACAAGGGCCGGGCATCACTTTTATGAGTAAGTAGTATTAGCTTTTGTAGACCACAGCTTTTGTTAGAATCGTCCATTAATTGAAGCATGATATTTATAAATAAAACAAATATATTTTTATAATATAATTGAAAGGCCTTTTTCTAGATAAAACAGTAAGACTATGGTTACCTATGTCCATGTTAAGGGTTGACTCGCCCAACCTAATTTTGATTGCCTCCAACTGCTATTTTTCTCCAGAAACAAGCTCCCATGTCTCATGACCAAACTTTTTGAGAAAATATTTCAAAACGGTTTTTAGTATAATGTGACAATCAGACTTTGTGAAATTGTACAATTTGATTCAATGAGTTTTATTTATAGATGACTTAGAATCAAATTAACTTTTCCTAAAATTCTGCCAGTAACACGGCATCCCAACCCGTTTGGTCAAGTTTTCATCAAAAATGTTGACCGGGTCATCGGATTAAGAGTTAATTTACTGAATGTTGATAAAACCATGATGAGTGAAATAACATTTTTACGACGAAAAATTTTGAAATGAAATTGGAATTTAACACAGTTATTATCCTATACTCTCGACATTCTTCACATGTACTGTATTCAATGTTACCTTGGGGATGGAATTACTATCGGTTTCATCAGTGCATGCCAAGCAAAAAAGGGAGAAATTCAGAAACCAATGGGTAAGGAAATTCGAATCATCATCAGCCCAGAAACTCCGAACCAAAAATTGAGATAATCTTTACGAGAGTCCTGATGATACAAGTAAAGGTGAGGCAAAATCAAATTCTTTCATCTAAATAAAATAAAATAAAGCAAAAGCTAAAACATAGAAGTTAATTTGGATGCTCTTCAGAGGTCATCTGAATCGAGTGAATGAAAAAATTACGAAGTAGTAGGCACTTGATAGAAAAACGCTGGGTTCAGAATTGTGATAAACGACACTATCCACGCTAAAATGGAAAGGATCGGCTATTTTTCTCTAAGTATTAACGCAATAATAATCTCTAAAGGTCTAATATAATGGTATTCTGCGTAAATGATCTTATGGCTTATCTCTTAATCATGTTCAAATTGCACGCCACACCACCAGAATCTATTGAATTTGACATAAGGGAAGTGTGTTGAACATGTGTACGTCTGATAACCTTAATGCACAAAAATTCACCTGCTGACAAGCCTATTAAGCTTAGAATGAGATAATAAGGACGGAAACAGAGATCGCCTTCACCGGATTGCTTTGGACCCCGTGATCATTAGCAATATATATGTAAAGTTGTAAGGTACAACAAAATTGTTTCTTGTCAGAACTGTGTTACGCAGATAAAATGAATTATTATTCAAACAAAATTCATAGTCCAGAAAGACTTTCTGAAGGAGCCAGTAGGCTACGAAAGTAAATATTTCAATAAGCAAACCCGTTGAGCATTCAAGCAATATCATTCTCTTTCTTCCATGGTAAACTTGCATACAATTAAGATGGGTCATGCGACATAAGGGTGAGTGGTAGAAGTGAAAGGATTGTGTACACGTTCATTACAACTAAAATTCCCGAGATGAAGGATGTCAAGATCACATAAATATGTAAGGGGAGGAATCGTATGCAGTGGAATGTGAGAGGGAGGAGTTAGTTTTGTATTCATAAAAAAGGGAAGGGATAAAATAAATGAAGAATATTCAAAGCTAAATTTATTCAGAATCGCTTAATACCCATTCTTTCTTTAACTGATGAAGGTGCTGCAACATTGAAGTCAACCGGCTTGAAGGTCAATTCATAACTAACCGAAAATATTTCCGAAATCGTAGCTAAGTTTTTTTTATAAAATCGAGCATTGGATAAGCCGTATATATTCATTTAATAACGATTAAGTCGAATCCGCGTTGTAGTAAAAGGTTCCACTGCTAGTTGCAGTTTTATTTTTTGTGTTTTTAGCTCCCTCCACTGTGTTGCAATCAAGGAGTGTAAATGAAGAAATCGCCATTGCAATCGGCTTGGTTTCCCGGTCCAGGCCGATTTTTTTCTAAATTATATTTTCGAAATAGGCACGGATGAAAACTCTCTAACGACGTACCTTGTTATGGCCTAGGTAGGTGAATTTCTTGTAGGAATCATATATTCCTAGGATTTACCACTAGGATTAGTGTTCCAAGCATGGATTACCCGCCCATAAACTAATCACCCTGCGGATTGAAGGCAACAGTTTCGTGATGGCTATTACAGCGTTGGCAATGACTAATTTATGTCTGTTGCATATTGTGTAATCTTAAGCGCGGGTATCATTTGGCGAGATAACATCTATGCTCAAAAAACTATTTAACTCGTTGATCCTGTAGTTAACTGCTGAGATTGCGAGCAAAAAGTTCCACCATAGGACCTTGAATTAAAATGTGAAAGATGAGTTAGAAATAAAAATTATTAATGCGTTATTTTATGATTCTGTGACTTGGAATAGTTTTCAAATTGAGGAAATTTCAATTTCGTTTGTATCATTCAAGTCCTAAAAAGCGCCTCAACTCGTCTTGTGGGGAAATCCAGCAAAGGTCATGCGCTTTTTATTAAGAGTAGTTTAACGGCGACGCCGAGGTTCTCCCCAACATTTTGATACTCCCCAATTATTTCTTCTCTCATCGCCCAACCTTGCGCGTCAGTCCCCTTCCCAAGTAACCAATCAACGAACTCCTTAATCGCCCTATACAATTTCTCTTGGGTATATAAAATAGTGTGTATGACAGATTCAAATATCATCTTTCAAACGCAAAATACAAATAAAATGATACAAAAATGAAGCGAGATAATGGCTTTATAAGTGGAAAGTAATCATTGAAAATGTCCGCAAGCACGACGAAGGCCACTAAAAAAAGCAATATCCTTGTAAAAATGAGGACGTGCGAATTAATTCATCGACAACTTATTCAACGACAAACCTATACAAAAGAGGTTCGAGCGTTAGAAACATTTCATATCGACTAACATATCCCTAGCAGGCGAAGCAGAAGCCAATCGTGTAAACATGAACTGCGGTTCGACGAGTAACATTTAGATTTTCCCACGCATTTGTACACAAAACCCAAAACATTTCGGGTCAATTAAACTCGGCTCACTCCACGCGGCCGCACGCAGGACTTGTTTGTTTTTCAGACAACGATTCCTGGAATCGCTCAGGAAAATCCACTTTGAGTTCGCCCAACGACTCGGAAAAGTTCTCGGCCTATTGAGTTCAATGCCAAAGGTGCGAGCCAGTGGCGCCGCCTCCTTCAGTGAGGGTGACGTCCAACCATCTGCTATTGGTAGATCGAGAGTTGCCGAGTGTGGTTTCTGCGGCAAGGGGCCCGGGGGGAGGAGAGGGGGATGGAAGCTCCTCAGAAAGCAAGCGAAGGGGAGGAGTAGAAAACAACACTAGAGGAAATTTGATGGTGGTCACGTGACCACGGGGAGTGACGTAATGATCCTTGAGTGGGGTCGCGAGGGTGTATAAAAAAATATGGGGATGCACGAGAGACGAGAACGAGAGACCTGAAGGGCCGCTGAAAGAAAACCATTAAGAAAAGTGCACTAATGAAAATTCTCGGGAGTACCGAGGACGGGGAAGATGGATGAAAAAGGGAAGAGAGAGATGAAGCGCAGTCGACAAAAAATACGTCTCCACCAAGCAAAGAAGATAAAAAGCGGAGAGAAAATGAATCTGCCCGTCAACTGACGCGAAGCTGAACAAGAACGATCAAAACAGGTTTCGAACTGATGGAGGAAAATGAATTGCACAAAGTGGAATAATGGGAAAGTGCCTTTCAAAAGAGCTTGTGAAGGCTGAAGTGTATTTACAATAGTGGACACGATGAAAATCAAAACATCAGCGGCGAAGACTTATGAAATATTTCCTAGGCCCATGTAGATATTGCCACAAAGAGTTTAGAAATCACGTTGATTATTACTCCAACCACACCACATGACTGCAAGGTAAACATGACCATTCCACATTTGCACTTGGCCTTCCAACGAATATCTATAGGCAAGCATCAATTAATAGTTAATAGAAGTCGCTTCCCCGCTTCTACATTACGATGGCGGTGAGGCAAGGCGAGAGCAGGTTCGATAACGGAAGAGCAGGGAGTTCAAATCCAAGTTAAGCCTTATACTGCAACCCCAACTAAAATTTTAGTAATTTTCTTACTATATCTACGATCTCCGATTAATAAACTTACTCCGGTTGATCTTTGAGTGAGTAGCATATTCTACAGTTGAACCGGAGAAACTAAGTAAAGTTGATCTTTAAAGATTTTACAGAAACGAACAGTCTTCCGCTACATAAAATCACCGCCAATACATTCCCAAAATGAAATGGCTTTTTAAGATTTAGACTTTGACCACCATGCGATTTAGGTGAAATGGACAGTCACGAAGTTTAGCACATCTCCTGAGAGCTGTTTGGCCTCGAGGAAAATTGCCGCTGCTATTCACTTTAACAAGCATTGCGTTCAAAACAAAGGGCATCAATATTTCCCCGGAAAAAAACCTGAAGACGGTATCCTCGTTCAGAGAATGATTAAAATGAAAACTGCTAGGTATTGTTTAGCACTTTCCTCCATGAAGTTCCACGGAGATTACCGCATCCTTGAATCGCACATATAATTGATCACAACTTCCTCCTAGCTTAAGCCGCGTGCGGAATCAAGTTTTAGTTCGATTGAAAGATCCTTCCGCTGGAGGCCGCATGCTGGGTCATATGTTGCAAACGACCATGCCTTGAGGAGACGCAAATAAGTCAACGTGGAGGAAAAAATGAAGACTTTGAGGGTGAAAAATATATAAAATAATAGGAGGGAATTTCCGAGCATGGAGAAAGAATAGATTTTCCTGAAAATGTGAAGTATGTTGAGTCAATCAGAAGGAATTTTGGACAATTGAGTGAGGTAAGATAACGGACCCGAGGGAGAATATTTTTTTCCTACTCTTTAATAGGGGCCACTTTGGGGCCTGGAGTGTGGGTGCTGAGGGGGGGGCGGAGGGTAGTGAGGAGGGGAGGGGAGAGATCGGTGGGGCACGGATGGCCGAGGAACAAAGGAGAAGCGGCGGGCGAAGGAAGGCCAAAGCGGCAGTGTGTGTAAGTGGCTAAGCCGGTTGGAACAAACTCGTCTTTTTGCGCCGAAATCACCGAAACGCGTCTCATCCGAACAGAATATTCAGGAGGAGTGTTTAGCGGCTTTAGTGGAGTTCGCACCGCTCCGAACATGGCAAAGTTGGTAATTTTGTGCGTCGTTGCCCTGTGCATCGCTGCTGGACTGGTCTCCTCACAAGGCAAGTTTTCCATCCACTCATTTCATTACGTTATTGAAACACCTGAGTCAAATGAAAAACATTATTGTGGACGGCAAGGAAAATTTTAAACTCATCGAATCACTTGCTCTTTGATTGGTTAGGATTAAGTTAAACGGAAGTTATGTTTCAATAATTGGAGCGTTTTTCAAACGATCACGATATGTATTTCAGAACTTTCCAGAAACCTCTTTGCAATTTCACAATGCATAAAATATTAATCTCTCTAACTTAAATGAAGTATCAGTGTACGTATTTCCTGAGCGGATGGTGATTTTACGGAGTGACTCCATACGGAGGGCGTATTTCATGGAAATGCAATTGCCTATGACCAAAGCTCCGCTTCATAAATTATCAGAATGATTAATTAAGCCATACTTTTTCATTGAATGCTAAAAGTTTTAGTGATAACAATAATCAGCAAACAAGAGGTATCGGCAAACGTCCAACGTGATCAATTATAGGAATGTAAATGGAAATAATTGTTGCAAATAAGATTTATTAAAGTTAACCAAAAGAAGGTATCGTGAAAATCTTTTGGTAGCATGTAATTTAATAAGCACTTTCGTCAATCGTTTTTAGAAATATTAAATGAAAAATGTATTTGACAATGTCACTGGGAGATGAAACAAAATAGTGAATCTTTATATTAGCACCATTAATTTGGATCAATTCATGTTAAAATTTTGAAATTAGTAGCCCTACTTCTCCTGGGTAACCATGATAATACGATGAAAATTGTTTTTCTAAGATTTTATTAAGTAGTGAGCACTAATTAAAATATGAATGCAGCACGTAAAAATATGAATTTTGTACAAAATCACTTTCTAAAACCTATGTTTTGTGTAATTATTTTGTTGACACTAGAATAATATAGACTTTCAATATTGGTACTAATTCAACAAGGAATATGATCAAATGTTTAAAACGCAAGACCGACGATATTACAGGAAAGGATATTCTTAAGAGGAAGTCCCATTCAATCCTAATCCCTGTTAAAAGGGGTCCTATAAAATAAATAAAAAAATTAGTTGTGCACTCTTTTCCCAATAAATATAACATCATAAATGGCGTAAAATCGTTCAGAAATGTCGTCCTCTTAACACATGTCTAATCTCTTTCTGGTCCAACAGAGGAGCAGCAGTCTCCTCTCTTTGTTCTTCTCAGGGTTCCCCGATTCGCCGACCCCAGGCGCAACAATAACCGTCCCGTCCACGGCGGAGATGTAGGATTTGGTGGACCTGGAGTCGGCGTTTCTGGCTCCGCTGCGAACGCCGGATCTCAGAGTTTCAAACAGGGAGGGTTGGGCGGAGGCATCAGCGCTTCTTCCTCCAACGCTGGTTCGCAGTCCCTCACGTCTGAATTAGGTGGTGGAGCCTCCGGAAGTTCGGCTAATGCTGGAACGCAGTCTCTCACCTCCGGTGGGCTCGGAGGTGGTACCTCTGGAAGCGCCGCTAACGCTGGCACGCAGTCCTTCAACTCCGGAGGATTCGGCGGTGGTTCCTCTGGAAGCGCCGCTAACGCTGGTACCCAGTCGTTCACCTTTGGTGATCTCAGTGGTGGTGCCTCTGGAAGCGCCGCTAACGCCGGCACGCAGTCCTTCAATTCCGTTGGACTCGGAGGTGGTGCCTCTGGAAGCGCCGCTAACGCTGGTACCCAGTCGTTCACCTTTGGTGATCTCAGTGGTGGTGCCTCTGGAAGCGCCGCTAACGCCGGCACGCAGTCCTTCAATTCCGTTGGACTCGGAGGTGGTGCCTCTGGAAGCGCCGCTAACGCCGGCACGCAGTCCTTCAACTCCGGAGGATTCGGCGGGGATGCTTCCGGAAGCGCGGCCAATGCTGGTTCACAGTCCTTCAACCGGGGCAGCTTTGGAGGTGGACAGAGGGCAGGACACCATCCGGGTCACCGACCGGGTCATCGACCAGGTCACCAGCGCGCGTAACGGGGCGCAGGAGTTGGATAAAATCTATCTCAGATGACAGTTCCCAAAAATTTATTTTCGCCGGGTGGGGTGTGGTGCATTTAATGAAGCGACCACGGAAATACCTTATAATGTTCGTAAATTAACGAGCAGTAAATAAAGGCGCCTTACCACTTGTTTAATCCACCATGGTAGGACAAAAGCTCCCATTCACAAACGCATATTTACGTTAAAGAGCATTTCAACTATCGGTGCGCAATAAAATTTCATTAAAACCTTTTTCCATGATCATGATCATTCGATAAATGGTAGAGTAATCACATTTTTTGTTGTGAACGCATGACGATGTAAAGAAATAACTTCTGCTAAACCACCTACTGGGTAATGACATCTATTTTGTGCAATTGAAAATATTTTATTTATCGATATCCACTCAAATGTAATTTTGTAATATTTGTAAAATAAAAATTTTGTGAAATTGTGCATTTCTTGTTTTTGCTCCTCCTTGGGCTTTTGTTATAGTAATGTATCCTTTTATAGTTTACATATTCTTATACAATTTCGGGTTTAGAAACTTCAAATGATATGATTTATTATTAACCTTTTTCCAGAAAATGAATCTATGGTCAGTATAAATCACACAAACCTCATGAACTCACTATATTTAGTGCCTTTCACTGGATTATGGCTACGTATTAACCTGCCTTTAATGTCTTCCGATTTATTAACTTCTCTTAGTGTCTTCTATTACGCTTTAGCTCAAACTAAAAACCTTTTACGACGATTTTTCAAAATCGAAATTAATTTATTCTAAACGCCCTTTTCCGATAATGCAGTGGCACCTCCAAATATTTAACAAAATCATTTTCTAATTTAAGTTATAAAGTATGAAATTCCTTTGGTCTAAATGTATTTTGAATTATTCCATTTGCCGCGTGCTTGCAGTGCCTTTACTTTAGTATTGTCTTTAATTAATTTAATTAATACATAATAACTTTAAATAATGCACTGCAGTACAAGTATTACAAAACAAACCATCGCCATATCTACAAACTGGGAGGGATAACATAACACTAATTACGAGTTTAAAGTAATAAAGATCTTTTAATAACCTTTGCATTTATCTGTATTGTGATAAAAATTAATCTCGAGCAAGTATAATACAATTAACTGGGTAAATGTTACTGCTCATAAAGTTCACATGGGAAACATATAGGTGAGTGCGTAATCAATATCCAAAACACAATCAATTCCAATTACTTATCCAGCCAGCAAATATCACTGGAACAGGATTTTCAGTGTGTAATACATTTGTTAAATTGACAGAAACTTGAGACTCACATAAGGATACAAAGCATGAACATGAAAAGATACTCTAAATATTACGTGCATACATATCATACATATCAACCTCAATAGATAATTCTCAAATAAAAAGTAAACTTGTAGATGTTCTGTGGAGTCATTTTGTGGGACTTCGCGTTGAGAGGAGACGTTAATTTTCATTGTCCACAAAATATTTTAATATACCGACCAGCGTCGTAGCTTGGATCATGAGCACAAGCTCTGGCAAGATTTGAATTTAGCGCCCCCCAAGACATTTTCTAGGAAGAAAAACAACACAATATCTTTGCAAGTGTAATTTAAGTTATGTATACATTCAAAAATAAAATTAGTTCTTACTTACTATTATGTAGGAAGGGAAACAACACAATACGAATCAAATTAATCGATTGTGGCGATACTTGGTGGAAATTGAAGATAGAGTTCATTATGACAAAACCCCTATCCTGTTTTCTACCGTTGATAAATGTGATTGCTTTGTTACAACCTATCCCTCACTTGCGTCTTACCACCACCCGACCTTACTTCCGCCCCCCCCCTCCTCCCCCATGTAACTTAGTCTTTTCCCCGATCCGTCCTCCTTCCAACCAACCGTCAATTCCTGATCTCCCCTCATTTCTCCATGTTCCCACCCTTTATTATATAAGGCTAGCAGTGACAATATTTCCTTCTGTTCGTCTTGTAATTGACGCTTTAGACGTTGAAACCGGTCGACAGCATTGAAATGAATAGTGGAATTTTGCTCTGTGTTTTTGTTACAATTAATTCAATACAATACGATTTCGTTCATTTAGACATTATGAAATCTCTTAAAAGTTTACTTTCCTGACTTTTTCTGTGGCCAATTTGTCAATAATATGGTCTACGTCAATACTTTTTTCAGTGTCATACTCAATCGGTCATATAGCGAGATCACTGAAATGTTCTTGTCCCATCTGCGATTGTTAATTATTTTTTATTAATTTGAATTTTCTGAAAGATCTTTCACCGGTGGCATACGTCACAGGTGGAGTCAATGCTAGGCGAATTGCAATCCGTATCTTGGCATGACTGGTGACTAAGCCATATTATTCATGGCAATTAAGAAGTGCAATGTCATGCATTTTTTTAATCGGGCAATAATGATTTAATTTGGTGTTTGTAGCTTTCAATCTCTAAACACAACTCGTTGGCATTGATATCATATTTGTATTTTAATGCGAGATCAGCTTAAGCTTTCTGTAGTTCCTCAGAGGAGGTTTCGTGCAACGGAAGTCCAGTTAGGAGACCAAAATCAGAATCTACAGCAGATACACTTTGAAATGTCCATTCCATTTGCTGAATAAGTGTCTCTAGTGCACAGTAAAGCTGAATTTTTAACTTTTGAAGTGGAGTCAATATGGCCGCATCATACTTGGCCCTTGGTCAATCGTCAATGTCACCATTGATATTTTGTTCGTATCTATCCAGTAGGCCATCAACCTCTTCTATAGAAGGAGCTTTGGTGTCAGTTTGGAACAGAGATGTACTATCGTTTCCACTGAAATGTAGACACCCACACGCCCGATTGTACTGATTTGATTGAATGGGGCCGAGTCGGAAAAAACTTGGAGGGTTGGCACACGAGACTAGCTGCGGCCTTTGCCTTTATGTCACTGAGAGCTGGCCAGGACGGACGCGGATGTGACAGGGAGAGCGAAATTAGAGTTAAATAAACTCTGAGAGCAAAATCCCTAGCGGAAGGAATGCATTGTAGAAACTCACGTCCACACACGCGTTGGGCCGATCTGAGTCTTTTCTTTCGGGCTCTGTCGCGAGGTGATTCCTCTCCCTAGATTAATATTTGGACCCACCGTGAGTTTATTACTAGGAAGCGGCTCCGTAGGTGAGTTGGTTAATTCCATGCGCGGAAGTTTAGGTGAGTTTCTGGCAGCTTTCGAATAGGAATTAAGGCTGTTTTTTTCATCTTACTCTTTTTTTTTCATCTCTTTTAACCATTCTCTGAACGAGGAGACCGTATTCAGGTTTTTTTCCGGGGAAATATTGATGCCCTTTGTTTTGAACGCAATGCTTGTTAAAGTGAATAGCAGCGGCAATTTGCCTCGAGACAAAGCAGCTCTTACGAGATATGCTAAACTTTTTGACTGTCCATTTCATATAAGTCACTAGGCATTCACTAATGAACAAATGATTTTTACCAAATTATTACAAGAATTAAAAAAAAATATTGTGTGACAAGCAAACGCAAATTTTGCCCACACATTGACGAAAAAACGATACCGTTCAGAGAGGCACGACAAATACGCATATTTGAATAGTCAAAAGAGAGGAAACTATTCTCCTTTACTTGGATTCAGTGACCCTCAGAACGAAAGGATTTATTGCAGGCTTAGTGTTGGGTTCACCGAAGAGAGCTGGGGTGTCCTATACCAAAGTCACAAAACTTTCTAATGAAGGAAGTGCAAACTATAGACCAGCAGACGGGCGCAAAACCCTGACCCCCGCCTAGCTGCTTGTAAGGGAAAGAGACTATTCCTTCTCAACTTTCTCAGCGGGGGAGGGGGATGGGTGTAAACCTCTCTATATGAGTGCGGTCCAGTTGCCGCTACAGGTTGCTGCAAATGCTCTCGCTTCTAACGCTAAGAAAGTGCGGTCCTCTTGCGCTACAGCTGCTAGAGGACAGTATTTGGAGCCTCTGTGGCAAAGTTTCATGACCGACTATTGTTATTGTTGTTTGTAAAGAAGGAATCGTCTACTATATGCATCGGAATGTATTGGTTTTTTGACACATTCTCATTTCCCAACACTATTTGTTACTCTGCTAAAGTAAAGGCTGTATTCCTGCTAATTTTGAAGGCGATCACGGATACAAAACAAATATTTTTATGATAACAAGTTGAGAAAATCGGAGAGGCACAGTATTCATTCTGGCCATAGACAGGGAGGTTTTGAAATGGAAGTTATACATTAACTTGTTTCTACAACTGGTGTCTACTTTTCGTTTTGATAAATTATAAATTACGTCAAAACAAGGAAATTGAATTTAATATTGCTTGATGGAAATTGAACATTTTCTGAATGTAAATTTCTAAAGAACATTTCGATAACTGTACCCTATGGTATGGATCAACCAGAAATATTGACTCATAATAATTGAGAAAATGTCAGATTTATATTAAAATCAAATGATTCAAGGAATATTATTGGTCTGGAATAATCTAAATTTCACACAGTCTGTTCATAAATTACGATATTTATACACACAAAAACCTATAATCGTTCAGTGCTGGCTCAAAAACAGACCGATCGAATAACATTCTGATTAAACTGCTTCATCACCACTGAAAAAATCATATAAACTATTTGAATTCTATTATTGAATAATTGAATTATGAAAACTATTCTCCAATGATCACTTATTCGTTTCATAATGCACAAGTGAATTTTGAGATCACGAGAAACATTTTACTCCAGGCTACGCATAATGAAAAATAAATTATTATAATAATTTAACTTTTTAAATAAGGATCAGGTGGAAATAAATAGGTATACTAGCTCTTTCACTCTCAATTATCCAACGAATATTAATCATTATGTATGGATGACCGATATCGATTTCACCCTATCTTCAACCGATTTAATAGTTTTGTGTATTCATACGGAAATGTTTATTTTTGAAAATCTTGTGGCCTCACCATATGATTGCACAACTAGCTAGGTAAGTAGGTATTAAAATTGCGCATTAATCTTGGGCCAATTTCGTATTTTTCCTGTTTACGAAATTACATGAATAAAACTGAAGTTATGATTTAATTGAAAGTGAATCTGAATTTTATTTGACCATGATGTATTTAGACACATTAAATATATTTTTGGCAATGCGATGAGTATATCCGTGAATATGTGCTTCAAGCCTCGGAGACAGTTGGTGATAGAACGTCGTAATGTAACGTGCGCCGTCTTCTGAGCTCTCTGTCGCTGAAAGAGGCGTTATTGTTGAGATATTAGCCTCAGGAATATTCATCTCTGATGTGGCGAAAAGGATGGGTGTTAATCGAATTACCGTTCGGAGGTGGGATCGCCACTATATAGACGGCAAAGACGCCTTGAACAGTATGCATTGACCGGGGATGCTGCATATCAGCAGAGTTAGACAATGAATTTTAGTTAACTCGCAGACCATTGATTTTATTAGACAATGAAATTGCTCACTACGCCAGAGAAAACCCTTTAACAAGCAAATGGGCTGAGGGAACTCGGAAAAAATTAAATCAAGAATTCAGTTATTCCACTGTTCGACGGCGTCATTATGAGGGGAGACTATAATGCCATAAGCCTGCCCAAAAGCCACTGTTATCGGGACAGTATAAACTGGCATGACTGCGGTTCACAGAAAAGTTCTTCAACAGTCCGCAAGCATTTTGGGACTTAGCCATTTTGCGGACGGGAAGACGTTTAGTAGTGATTGCAACGGCAGGATTCATTTGTGGTGTCCACGTAATACGCGATATGTAACCTGTAGGTTATTACTTTTTATACTGAATGTATTAATTCAGTGCCAGAATTTTGTATCTATTGATTTTTCTCTCGATAGAGTGAAATAATTAATTATCACTAGTAAAATACATTGTAAAGTTTAAGTTAAATAATAGTGAATAACTTGGTGAATCCACATAAAATTATTTATTTACGACATAGGTTTCGCTGCAGAGTAGCATCGAATTGATTGAAGGTGATTCAATAATCAACTGATCATGCGGTACTACAGCGATACCTAGCTTGTAAAGAAATCATTTGAAATGGAATTACAAAGTTATTCCTTATTATTAAATATGAATCATTTCCAGAAAGTTACGCTTGAATCGATTATATTTAGTAAATTCTAGGGTTAAAAATATTTAAAGCTTCAAAGCCAATTTCTAACGCTCGGTAACTGCAAAAATATCAAGACATAGTACCGTCACTTTTTCCAATAATATGATTTAAAATAAATAAGGTTGGAATCATTTTTTTTATTGCGATATTTAAAAAGGAATGGCGATCAAATGAAGTCAATAATGTTAAATATACCTAATATTAAAAATGTATTGACTCTAAGGGAAATTAAATTGCTCCTTTTCATAATTATTTATACATCTGTAATGTGTTCCGTCTTATTAGGTATAAAACTTGAAAAATCCTGATGAATCGTGGTTCTGGACGCATATCCTTAAGCTTTTGGGGGTGTATGACTGCTCCCAGCCCAGGAACTCTTGTTTGTGCCTCTCCAAGAATGAACGCATGAGAATATGTCGGAATTTTAGAAGAATACTTATGAAAATTACTAGGTATTGTTTAGCAATTTCCTCGATGAAGTTCCACGGAGATTGCCGCATCCTTGAATCGCACATATAATTGATCACAACTTCCTACTAGCTTAAGCCGCGTGCGGAATCAAGTTTCCTTTCGATTGAAAGATCCTTCCGCTGGAGGCCGCATGCTGGGTCACATGTTGCAAACGACCATGCCTTGGGGAGACGCAAATAAGTCGAAATGAGGAAAAAATGAAGACTTTGAGGGTGAAAAATATATAAAATAATAGGAGGGAATTTCCGAGCATGGAGAAAGAAAAGATGTTCCTGAAAATGTGAAGTATGTTGAGTCAATCAGAGGGATTTTTGGACACTTGAGTGAGGTAAAACAACGGACCGAACACTTAGGCGCCTGGGGTGTGGGGGCTGAGGGCGGGGGCGGAGGGGAGTGAGAATGGGAGGGGAGAGATCGGTGGGGCGCGGATGGCCGAGAGAAGGAGGAGAAGTGGCGGGTGAAGGATGGGCGAAGCGACCGTGTATATAAGTGGCCAAGCCGGTTGGAACAAACTCGTCTTTTTGCGCAGAGATCACCGAAACAGCGTCTCATCCAAACAGAATATTCAGGAGGAGTGTTTTGCGGCTTTAGTGGAATTCGCACCGCTCTGAACATGGCGAAGATGGGAATTTTGTGCGTCGTTGCCCTGTGCATCGCTGCTGGACTGGTCTCCTCACAAGGCAAGTTTTCCATCCACTCATTTCATTACGTTATTGAAACACCTGAGTCAAATGAAAAACATTATTGCGGACGGCAAGGAAATTTTTAAACGCATCGAATCACTTGCTCTTTGATTTGTTAGGATTAAGTTAAACAGAAATTATGTTTCAATAATTGGAGCGTTGTTCAAACAATCACGATATGTATTTCAGAACTTTCCAGAAACTTCTTTGGAATTTCACAATGCATACAATATTAATCTCTCTAACTTAAATTAAGTATCGGTGTACGTATTTTCTGAGCGGATGGTGATTTTACGGAGTGATTCCATACGGAGGGCGTATTTCATGGAAATGCAATTGCCTATGACCAAAGCTCCGCTTCATAAATTATCAGAATAGTTAATTCAGCCATATTTTTTCATTGAATGCTATAATTTTTAGTGATAACAGAATCATCAAACAAGAGGTATCGGTTAATGTCCAACGTAATCAATTATAGGAATTTAACTGGAAATAATTCCATGATGAGAAAACCACCTTTGTTCATTCCAAAAACTTTCTTACGCTGGCACGACGAGCGTTTCACCACACTGTGCCATACCCATGTGCAGTATGCCACAGTGTAAAGGAAACGCGCGTCGTGCCAGCGTAAGAAAGTTTGTGGAATTAACAAAGGTGGTTTTCTCATCATGGATATCCATAATTTCCACGAGGTCAGGCCTGAGATCATCAGTTTTATTGGAAATAATTGTTTCAAATAAGATTTATTAAAGTTAATCAAAAGAAGGTATCGTGAAAATCTTTTGGTAGTATGTAATTTAAACACTGTTTTCAATTGTTTTTATAATATATTAAATGAAAAATGTATTTGACAATTGCATTGGGAGATGAATTAAAATAATATATATTTTTATTAGCACCATCAATTTGGATCATTCATATTACAAATTTGAAATTAGTAGTCCTAATTCTCCTGGGTAACCATTGTAATACGATGAAAATTGTTTTTCTGAGATTTTATTATGTAGTAGGCGCTAATTGAAATGTGAATGTTGCGCGTAGAAATTTGAATTTTGTACTAAAACTGAAGTTCTAGAACCTATTTTTTGAGTAACTATTTTGTTGGTACTAGAATAATATAGACTCTCAATATTGGTACTAATTCAACAAAAAATATAATTAGTTGTACACCCTTTTCACAATAAATATAACATCATAAATGGCGTTTAAATCGTTCAGGAATGTCGTCCTCTTTTCACATGTCTAACCTCTTTCTGGTCCAACAGAGGAGAACCCGTCTCCTCTTTTTGTTCTTCTCAGGGTCCCCCGATTCGCCGACCCCAGGCGCAACAATAACCGTCCCGGCCACGGTGGTGATGTAGGATTTGGTGGACCTGGATTCGGCGCTTCTGGCTCCGCTGCAAACGCCGGATCTCAGAGTTTCAACCAGGGAGGATTGGGCGGAGGCATCAGCGCTTCGTCCTCCAACGCTGGTTCGCAGTCCTTCACGTCTGGATTCGGTGGCGGAGCCTCCGGAAGTTCGGCTAATGCTGGAACGCAGTCTCTCACCTCCGGTGGGCTCGGAGGTGGTGCCTCTGGAAGCGCCGCTAACGCTGGTACCCAATCATTCACCTCCGGTGGACCTGGAGGTGGTGCCTCTGGAAGCGCTGCTAACGCTGGTACCCAGTCATTCACCTCCGGTGGACATGGAGGTGGTGCCTCTGGAAGCGCCGCTAACGCCGGCACGCAGTCCTTCAATTCCGGAGGATTCGGCGGTGGTGCCTCTGGAAGCGCCGCTAACGCTGGTACCCAGTCATTCACCTCTGGTGGTCTCGGTGGTGGTGCCTCTGGAAGCGCTGCTAACGCTGGTTCCCAGTCCTTCAACCAGGGCAGCTTTGGAGGTGGTTTAGGAGGTGGACATAGGCCGGGACACCGTCCGGGTCACCGACCGGGTCATCGACCAGGTCACCAGCGCGCGTAAGGGGGCGCAGGAGGTTGATAAAATCTATCTCAGATGACAGTTCCCAAAAATGTATTATCGCCGGGTGGTGTGTGGTGCATTCAATGAAGCGACCACGAAAAGACGTATTATTGTTCGTAAATTAACGAACAGAAAATAAATCCGCCTTACCAATTGTTTGATCCACCATGGTGGGACAGAAGCTCCCATTCACAAACGCATATTTACGTTAAAGAGCATTCCAACTATCGGTGCGCAATGAAATTTCATTAAAACCTTTTTTCCATGGTCATGCAATAAATGGTACGGAAATCATATTTTGTGTTGCGATGTAAAGAAATAACTTCTGTTAAACTTAATACTGGGTAATGACATACTTTTTTTACAACTGAACATTTTTTATTTATCGATATCCACTCAAAAGCATTTTTGTAATATTTGGATATTAAATATGTTTTGTGAAATTGTGCATTTTTTCTTTTTGCTCCTCTTTTGGCTTTTTTATAGTAGGTATTGAATCCTTTTCTAATTTACATATTCTTATACAATTTCGGGTTCAGAAATTGCAAATGATGTGATATATTTTAAACATTTTCCCTGAAAATGAAATTATGGTCAGTATAATTCATACAAAATTCATGAACTCACTATATTTAGTGCCTTTCACTGGATTATGGCTACGTATTAACCTGCCTTTAATGTCTTCCGATTTATTAACTTGTCTTTAGTATCTTCCATTACGCTTTGGCCCATACTAAAAAATCTTTTCAGACGATTTTTCAAAATCGAAATTAGTTTATTCTAAACGCCCTTTTCCGATAATGCAGTCCGTGCAGTCCAGTGCAGAATTGCATCCGTATCTTGATCCATGACTATCTACGGATTACAACGGAGTTTCTCACCTCTTCTGATTCTCTTGATCCAAGTAATTTTTCCGAATATTTAAAAAAAACTTTTTCTAATTTAAGTTTTAAAGTATGAAATGTCTTAGGTCTAAATGTATCTTGAATTCTTCCACTTGCCGCGAGCTCGTGGTGCCATGACTTTAGTAAAGTCTTTAATTAATTTAATTTATACATAATAACTTTCATTAAAGCACTACCGTACACGTATTACAAAACAAACCATCGCCATATCTACAAACTGGGAGGGATAATATAAAGGACTTAACTCCAGGCAATGCGTGGTAGATACACATACGAAACATTTCCGGCGTTAAATTAAAGAAACTATGATTTATCAAGCGAATACAAGGATAAAAAATTGAATGAGAGATAGTACTGTGCTCTAGTTAGCCAGTATGTCACACACGTCTCAAGCATTTGGGAATCTGTATAGAAATGTTTGATTCGCAGAGAAAAAAAAATGCAAAGGAAAGTCATACGCTTCGCTAAGATCTTCTATGAGTGAATAGAAAGTGTAACACAGCTGATGGAAAAACTAGATAGGGAGACTCGGAGACTGCACGCCAGGCTTACATTAGATTACCTGTCTACTTCAGAAATTCAGATCACTCGAGTTTCAGTACGGCATGGTGGATATTATTTTGACCTCGCGCTGAATCACACGAACTGATATATGCGAAAAAATGAGAGAGATACAGCGCCGAATTTATGAGTTCAAACATTCCTACTATACATGCACCATTAGAGATTTTCACAAATACCGTGTGTCACTATTTAAAGTCACATCGTTTGCAAACAATACACCTCCCTGTTCTCTCCACCATCCATTGCCCTATTCCAACCCCTTGCATGGCTGGCGTCATAACACCCACTTCCAAATGCCTCCGTGGCGGCTCGCAGGGTACGATAGGATGCGCCTGATGGGCTCGCAGGCCCGTCAAAGGGTTTTCAACGTCAACCACGAAAAGTCCACGCACGTGAAAAAAAACCATTCATCTACTGAAGGTTACGATGCGTCCTTAAATCGCTTTTCAGTGAGTGTAACTTACGTGGTGTAAAAAATTGCATCCGTATCCCGATCCATGAATATCTACGGATTACAACGGAGTGTCTCACTTCTTCTGATTCTCTTAACCCAAGTAATTTTTCAGAATTTAAATTCTTATACCGGGAAAATGTTAGCTTTCGGTAAATCGTTAATCGGCGTTTCGGAAGTTTTCGGCGTTTTGCAGGAATGCATAAGCACTTGGTGCCTAGAGAGCATGGAGCAGAAGTTGTGCGAGTTAACAATAACGTGAAAGTTATTTAATGCAGTGAAACAGGCTTTAATTTCGAGTTTAAAGTAATAAAGTTCTTTTAATAACCTTTGCATTTATCTGTATGGTGATACAAATTACTCTCGAGCAAGTATAATACAATGAACTGGGTAAATGTTACTGCTCATAAAGTTCACATGGGCAACATATAGGTGAGTGCGCAATCAATATCCAAAACATAATCAATTCCAATTCCTTATCCAGCCAGCAAATATCACTGGAACAGGATTATCAGTGTGTAATACATTTGTTAAATTGATAGAAACTTGAGACTCACATAAGGATACAAAACATGAACATGAAAAGATACTCTAATATTACGTGCATACATATCTCATACAAATGGCAAAAACTCGATAGATAATTCTCAAATAAAAAGTAAACTTGTAGATGTTCTGTGGAGTCATTTTGTGGGACTTCGCGTTGAGAGGAGAAGTTAATTTCCATTGTCCACAAAATATTTTAATATACCGACCAGCGTCGTAGCTTGGATCATGAGCGCAAGCTCTGGCAAGATTTGAATTTAGCGCCGCCAAGAAATTTTTTAGGAAGAGAAGCAACACAATAACTTTGTAAGTGTAATTTAGGTTATATAAACATTCAAACATAAAATTAGTTCTCACTAACTATTATGTAGGAAGGGAAACAACACAATACGAATCAAATTAATCGATTGTGGTGATACTTGGTGGAAATTGAAGATAGAGTTCATTACGACAAAACTCCTATCCTGTTTTCTACCGTTGATAAATGTGATTGCTTTGTTACAACCTATCCCTCACTTGCGTCTTACCACCACCCGACCTTACTTCCGCCCCCCCCCCTCCTCCCCCATGTAACTTAGTCTTTTCCCCGATCCGTCCTCCTTTCAACCAACCGTCAATTCCTGATCTCCCCTCATTTCTCCATGTTCCCACCCTTTATTATATAAGGCTAGCAGTAACAATATTTCCTTCTGTTCGTCTTGTAATTGACGCTTTAGACGTTGAAACAGGTCGACAGCATTGAAATAAATAGTGGAATTTTGCTCCGGGGTTTCTTTACAATGAATTCAATACAATACGATTTCGTTCATTTAGACATTATGAAATCTCTTAAAAGTTTACTTTCCTGACTTTTTCTGTGGCCAATTAGTCAATAATATGGTCTACATCTATACTATTTTCAGTGCCATACTCAATCGGTAGTATAGCGAGATCACTGAAACGTTCTTGTCCCATCTGCGATTGTAAATTATTTTTTATTAATTTGAATTTTCTGAAAGATCTTTCACTGATGGCATACGTCACAGGTAGCGTCAATGCTAGGGGAAGCGCAATCCCTATCTTGGCATGACTGGTCACTAAGCCATATTATTCATGGCAATTAACAAGTGCAATGTCATGCATTTTTTTAATCGGGCAATAATGATTTAATTTGGTGTTTGTAGCTTTCAATCTCTAAACACAACTCGTTGGCATTGATATCATATTTGTATTTTAATGCGAGATCAGATTAAGCTATCTGTAGTTCTTCAGAGGAGGTTTCGTGCAACGGAAGTCCAGTTAGGAAACCAAAATCAGAATCTACAGCAGATATACTTTGAAATGTCCATTCCATTTGCTGAATAAGTGTCTCTAGTGCACAGTAAAGCTGAATTTTTAACTTTTGAAGTGGAGTCAATATGGCCGCATCATACTTGGCCCTGGGTCAATCGTCAATGTCAACATTGATATTTTGTTCGTATCTATCCAGTAAGGCATCAACCTCTTCTATAGAAGGAGCTTTGGTGTCAGTTTGGAACAGAGATGTACTATCGTTTCCACTGAAATGTAGACACCCACACGCTCGATTGTACTGATTTGATTGAATGGGGCCAGGTCGGAAAAAACTTGGAGGGTTGGCACACGAGACTAGCTGCGGCCTTTGCCTTTACGTCACTGAGAGCTGTCCAGGACGGACGCGGATGTGACAGGGAGAGCGAAATTAGAGTTAAATAAACTCTGAGAGCAAAATCCCTAGCGGAAGGAATGCATTGTAGAAACTCACGTCCACACACGCGTTGGGCCGATCTGAGTCTTTTCTTTCGGGCTCTGTCGCGAGGTGATTCCTCTCCCTAGATTAATATTTGGACCCACCGTGAGTTTATTACTAGGAAGAAGCTCCGTAGGCGAGTTGGTTAATTCCATGCGCGGAAGTTTACGTGCGTTTCTGGCAGCGTTCGAATAGGAATTAAGGCTGTTTTTTTCATCTTACTCTGTTTTTTTCATCTCTTTTAATCATTCTCTGAACGAGGAGACCGTCTTCAGGTTTTTTTCGGGGAAATAATGATTCCCTTTGTTTTGAACGCAATGCTTGTTAAAGTGAATTGCAGCGGCAATTTGCCTCGAGACAAAGCAGCTCTTACGAGATATGCTAAACTTTTTGACTGTCCATTTCATATAAGTCACTAGGCATTCACTAATGAACAAATGATTTTTGCCAAATTATTACAAGAATTAAAAAAAAAATTGTGTGACTAGCAAACGCAAATTTTGCCCACACATTGACGAAAAAACGATACCGTTCAGTGAGGCACGACAAATACGCATATTTGAATAGTCAAAAGAGAGGAAACTATTCTCCTTTACTTGGATTCAGTGACCCTCAGAACGAAAGGATTTATTGCAGGCTAAGTGTTGGGTTCACCGAAGAGAGCTGGGGTGTCCTATACCAAAGTCACAAAACTTTCTAATGAAGGAAGTGCAAACTATAGACCAGCAGACGGGCGCAAAACCCTGACCCCCGCCTAGCTGCTTGTAAGGGAAAGAGACTATTCCTTCTCAACTTTCTCAGCGGGGGAGGGGGATGGGTGTAAACCTCTCTATATGAGTGCGGTCCAGTTGCCGCTACAGGTTGCTGCAAATGCTCTCGCTTCTAACGCTAAGAAAGTGCGGTCCTCTTGCGCTACAGCTGCTAGAGGACAGTATTTGGAGCCTCTGTGGCAAAGTTTCATGACCGACTATTGTTATTGTTGTTTGTAAAGAAGGAATCGTCTACTATATGCATCGGAATGTATTGGTTTTTTGACACATTCTCATTTCCCAACACTATTTGTTACTCTGCTAAAGTAAAGGCTGTATTCCTGCTAATTTTGAAGGCGATCACGGATACAAAACAAATATTTTTATGATAACAAGTTGAGAAAATCAGAGAGGCACAGTATTCATTCTGGTCATAGACAGGGAGGTTTTGAAATGGAAGTTATACATTAACTTGTTTCTACAACTGGTGTCTACTTTTCGTTTTGATAAATTATAAATTACGTCAATACAAGGAAATTGAATTTAATGATGCTTGCTGGCAATGTGAACATTTTCTGAATGTAAATTTCTGAAGAACATTTCGATAACTGTACCCCATGGTATGGATCAACCAGAAATATTGACTCATAATAATTGAGAAAATGTCAGATTTATATTAAAATCAAATGATTCGAGGAATATTATTGGTCTGCAATAATCCAAATTTCACACAGTCTGTTCATAAATTACGATATTTATACACACAAAAACCTATGATCGTTCAGTGCTGGCTCAAAAACAGACCGATCGAATAACATTCTGATTAAACTGCTTTATCACCACTGAAAAAATCATATAAATTATTTGAATTCTATTATTGAATAATTGAATTATGAAAACTATTCTCCAATGATCACTCATTCGTTTCGTAATGCACAAGTGAATTTGAGATCACGAGAAACATTTTACTCCAGGCTACGCATAATGAAAAATAAATTATTATAATAATTTAACTTTTTAAATTAGGATCAGGTAGAAATAAATAGGTATACTAGCTCTTTCACTCTAAATTATCCGACGAATATTAATCATTATGTATGGATGACCGATATCGATTTCACCCTATCTTCCACCGTTTCAATAGTTTTGTGTATTCATACGGAAATGTTTATTTTTGAAAATCTTGTGGCCTCACCATATGATTGCACAACTAGCTAGGCAAGAAGGTGTTAAAATTGCGCATTAATCTTGGGCCAATTTCGTATTTTTCCTGTTTACGAAATTACATGAATAAAACTGAAGATATGATTTAATTGAAAGTGAATCTGAATTTTATTTGACCATGATGTATTTAGACACATTAAATAGATTTTTGGCAATGCGATGAGTATATCCGTGAATATGTGCTTCAAGCCTCGGTGACAGTTGGTGACAGAACGTCGTAATTTAACGTGCTCCGTCTTCTGAGCTCTCTGTCGCTGAAAGAGACGTTATTGTTGAGATATTAGCCTCAGGAATATTCATCACTGATGTGGCGAAAAGGATGGGTGTTAATCGAATTACCGTTCGGAGGTGGGATCGCCACTATATAGACGGCAAAGACGCCTTGAACAGTATGCATTGACCGGGGATGCTGCATATCAGCAGAGTTAGACAATGAAATTGCTCACTACGCCAGAGAAAACCCTTTAACAAGCAAATGGGCTGAGGGAACTCGGAAAAAATTAAATCAAGAATTCAGTTATTCCACTGTTCGACGGCGTCATTATGAGGGGAGACTATAATGCCATAAGCCTGCCCAAAAGCCACTGTTATCGGGACAGTATAAACTGGCATGACTGCGGTTCACAGAAAAGTTCTTCAACAGTCCGCAAGCATTTTGGGACAGCCATTTTGCGGACGGGAAGACGTTTAGTAGTGATTGCAACGGCAGGATTCATTTGTGGTGTCCACGTAATACGCGATATGTAACCTGTAGGTTATTACTTTTTATACTGAATGTATTAATTCAGTGCCAGAATTTTGTATCTATTGATTTTTCTCTCGAAAGAGTGAAATAATTTATTATCACTAGTAAAATACATTGTAAAGTTTAAGTTAAATAATAGTGAATAACTTGGTGAATCCACATAAAATTATTTATTTACGACATAGGTTTTGCTGCAGAGTAGCATCGAACTGATTGAAGGTGATTCAATAATCAACTGATCATGCGGTACTACAGCGATACCTAGCTTGTAAAGAAATCATTTGAAATGGAATTACAAAGTTATTCCTTATTATTAAATATGAATCATTTCCAGAAAGTTACGCTTGAATCGATTAATTTTAGTAAATTCTAGGGTTAAAAACATTTAAAGCTTCAAAGCCAATTTCTAACGCTCGGTAACTGCAAAAATATCAAGACATAGTACCGTCACTTTTTCCAATAATATCATTCAAAATAAATAAGGTAGGAATCCTTTTTTTATTGCGATATTTAAAAAGGATTGGCGATCAAATGAAGTCAATAATGTTAAATATACCTAATATTAAAAATGTATTGACTCTAAGGGAAATTAAATTGCTCCTTTTCATAATTCTTTATACATCTGTAATGTGTTCCGTCTTATTAGCTATAAATCTTGAAAAATCCTGATGAATCGTGGTTCTGGACGCATATCCTTAAGCTTTTGGGGGTGTATGACTGCTCCCAGCCCAGGAACTCTTGTTTGTGCCTCTCCAAGAATGAACCCATGAGAATATGTCGGAATTTTAGAAGAATACTTATGAAAACTACTAGGTATTGTTTAGTAATTTCCTCGATGAAGTTCCACGGAGATTGCCGCATCCTTGAATCGCACATATATAATTGATCACAACTTCCTCTTAGCTTAAGCCGCGTACGGAATCCAGTTTCGTTTCGATTGAAAGATCCTTCCGCTGGAGGCCGCATGCTGGGTCACATGTTGCAAACGACCATGCCTTGGGGAGACGCAAATAAGTCGACGATGAGGAAAAAATGAAGACTTTGAGGGTGAAAAATATATAAAATAATAGGAGGGAATTTCCTAGTATCGAGAAGGAATTGGTTTTCCTGAAAATGTGAAATATGTTGAGTCAATCAGAGGGATTTTTGGACACTTGAGTGAGGTAAAACAACGGACCCGAGGGAGATAATTTTTTTTCCTACTCTTTAATAGGGGCCACTTTGGCGCCTGGGGTGTGGGGGCTGAGGGCGGGGGCGGAGGGGAGTGAGAATGGGAGGGGAGAGATCGGTGGGGCGCGGATGGCCGAGAGAAGGAGGAGAAGTGGCGGGCGAAGGATGGACGAAGCGACCGTGTATATAAGTGGCCAAGCCGGTTGGAACAAACTCGTCTTTTTGCGCAGAGATCACCGAAACAGCGTCTCATCCAAACAGAATATTCAGGAGGAGTGTTTAGCGGCTTTAGTGGAATTCGCACCGCTCCGAACATGGCGAAGATGGGAATTTTGTGCGTCGTTGCCCTGTGCATCGCTGCTGGACTGGTCTCCTCACAAGGCAAGTTTTCCATCCACTCATTTCATTACTTTATTGAAACACCTGAGTCAAATGAAAAACAATATTCCGGACGCTAAGGAATTTTTTAAACGCATCTAATCACTTGCTCTTTGATTGGTTGGGATTAAGTTAAACAGAAATTATGTTTCAATAATTGGAGCGTTGTTCAAACGATCACGATATGTATTTCAGAACTTTCCAGAAACTTCTTTGGAATTTCACAATGCATACAATATTAATCTCTCTAACTTAAATGAAGTATCGGTGTACGTTCTTCCTAAGCGGATGGTGATTTTACCGAGTGACTTTATACGGAGGGAGTATTTCATGGCAATGCATGTGCCTATGACTAAAGCTCCGCTTCATAAATTATCAGAATAATTAATTCAGCCATATTTTTTTATTGAATGCTATAATTTTTAATGATAACAAGAATCAGCTAACAAGAGGTATCGACTAATGTCCAAGGTAATCAATTATAGGAATTTAAATGGAAATAATTCCATGATGAGAAAACCACCTTTGTTAATTCCACAAACTTTCTTACGCTGGAACGACGCGCGTTTCACCACACTGTGGCATACCCATGTGCAGTATGCCACAGTGAGGTGAAACGCGCGTCGTTCCAGCGTAAGAAAGTTTGTGGATTTAACAAAGGTGGTTTTCTCATCATGGATATTCATAATTTCCACGAGGTCAGGCCTGAGATCATCAGTTTAATTGGAAATAATTGTTTCAAATAAGATTTGTTAAAGTTAATCAAAAGAAAGTATAGTGAAAATCTTTTGGTAGTATGTAATTCAAACACTGTTTTCAATTGTTTTTATAATATATTAAATGAAAAATGTATTTGACAATGGCATTGGGAGATGAATTAAAATAATGAATATTTTTATTAGCATCATCAATTTGGATCATTCATATTACAAATTTGAAATTAGTAGTCCTACTTCCCCTGGGTAACCATAATAATACGATGAAAATTGTTTTTCTGATATTGTATTATGTAGTAGGCCCAAATTGAAATGTGAATGTTGCACGTAGAATAATGAATTTTGTACTAAAACTCAAGTTCTAAAACCTATTTTGAGTAAATATTTTGTTGACACTAGAATAATATAGACTTTCAATATTGGTACTAATTCAACAAAGAATATGAGCAAATGTTTAAAACGCAGGACCGACGATATTACAGGAAAGGATATTCTTAAGAGGAAATCCCATTCAATCCTAATCCCTGTTTAAAGGGGTCCTATAGCACAAATAAAAAAATTAGTTGTGCACTATTTTCCCAATAAATATAACATCATAAATGGCGTAAAATCGTTCAGGAATGTCGTCCTCTTAACACATGTCTAATCTCTTTCTGGTCCAACAGACGAGCAGCCGTCTCCTCTTTTTGTTCTTCTCAGGGTCCCCCGATTCGCCGACCCCAGGCGCAACAATAACCGTCCCGGCCACGGTGGTGATGTAGGATTTGGTGGACCTGGATTCGGCGCTTCTGGCTCCGCTGCAAACGCCGGATCTCAGAGTTTCAACCAGGGAGGGTTGGGAGGAGGCATCAGCGCTTCTTCCTCCAACGCTGGTTCGCAGTCCTTCACGTCTGGATTCGGTGGCGGAGCCTCCGGAAGTTCGGCCAATGCTGGAACGCAGTCTCTCACCTCCGGTGGACTCGGAGGTGGTGCCTCTGGAAGCGCCGCTAACGCCGGCACGCAATCCTTCAATTCCGGTGGATTCGGCGGTGGTGCATCTGGAAGCGCCGCTAACGCTGGTACCCAGTCATTCACCTCCGGTGGTCTCGGTGGTGGTGCCTCTGGAAGCGCCGCTAACGCCGGCACGCAGTCCTTCAATTCCGGAGGATTCGGCGGTGGTGCCTCTGGAAGCGCCGCTAACGCTGGTACCCAGTCATTCACCTCTGGTGGTCTCGGTGGTGGTGCCTCTGGAAGCGCCGCTAACGCCGGCACGCAGTCCTTCAATTCCGGAGGATTCGGCGGTGGTGCCTCTGGAAGCGCCGCTAACGCTGGTACCCAGTCATTCACCTCTGGTGGTCTCGGTGGTGGTGCCTCTGGAAGCGCTGCTAACGCTGGTTCCCAATCCTTCAACCAGGGCAACTTTGGAGGTGGTTTAGGAGGTGGACATAGGCCCGGACACCGTCCGGGTCACCGACCGGGTCACCGACCGGGTCATCGACCAGGTCACCAGCGTGCGTAAGGGGGCGCAGGAGTTTGAGAAACCATCTCAGATGACAGTTCCCAAAAATGTATTATCGCCGGGTGGGGTGTGGTGCATTTAATGAAGCGACCACGAAAAGACGTATTATTGTCCGTAAATTAACGAACAAAAAATAAAGCCGCCTTACCAATTGTTTGATCCACCATGGTGGGACAGAAGCTCCCATTCACAAACGCATATTTACGTTAAAGAGCATTCCAACTATCGGTGCGCAATGAAATTTCATTAAAACCTTTTTTCCATGGCCATGCAATAAATGGTATTGTAATCATATTTTGTGTTACGATGTAAAGAAATAACTTCTGTTAAACTTAATACTGGGTAATGCCATACGTTTTGTACAACTGAACATTTTTTATTTATCTATATCTACACAAAAGCATTTTTGTAGTATTTGGATATTAAATATGTTTTGTGAAATTGTGCATTTTTTCTTTTTGCTCATCTTTGGGCATTTTTATATTTGGTATTGAATCCTTTTATAATTTACACATTCTTATACAATTTTGGGTTCAGAAATTACAAATGATGTGATATATTTTAAACATTTTCCAAGAAAATGAATTTATTGTAAGTATAAATCATACAAAACTCATGAACTCACTATATTTAGTGCCTTTCACTGGATTATGGCTACGTATTAACCTGCCTTTAATGTCTTCCGATTTATTAACTTCTCTTAGTGTCTTCTATTACGCTTTGGCTCATACTAAAAAATCTTTTCAGACAATTTTTCAAAATCGAAATTAGTTTATTCTAAACGCCCTTTTCCGATAATGCAGTCCGTGCATTCCAGTGCAGAATTGCATCCGTATACCGATCCATGACGATCTACGGATTACAACGGAGTTTCTCACCTATTCTGATTCTCTTGATCCAAGTAATTTTTCCGAATGTTTAAAAAAAAATTTTGCTAATTTAAGTTTTAAAGTATGAAATTTCGTAGGTCTAAATGTATCTTGAATTCTTTCACTTGCCGCGAGCTCGTGGTGCCATGACTTTAGTAAAGTCTTTAATTAATTTAATTTATACATAATAACTTTAATTAATGCACCACCGTACACAAACCATCGCCATATCTACAAACTGGGATGGATAATTTAAAGAACTGGACTCCAGACAATGCGTGGTAGATACACATACGAAACATTACCGGCGTTAAATTAAAGAAACTATGATTTATCAAGCGAATACAAGGATAAAAAATTGAATGAGAGATAGTTCTGTGTTCTTTAGCCAGTATGTCACACACGTCTCGAGCATTTGGGAGTCCGTATAGAAATGTTTGATTCGCAGAGAAAATAAAATGCAAAGGAAAGTCATACGCTTCGCTAAGATCTTCTATGAGTGAATAGAAAGTGTAACACAGCTGATGGAAAAACTAGATAGGGAGACTCGGAGACTGCACGCCAGGCTTACATTAGATTACCTGTCTACTTCAGAAATTCAGATCACTCGAGTTTCAGTACGGCATGGTGGATATTATTTTGACCTCGCGCTGAATCACACGAACTGATATATGCGAAAAAATGAGAGAGATACAGCGCCGAATTTATGAGTTCAAACATTCCTACTATACATGCACCATTAGAGATTTTCACAAATACCGTGTGTCACTATTTAAAGTCACATCGTTTGCAAACAATACACCTCCCTGTTCTCTCCACCATCCATTGCCCTATTCCAACCCCTTGCATGGCTGGCGTCATAACACCCACTTCCAAATGCCTCCGTGGCGGCTCGCAGGGTACGATAGGATGCGCCTGATGGGCTCGCAGGCCCGTCAAAGGGTTTTCAACGTCAACCACGAAAAGTCCACGCACGTGAAAAAAAACCATTCATCTACTGAAGGTTACGATGCGTCCTTAAATCGCTTTTCAGTGAGTGTAACTTACGTGGTGTAAAAAATTGCATCCGTATCCCGATCCATGAATATCTACGGATTACAACGGAGTGTCTCACTTCTTCTGATTCTCTTAACCCAAGTAATTTTTCAGAATTTAAATTCTTATACCGGGAAAATGTTAGCTTTCGGTAAATCCTTAATCGGCGTTTCGGAAGTTTTCGGCGTTTTGCAGGAATGCATAAGCACTTGGTGCCTAGAGAGCATGGAGCAGAAGTTGTGCGAGTTAACAATAACGTGAAAGTTATTTAATGCAGTGAAACAGGCTTTAATTTCGAGTTTAAAGTAATAAAGTTCTTTTAATAACCTTTGCATTTATCTGTATTGTGATAAAAATTAATCTCGAGCAAGTATAATACAATGAACTGGGTAAATGTTACTGCTCTTAAATTCACATGGGAAACATATAGGTGAGTGCGCAATCAATATCCAAAACACAATCAATTCCAATTCCTTATCCAGCCAGCAAATATCACTGGAACAGGATTATCAGTGTGTAATACATTTGTTAAATTGACAGAAACTTGAGACTCACAAAAGGATACAAAACATGAACATGAAAAGATACTCTAATATTACGTGCATACATATCTCATACAAATGGCAAAAACTCAATAGATAATTCTCAAATAAAAAGTAAACTTGTAGATGTTCTGTGGAGTCATTTTGTGGGACTTCGCGTTGAGAGGAGACGTTAATTTTCATTGTCCACAAAATATTTTAATATACCGACCAGCGTCGTAGCTTGGATCATGAGCACAAGCTCTGGCAAGATTTGAATTTAGCGCCCCCCAAGACATTTTCTAGGAAGAAAAACAACACAATATCTTTGCAAGTGTAATTTAAGTTATGTATACATTCAAAAATAAAATTAGTTCTTACTTAATATTATGTAGGAAGGGAAACAACACAATACGAATCAAATTAATCGATTGTGGCGATACTTGGTGGAAATTGAAGATAGAGTTCATTATGACAAAACCCCTATCCTGTTTTCTACCGTTGATAAATGTGATTGCTTTGTTACAACCTATCCCTCACTTGCGTCTTACCACCACCCGACCTTACTTCCGCCCCCCCCCTCCTCCCCCATGTAACTTAGTCTTTTCCCCGATCCGTCCTCCTTCCAACCAACCGTCAATTCCTGATCTCCCCTCATTTCTCCATGTTCCCACCCTTTATTATATAAGGCTAGCAGTGACAATATTTCCTTCTGTTCGTCTTGTAATTGACGCTTTAGACGTTGAAACCGGTCGACAGCATTGAAATGAATAGTGGAATTTTGCTCTGTGTTTTTGTTACAATTAATTCAATACAATACGATTTCGTTCATTTAGACATTATGAAATCTCTTAAAAGTTTACTTTTATGGCTTTTTCTGAGGCCAATTTGTCAATAATATGGTCTACGTCAATACTTTTTTCAGTGTCATACTCAATCGGTCATATAGCGAGATCACTGAAATGTTCTTGTCCCATCTGCGATTGTTAATTATTTTTTATTAATTTGAATTTTCTGAAAGATCTTTCACTGATGGCATACGTCACAGGTAGCGTCAATGCTAGGCGAATTGCAATCCGTATCTTGGCATGACTGGTCACTAAGCTATATTATTCATGGCAATTAAGAAGTGCAATGTCATGCATTTTTTTAATCGGGCAATAATGATTTAAATTGGTGTTTGTAGCTTTCAATCTCTAAACACAACTCGTTGGCATTGATATCATATTTGTATTTTAATGCGAGATCAGCTTAAGCTTTCTGTAGTTCTTCAGTGGAGGTTTCGTGCGACGGAAGTCCAGTTAGGAAACCAAAATCAGAATCTACAGCAGATACACTTTGAAATGTCCATTCCATTTGCTGAATAAGTGTGTCTAGTTCAGAGTAAAGATGAATTTTTAACTTTTGAAGTGGTGTCAATATGGCCGCATCATACTTGGCCCTGGGTTTATTGATCTTTTCTTGGTGTCTATCCAGTAGGGCATCAACCTCTTCCATAGAAGAAGCTGTGGTGTCAGTTTGGAACTGATCGCATACATACTAGCCGCGCTATCTTGTTCTGGTTTCGACGTATCCATTTACTTAATGGGTGGGCTACATTTATTTGTTCCTCTTTGCGTGTACTTCTGATCTTTCGGAATTCGGAACCAAACGGTGGTTTTTCGGTGGAAGCATTTAAAATAAACTAACTTAATATCTTAAATTTTTCAAATAGATTGGAAATACTTAAGAACAATGTTTTGCGTTCACTTCAAAAATAATTAAAATAACATATGTATTAACAAACATTATAACTTACGTTTATCGCACTATACTGACTTTAACACTATGTATCTAAAAATCAGAACGAATAAATTGTGGGAATTCCCCAAGGTGTTTTGCTACGCTCGCTGGTCGTTCTCACTGAGTTTGGCTAGCCGACACGGCCGGTTTGGTAGGCGTGTGCCGTAGAGTGGAAAATCGGCCAATGTTAATTTAATGGTGTGACAAAATTTTGGTTTGTGCGTAAAGTTTTTTAAAAATCTTTTATTTAGGGTTCGGTCAAATGTTGTGTGTTAAGTTAGGGGTGTCGTTCTTAATCTGTGGGGGCGCCTATCGTAATCAAGTGAAAGTTATTAAAATGTGGGTTAGCTTCATGTTTTAATTTTGTGTGCCTGTGCCCCAGCTGCCCGCAGGCTGTGGGTCTGGAAAGTGCACCCCCCTGAGGGTTGCGCCCCTGGCAGCCGCCCACCTGGCCAGCCCCTAGCTACGGCGCTGATACCGACCCAGGAATCCACACCACAATCAATTTTAAAGATGACGCTGCGAAATCAAAATCAAGCAAATAAAAATATTTAGTTTATCGTGGAGAATAATATATACTCGGATAACTCTGAAAAAATAAGCGTTCTCGAAGTATCATACAATGGAGATTCAGCGGTAAATAGCGATTAACTGAAGTAGGTGTCCTAACTGTGGGCGATATGATGGAAAACCGATCAAAGTTGTTTAAACAATGAATTTTAAAAGCAGCTAATGACACGATGTATGCACATGCATATGTTTTGTATCGATGGTAAATTTACACTCGTTATACACGCCAGAACTGCAAGCCATGACTGCAAGCGGCGACTAAAATTAAGTTAAATAACGCCATGCGTTTAGGAGCATAGGAGGTTGGTGACCTTTATTAGTTAAAGAACCAGGAGATTTGGATCACCGATGAGATCTAGGACCTCCAGGGTGTTGACCTTCCGTCAACGCCTTACTTAGGTCAGCTGTGGCAACTGGATGGATTAATGGGACTCCGGTTGGCAAAAATCTCCGTGCAAGTATGAGCCGGCCATTTCAACTTCCATTGAGTGGTTCCGGTCCGATTTCAGAAAAGAGGAGCTATCTTTTTGATCGAAATTGCAATGAGCGTAACAGTGTACAATCATAGACACTACTTGTTTGCCATGAAGCAAATGTTGGTTAATTGTAATGGGCAGCATTTTGCCTCCAGAATAAATAATAGTAAAATATAAAGCAAGTGATGAAGCGTAATCAATGTACGTAATCAATAAACAACAATTTTTGCTGCGTGAAATCTTACGTAGAAATAATTAAATAACCATTCGTGCAACGAAAAAAAGGGCTGGACCAAACGAGCACTTCAACGAAATATTCATACGAGACTTCAGTATAGTATGACACTGAATTTATGGCAGTAACTATCAGTTTCAAACATTCAAGTAATCCGCCAATAACAATTTACCATTTGGGACTCCCTTTCATTAGCAAGATACTCTGTTTGCACTTTATGCAATTTTATTTTCAGTGCCAAGAGAATTTTGTTCTTCCAGATGACGTATGTTAAAATTGAATTCAATACATGAGACGGCTGAGACACTATGATATGTTAATTCGAATAAGGAAAAAGATGGTATAATGGATAAGAAAAGGCATCCACCAGTGGATGACGAATTTTACACTCTTCTACTTAGATGTTTCCACTCAAGAATTTTTCCTTACGAATAGGCAAAAACCTTCGTACCATGGTCATTGATATTAAAGTGCTCATCGCTGAATTTTAAAAAATAAATTAAAAGATCACTCCCGAGGAGGGGAAAAGGTAAAATAGAATTAAGTTCAATATCACCCCATTATAAAAGCCTAACGAAAAATTGTTTCCTTTACCTAAAATTACATTAGAATTTTTAGAGAATCACCCATTTTGCCATGATTGACCAATCATAAGGGTTTTTGTCGATGATCCTTACACGGGCTTCGACAATTTGAGAGACAAGAAAATGGGTGAAATATTGCGTCGGAAGCAGTACATGGAGATGGGATGGTACACAGTATCAAGTGGAAGGAGAACGATGTCGTAGTGGAAAAAACTTAATGTGGAGAGAAGAAAGTGGGAGTTGTGATGTCGTGACCTTGTTTTGAACTAATTGTTAACATTCCAAAGTTCCAGACCCTTCTTTATTTTAGACCATGATACATCATCGATCCTTTCTCTACAGCCTCTCTTACAGCAATCCCTTCTTTCATTCTTTAAACATCATCTTAACAATCCTTCCCAAAACATAAACATTCAACGATTTTTATGGGCTAATTGCCTGTATGTGTCTTTTGGACTAACAATAAGTAATAATGTAATGTTTTCTATGTCGTGGGACCTGCCGTTTAATTTAATAAGTAGATATTTTGTTAGTTTGTTATAGTATCGGTAGCCTTTGGTACTGATTTCCTATAAGTTTAAATTTTGTAATGATTCCATCTATTCCGCGCGGGGTGGTTACGCTTACGGAGCTTATTGCTAAGCAGTGGTAATTATTTTTCCCATCACGTCCATTTTAATGGCTTCCGTGTGTTTTATCGCCCGCCGCGCTGCATTTATTCCCCTTTGTCGTGTAATTAACTGGTTGTGTAGTAACTAAGTATTATTTGACTTCGGTTGAACTACGTACGCGTGGCTGGGAATTGTAACTCTTATAAATTTTCTGGTTAACCCATCATACCCAGGAGGGAAATGTTTTGTTATGCCGTTATGGCACTGTATATTTATTTCATTATGAAGCATTAAATGGTGTTGTTAACTGTTACTCGGTTGACCCAAATAATTATTTCCGTTAACCCATTCCGTCCACCCCTGGACATTCGTCTCCACTGCCTTCATCCGAGGCAAAGGTGGGTTAATCCCATCATTCAGTTTATCTGTTGGCCATACTGACCTGACGCCCGAACCTGGCAATTTTCTCTAACTGCGCCTTACATACTGGCGCGCTAAATTGCGTCGTATGGTCCCATATCTCTTCTCTGTGTAATTAACCTCCTTGCTATGAAATAGCACAGGAAGCTCCTCTCAATCTTTTCCCATCTGAGAAAAAACAATACCCACGCCATTCTCGGATGCATCTGTCTGTACCAGGAGTTCATGTTCAAAGTCGGGGACCTTTAATCCTGGTTAAGCAATTAAAGCCTCTTTCAGTTTCTCAAATACTGTATTTTCTTCATCAGTTCACTCTATTTTGCCCTTCCGTATTCTTCCCTTTGTGAGATTTGTGATAGGAGCGGCTAAATATGCGAACATTCTAATACACCTTCTATAGTAATCACACGGTCCCATAAATGCTTGTACTTCTGTTTGTTGGCGGAGTAGCATAATCCTTTATGGCCATGATCTTCACTTCAGGAGGTTTTAATTTATCTCGACCTATTCCAAGTCCTAGGCGCTTTACTTTATCTCGTGCAAACTTACACCTCGCTGAGTTCAACGTCAATCCTGTTGCTTGAATCTTCTGTAAATTGGAACGTATGTGATGCAAATGATCCTCAAAGGTATTTGAGATTATAGCAATTTCGTCCAGATATGGTAGCGCGTAATCTTCGTACCCTCTCAAGAGTTTCGACATCAACAAGCTGAAACAATAAGGCGTGGCATCCTTAGAGGACGAAAGATTCTGAAATTAGTGACAAAAGCAGCATATCTCTAGACATTTTTGGCCATTTTAATTTGCCAGTATCCATTGGATAAATCTAAACGCTTTAGCTACAGTCTCTATCGTATGATCGATGTTAGGAAGTGGGTAGTACATATTCTGTTCTAATCCTCTTATTCAAGCGTCGGTAATCAACACAGGGACGCGGAACTCGTCACGGAGATTCTATTAGTATCATGAGTGAAGCATAATCGGATTCTCCTTCTTCCACAATACCCAGCTTAATCATTTTCCGAACCTCTTCCTGCAGTATTTGGGTTTACCGAGGGGACGTGCGATACGGCCTTCTTTTCACCGGCTCATGGTCCTCTAACACGGTGTCGTGGACTACATCAGTCACCCCTGGCTTGGTGGAGAAAATGTCGGAAAACTTGCACCAAGGATCTGTTGGCAACTTCCCACGGGGGAACAGTTTTGCATTACCTGTGATCTATGACAAAGAGTTGGGAAAGTTGGGGATGTGAAGAAGAGTCCGATGAGAACAGTACCTGTAATATAAGAATTGTTTTCTAGAATAAATGTGGATATTTGTAATATATCAAGCTTTCCCTTCTCTTCTTCCGTTAGGTTTTCTGCTACCTATACGTGTTTAGGAATGGATTCTCCACTCTGTAAGTCAATTCCGGGTATTTCCATTTCGATCTACTCTGGTTCTTTCATAATTTTCTCATCGAGATAATTAATCTGTTCCTCTCGTTGGTGATATCTTTTCAAAAGATTAAAATGGAACATCTGCTTCCGATTTCCTTTCCCTGGGAGTTTTACATTACAATTTGTCTCTAAGAGCTTCTTTTCAACTATCCCAGGCCCATTCCAGTACAATGCTAATTTATTAGCCCCAAGCGGTGTCAGTACTTGGTCCCCTGGTTGAAAACTTCGCTTGTCATACCATTTCTTCCTTTTCGCTCCCACTACCTCTTGTTGATATATAGCTATTTTCATTATCTTGTGGATACGATTTATAATCCGTAATACCTACTCGACTACTGGTGTTTGAGTCTTCTCTGTTTATCCCTTTTTCCACCTGTCATATATTAAAGTCAGAGGTGTCCGTAAGTTTCTTCCATGTACTATCTAAGCAAAAGAAAACACTAAACTTTTGTTTACCAATATCCCGATGGCGAAGAGTATCACTGGTATTGCCTTTTCCCATTGTGTCTTATCAACACGGCTATTACACTATATTCTCATTATCTTTTTCATGGTACGATGTAACCTGTCTACTGAGCTTGACTGAGGGTGGTACACAGAACTATGTACCATATGTATCTCAAGTCTCTGAAAAAATTCATTGGTGAACGCACTCATAAAATAAGATCCGGTGTCACACTGGATTTCTTTAGGGAATCCAATACGACTTAACAATTCTAAAAAGGTGTCAATGATTTTTGCTGATGAAACAACATTATAGATATGGTCTCGGGGTATCAGCTAGCCATAAAATTGCCGTTCAATGTATCTATACCCGTTTTCTGACTCCGGCCACGGGACACAAATATCCACATTTATTCTAGAAAACAATTCTTCTATTACAGGTACTGTTCTCATCGGACTCTTCTTCACATCCCCAACTTTCCCAACTCTTTGTCATAGATCACAGGTAATGCGAAACTGTTCCCCCGTGGGAAGTTGCCAACAGATCCTGGCTATATTTTCTGGGCACCACAATCAATTCTTTTTGCTCTTTTAACCGATCTTAATTGCTGATCAATAACACGCCATTCATTTCCTCGTACTCCTCTTCTTCTTCCGAAGTCTGCAGTCTAGCTCTCCCTTTCAACTGTTGCATTTCCGGATTCCGTCTCATTTCTCTAGTGACTCTTCTGCTTCTACACCCATCAATCTTAGAATTTAAGGCTCATCAGTATCCTGTAATTCAATCGTCTCTTCTTCCTTTTGTGATTTTTCCAGCCTCAATTTTAAAATCCTCTTCCTCTTCTATCTTTTGTCTCGCATTTGCAGATCTAGTCGTAACGGCATTTAATGTTTCTGGCTGAGAATCTTTCGTTTTCTGTCGCTCAATCAGCTCTGCTGTTTTGTTTCCCAAATCGTAGTACTCTCTTTCTAAGGAACTTTGAACTACAGCAGCTTTGGAAAAAATACGCCCAAAATCTACCCCAATTTCTACCTACGTAACAGGTAAACATACTGATTCCTCTTGAAATGTGGTCCTCTCACTAATATGCTCTCCTGTGTACATTCCAGGATTTACACATGTACTCGTTATAACATCGATGGATGCGCCAGTATCACGAAAATACTCATGGCATGCCCATTCGCATGTCACTTAAACATATAAGTAGCAAGTCCGGAAGATGTATACTCCTTATTGACTTTGTCAAGTTTCTCAACTCGGCACATATCTGCACGCTCATCAGTTCCTTCCTTTTCATCTTCTTCCGCTCCCATTGTCTGCATTATATTGGTCCTCTTGAGTGAATTTCCCCACATGATTTACATAAGCAGTCCTCCCATTTCTTTCTCTGGCTTTTGGAAAGTTTGCCTGAAAATGAGAGGGAGAAAGGTAGATATAGCAAGTCTTCACCGCTCGCTTTTCATATTCCTTATGTTTGGATCCTTCATGTTGTTTGACCTCTAAGTTTGCATTTGTGAATTGTTTGTTTTAAGATAAAGAATGGTTTACCTTAATCCACTAGTGGATGCCATTTGTCGTTCAGTATTATTCTCCTTGACATAGTTACTTCAATTATAAAATATCGTCTTGCTGGGTCATGAAGTTTGCCTTTTTCCACTGTCCCTACGCCCACTCTCTTCACGTACAGTGGGGCATTCTTCAACCAACGTGGTTACTTCGTCGGTAGACTTCACCTTGGCCCATCTGTCAATAAAATAATCCCTGAATACGAGCGGCACGAGTATTTTAATTTGTTCACAAATTATTAATCCTTAAATTCTTCAAACTCTTTAACCTCGTGTCCTTCTAACCAACCTTCACAGTATGTTTTCATACGGTCAGCTAACTCCTTCCAGGTTACATTTACTGGCTTATGACTATTCATTGTAAAACCCTCTTCCTCTTCTATCTTTTGTATCGCATTTTCAGATCTAGTCGTAATGGCATTTAATATTTCTGGCTGAGAATCTTGCGTTTTCTGTCTAGCTTTTGTAGTTTCTCCGTCCCTACCTTATATTTCGCCAAGGTAAAGGTGAGCTTTCGTCTCACCAGCGTTAACGCGATTTTCACCCACTTTCAACCGACATATCGGAACCAAATTCACCTCACTTATAACGCAAAAGTTGCGCATTTGTAAAATACTTTCAACTTAACAATTCATTAACTACTTTAGGAATGGCCAACTTTCAAACCAGAGAAGTGCTCATTTTCAAACGTTAATATCTCATAAACTACTAGTCACACGGGTATGATTCTTACATTTTTACAAATGCGCATTTTTCTTCTACTTCTTGGTATCACATTCAATTTCGTCAGTTTCCTTCGTTTTTCACAAAAAAATGTTAACTGTGCGAGACGAAAGCTCACCTTTACCTTCGCCAATATTAGTTTCTTAACACGACTATAATCATGCTTTAATTTACATGTATCCCTAGCTAACACTTCAACCATCTCCCTGGACAAAATGTCTATCAAATGAGTCACCATCTGCTCAGGATCAATCCCCACCATTCCTGCGTGATCGTCAAATAAATTCAAAACATCTGAGCATCTGTGTCCTGTGGCACGAATGTGGGCATCACTTTATGCAGCTAAATTTTAGACGTTACCCTTCCAGGAGTAGGTGATCCTCCTCCTGAATCTGCTTTCCTTTCAGGAATCCTTAATATTTCCATCCTTAGCTCTATTTACAACTTCCTCTCTTCAGCTTACAACCGCCTCTGTTTCATCTCCGCCTCGCTTTGTAGACGTTTTTCTTCCATCTTCGCCTGTCCTTCCCGGTAAGTTTCCAAAATATTTTGAACAAAGTTCTCGTCATACTCGGGGAATTCCACAATCGTCTTTTTTAATTGTATTATCTTATCTGCATCATTCAACATAGCCCCTAATTATTCGGCCACATATCTCAGTTCTTCCTTCTTAGATTTCTCTAAGAACGAAATTTTGATAACACCTTTGCTTACAGCACAAATGCTCGTACCACTCTTGCCACCGAAAATAGTACCGATGCAAAATCTGGTTCTCACCTATCTCGTACGCAGTAATATCGTCCACCGAGTGGCTCTCTACTCTAGCCGATGTGTGATGAGCTGGTTGAACCCAATATAACTGGGCGCCTCACCGCAATGATTCCGGTGTCTCTCCGATTCCGGATCCCACCGCTCCTGGATCCCGCCGATTCTGGATCCCGCCGGTGCCACCAAAATTTTAGCCTCTTGCAACGTCGTGACCTTTTTTTGAATTAATTATTCACTTTCCAAAGTTCCAGACCTTTCTTTATTTAATACCACGATACATCATTGATCCTCTCTCTGCACCCTTTCTCCCAACTATCCCTTCCTTTTTTCTTTCAACATCATCTTAACAACCCTTTCCAAAAAATAAACATTCAACAATAAACGAAACAGCACTTATATTAAAACATCAATTAAATTATAACATCTAAAATAAATGAAACAACCATCCACTGAAAAAAGTATTCTTAAATTAAGAGGAAAATATTCATACAGCTGACATCTAAGGCGAGATTCTAGATTTTAGAGGATTTTCTTACCTGAGTGAGTCGGATCTAATTCCATCTAGCGGTCGCGGCCTGAAACTTGCAGGGTTCAAGAAAATATTCTCAATGTATAATATTTTCATAATCACGTAAAACGTGTGGTAATTGGAAAAAAATCCTGTTTATTCTCATTAATATTGACTTTATATTCAACCTATGTGGCAACGAAAGATACTAGAATTAGAAGATGGCAACATAGGTTTCAATCAATTAATGCCTGAAAACTGTTTTCGTGATCGGATGGGATTTCCTCAAGCAATCACGGCATTGACATTTAAAAATTAGTTCTCGAAGTTACTTTGACGCACGGGTACGGCCAGATATGAACGACTTTCTTGAAGCGTAACTTTCAGTTGCGAGTCATACATGACATAGGTTGGCATGAGACAGGTAGATATGAGATATAAGTTGAACTATGCGGTCGGATTAGTAGTTGAAATTGAGAATCAGCAGTGTTAATCAATATGTTGTATGTTATCGAGGTTGAAAAATTGTAGCGCATGTGGATGTGGATGAAATACTTAAAATGGCAAGAAAATATTCTTATTGTAAGAATAAATTATACTTATCCCCCAACAGGGTACTCTTATTTTTAGGGTACTCTTAATTTAAGAATACAGTACGCTATTCGATGTTGAGGGAATATTCTTAATTTAAGAATATTTTTCTTGTAGCTACTACTCTAGTGGGATCCCCTCTTAAATTAAGAAAAGGTTCTGGGCACCTACTTTAGTGGGATCTACTCTTAAATCAAGTGGGTGCCTCTCTATCTAAGAAAATCTTTTTTGTAGCCTCGATTTTAAACAAAATCCACGCGATCATTTTTTATTTGGGTTTGGCACGACGTTACAGATTGAGTGGCGGGAGAAAGTGAGGGCTGAAGGAAGGAAAAGAGTGTTGTGAGCAGAAACGAGTGATAGAGAGAAAGTAGGAATTAAGATGCGAAAGATGCTCAGCCAATCAGATGGGTTTGCCTCCCACGGCAAGTACAATATTCGCGGACAGAGTCCCTTGAGCACGTGTGGACATTTTTCGTGGTCGTATTGAGGGCAGGCTTCGGACGAGTGGAGGGGGGATGGGGACGTGCGGAAGGAAGATGACAACAGTTAAACGGAGTAGGGTAGAGGCAGGGAGTACCCGAAGGGAGCGTGGCGTAGATAAATAGAGATGCGTGAATTAATTTTATGCTAAAATTCGCTTTAAAACTATGTGACTTCGGTGTAATAGAAAATCTTGGCGGTGTTATTATAATTTAACAATTTTTGTGCATTTATAGGTGTTTTATTATTTTTTGGTACGCATTTTGTGAATATATATACTTTTATTGAGCATTTTATATAGCATGTTTAATAAAAATTTTATTGTACTAAATTTCTGATAAAACCAAATGAAGGAAATGGTACAAGGTGTGTTTTACTTCATCGTCTCAGGGTCAACCTTGTGGAAGTTCATTTTATCGTAAATGAAAAGGAAAACTTTGATATATTCCACCAATTTATTCTCAGGTACAACTAGTTTCGACGCAGTGGCGTCATCTTCAGGTACCTGAAGATGACGCCGATGCGTCGAAACTAGTTGTACCTGAGAATAAATTGGTGGAATATATCAAAGTTTTCTTTTTCATTTACGATCAAGTTGTGTTATTACTATAGAATGAGCAAGAAAAGGTGAACATTGAACATTTCACATTAATAACTGTCCTTGTGAGGAAGAATAGAGCAAAACTAAATGGTACTGAAATTTAGTTTTTCAATTGCATTGTATTGATTTAGAACAATGTGGAGAGAAAAAACTTTTCAGTTAAGTCTGTTATTTCAAACAAAAGCTTGCAAGGGGCAGATCTGAAAAACAAGTAAAAACCGAATTTAGACTTATCCAAGTGCAAAAACACACAGAAACAAATTCTATAGATGCAGACTACTGTAAAATATAAATTAAAGACTAGGAAAATGCAATCATGGTGAGGATTTCAGCATTCTCTGGTTTCAGTCTTCTCCTTCGTTCAGATACCACCACACAATACTGTGATATAGATCGTTCTGCATATACATTGGAAGTAGGGTACCAAATAGCTTGCAGAGTAGTCGCCGTGAATTCCATATAGTCTTCTTTTATGGGACACAAAAGGCTGCAAACATCCAGGAGAGCACTATCAGGTTAAAACAATTGTTCCTTGGGCAATTCTGCAGCATGGTGTAGCCTTCAATAAACTTTTGAGGACTAAGAGGGGTAGCATGTGGCAAATTCTTCAAGTTGCTTACAATACTGTGAATCGTTTGGACAGGGGAACAGAGACTTCTAGGATCAAACAAATTACTAAGTACTTCAAAAATCAATTTTGAAGGGTCTTAAGGCATGGGTTGGTTGAGTTTCATTAGACTCTTCTGAAGCAGTCATCTTCAAGGCATTTACAACTTCAGCTCTGTAAATAGCTTTTAATGTTTTAAATTTAAACATATAGTTTCAGGCTTTACTTTGTGGAACTCTTTCATAACAAAAGAAAGAAGACCATCAAATAATATTTATTCACACTGCTTTAATGACCCTACCGATCAAGGTTTCAACGGATAACAGTCATTTTCAAGGTGTCGAACACCAGCAAAACACCTGTATATATGCCTAGAGGTGTTTGTTTTTCGCAATACGCGATAAAAACTGCAAATAACGCTAATTTTGGTCCTTTTAACGAAATAACGCTAATTTCGGCAGTTTTAATAAGCGACACGGATTTTGGTGGTTTTCGTTACATTCATCGTTTTTGAAAGAGCAAAATTTGTTTTCGGTATGATATATTCGGAAATAAATGTACAGCATATAATTTTGTTATTTACACATTTATTGTCATATTGTTGTTCACTCATGATACCTTTGCATACGCGTATTCGCCTTGAATGTTTTTGTAATAAATTCTCGAAATTAAATTACTGTCTAAAATACATGTTCAGCAAGGAGCTGGCCATCGGCAGTATTGCAACGATATTAAGTGTCCTACTGCCGCCACAACGAGGTTACATTACAAAAATGTAAGGACGTGCGATAAATTGTGGAAAGACGCGCTGCGCTATTGGTTGACCAAAAACGGATGAATACAAAATATTCTTTTGAATAGAGTAGAATTGCACAGGTGTGTCTTTACTCTGTCTCCCGCAGAATGTGGCAGTCAGTTCAAGTCAGAGCGAACTAAACGAGAGACAATTCCGAAACAACAGATTAATTTATCGGACCGATCAAACGAATTTGAAGCAGAAGGACTAGAAGTATCGGCAATGTGATACTGTGTAAAAGATGTGATTGCCGGTTGGATTACAAAAGGAAAGATGCACTTGATAAACATTGTAATGCCGAAAAACATTTCAAAAGCAATAGGAAATCAGGGCGCGAAGTGAATGCGTTCGGGGTGGCCAAAGATTTAAAAGAAGAATTTATCCTGGATACCGCAGAAGCTTTTGTGAGAGCTAATATCCCAGTTTAAAAGCTGGATAATGCTGCTATTCGAAATTGGATGCATGCATCCCTGGAATTGGTGACCTGCCATCTGCAAATAGAACAGGACAAAAGTATATTCCTGTGCTCGGATAAAGAAAAAGACAAGAAATAAAGGAGAACATACAAGGTAAATACGTTAGTATTTTTTCAGACGAGACCACATACAAAAACGGAAACTGCTTTCTCTACACATTGCTTCGTACTTCTGTTGCGTCTACGGAACAGAAGACGCACTTGGCGTCATCCGTAGTGCTTGACACGGCAAATGGCTTTAATTATGCTAATGCTGTAATAGGCACAATTGGTGTCTATGACATTCAACGAGAGAATGTCGTTGCAGTCGTTACAGACTCGGCACCTTACATGACGAAGTGCTTCAAGACTCTGCAAGGACTAATGGAAGAAGTGAATCATGCCCAATGTTGGGCCCATAAATTTAATTTAACCGGCAAAATATTTAAACAGCAGATGGAAGAGTTAAATTTGGCCGTCGTGAAAGTGAAAAATGCATTTATAAATACCTGAAAACGCAAAAGCATGTACATAGAATTTCTGAAATAATAGGATCAAGGTATTGAAAATAAAGGAAAGTTTGCATTATTTTCCATGCCTGTTCACACGACGTGGAACTCTTGGTTTCAGTCTGCTATTTATCTCGCTACTCACATTGAAGATTTTAATGAGAGTAGCTTCATTTGGTGGAATATTTCAAAACTTTGGATGATGGTAATGCAGAGGTGGCCTTCCTAAAAGACGCTTCATCAACAGACTTCTAGATGATAAACTACAGGCAGTCTACATTTCAGTGAATTGCACACCTCTAATGGAACTATTTACATTTTTGGAGGGCTCCACTTACCGAACAATACACCTTCTTGAGGAAAAATTAAGTGATATTGAAGTGAAATTCAAAATTCTTAGTGAGGGAGCATTCAGTCAGGCCGTCACTTGTGAACAGAACCAACTTCCGATGACAGCAAAAGTGACGGCACAAGTAAAGTTCGTCTATACAACTCAAACGGAACTGGTGAATTTGAGTTATGTAAAAACCACAGAACACGCTAGAAAGATAATTCAGTCTGTTGGATCACTGTTTGATCCTCGGAATGCGGTAAAAAATAAAACTGCTACAGAACTACAGAACAGTAAAACAAATGCACCATTTCCTCATAGAGTGGAGTCACAGCATTTTTTTGCTACAGTCAAGGAACAGCTTGGCAGAGAAGACTTTGGAAAGGTAAATATTGAAGAGGTTCTCACAGAACTAAAACTCATGCAAAGAATATGCAGCAGCTGCCCTCCAGTGTATTTGGTTCCCGTGTTCCAATGTGGATTCAGAGAGATCATTCTAAAAGTACAGCTGATGGTTAGTGACAGGAGGAGGAGGCTGACACCCCTGAGACACTCACAATGCTGGTATTTGAATAAGGTACATTTTGACAATAGTTTAATAAGCATGTAGGAACTGTTGCTATTACAACACTATGCCATTTTACTTCTCAAAGGAATTGAACAGTCTCAATGAAACTTAAGCTGACTTACTTAACCTTGGAAAGAAGAAGTTTATTATTCTCATATTCAATACTCTTGGAAAGAAATGTGTTTTGTTTTTCCTTATATCTATCGCGTCAATATGTATTTTTTCATGTGAATATCATGTTTTGTTGATCTGCTGGTATGAAAGTATTTATCCATAGGTGTAAACTGCAAATTTCCTCGGATAAAAAATAAAACTTATAGTAAGTAATATCTCGAATGCTTTCGATGTTCATGCTGCAGTGTGTATAATATAACTCTTTTGCTTACATGAGACTCTATAGAAATTATAGTAACACCAAATTTAGAAAACTTAATAAAAACACAAAACACCACAAATTAGTTTTCTAATCAACAAATTTAAAAAAAAATAAAAATATTTTCAAACACCTCTAATAATGCCTCTTGTAAGGAAGGGGGGAGAGAAAATTAGGAGTAAGGGCGGGGGAGGAGGTTTAAGCATTGGACGGAGTGGACAGGGTACGGACGTGGAGGAATTTAAAGTAAGCAACAAAACGTCATCTAGGGTTAATTTGGAGGGTGCCAATTAGTCCAACAGAACAATACTGAAACAATAAACATAAAATAATATTATAAGTGTGCGGAAAGAGGTGATCCTCCGTCTAATTTTGTTAAAAATATCTTAGAAAGTGGTCACATTAGGGATTTTAATCCTAATTTAATTCATTTTGAAAGTAAAGATGACAGGTTAAATTTTCTGGAAATGTTTGAAATTGTAAATTCAACGAACACATATTTGTTAAATGACCACATGTTTGATGGTCAATACGGTCATTCTCCTTTGCTGTCCGTCACCTTTCCTCTAAGAGGTTCATGCATACATGTGTAACTCATCCCAACCCCTCACCCCATTCATTGCCATTTACCGAGTGGAGGCTCTCCCACTTCCTCCCACTCGGGATCTTTCAATCTGTAGCCCCACGAAACTACCATGAGCTAGTTATTCAATCACGCTGTCTACTGCAGTACGGTATGTCACCGGAATTACTGCTCGGCACTGACGCGTGCCGGACGCTTGAGCTTATATTTTCTCTGTTCCGCGCCCGTGTTATTTTTATTAAATTTCATTAAACACATTATTTATTCGGAATATCAATTTCTTCAGGAGAGAAAGCGCCTCGTTCTAGATATTTCGGAGGATTTGAGGATCGGTAAATGAGAATCGAAGAGAGAGTCCGTGGCGACCAGTTGCGATTTAGTAAATATGTACTAAAAACTGTAAACTATATTCCATTGATGTCAAAACGCCTCATATTTTCATTGTAGCCCCGATGAAGCATAGATAAAAATGCGAAACTTTGGCAAAGAGTAATAAATAATAAAATAATCCAACTTATTTCACCTATATCTACTGAAAGAAGAAGAAGAAAATAAATAATAATAAAAAGATGTCATGAAAAGAATCATCTAGTTAAATTGTTGCAATTTAGAGCATCAATTTTGATTTTGAAAACTTCTAACGCGTTTTTATATTTAAGATTTCCGGAAACCTAAATTCGTCAAAATTCGTGACCTAACATTTCGTTTTGATGTATCTCATTCAAGTTGGTATGTATTTCTTGTAAGTTTGCAAAGGAAGCGTCTTGCACTTGATAACTATTTCACCTCTCCCAGACACTTTTAAAACCTACACTTGGTATTTCTCCGATAACGGCTGAATTTATTTTTAAGAGAACTTATTTTGATTAGTGCTTATTTATAAAGTGTTTTGCCTTGTTTTTCGTGTAAAGTGCAAAGGATTCCTTGTTAAAGTAAAAATTTCTTGTTTTTTTTAGCAAAATAGGGAGATAACGCTTTTTGGATTTTAGCCGTACAAAGTGATTTTCCGACAATATTTCTTTACATTTTCCCAATATCGTAAAACGGAATTAACTTTTTCTATTGCTGATGTGATATCTCTCTAATTTCATTTTCATATACTTTGGCTGCTATTGAATCAGTGGTTTTGAGCTTAGTGTGTGAGTTGACTTTTCCACATTTTCCGAGGTCTGATGTACGAGTAATGAAGCCAGTACCAATTCTATTTCCCGTTACAATTCTATGAATGTGAGATGCAGGCAAAGAAGATTATCTTAGAGTAGTGACCATATTAATTGGCTTAAGCACAAGTGAGTGTCGGGTATGGGAGAATGAAGAAAGGGGTACGCAGACAGATAATTCGTTGAATATTGTTTCCTTTCCATTCTGGCGTTCCCTGTATCCAGTAGCGTAGCTAGGCGGGGGCGAGGGGGGTGATCCGCCCGGGGCGCACTTTTAAGGGGGCGGCATGGTGGGGTCTGCTGTAGGCTATAATACTATTACATTTTTAGTTTACATAAGCATTCATTTGCTACACTGAGTTTTTTTCTAATGTTTCATTTGTCAAAACAGTGTAGAATTTGTGCCATGTCACTTGTGTCACAAGTCTTGTGATATTTTGCTTTATCTGTCATCACTTTATCTAATTTTTTTAACATGCAGTATGAATTTTATTCTCAAAAACACATATTTAATATTTCTAACAGATTATCGCCCTTTTTTCAGATGAAATCAGCTAAAGAAAGTGGTGCTGAAATCAGATTAAACTACGTAGCTAGTTTTTGGCAAGATTTGTTAAAAGTCGTTACTATAGTTCCAGTAGTGTCACAAGCCTTCTGCAGCAACTAAGATGGGATACGCTCTCAGAATTTACACTTGAACTTTTATGCAAATATCAAGGCGATCTCTTCTCTGACGACGTTGAAAGTAGTGATGGACAAAGTCTGTGTTTTGAGAGATCTCGGTCACGCCTATCACTCCCACTTGTGATTCGATCGTGAGTGTAAGGTCATAAGTGATTGATGTTCCAGCTAGTGATCTGTTCAAGTTTTCTGCGATCAATGACCTCTCAGGAAAGTCATGATTGATACAAAATCGTAACGAACACTACTCTCGCTGGCCATTCGTGATTCCTAATAGTATACAGCCGCATGTGTCTCACTCACTCACGTATACAAATTCCCGACCACTTCCAGACGAGCTAGGAAACTTACATATTTTACGGACCTTCTTTGAAAGAATTCATCGGAAGTAAAATCTCGAAATCATGGAATTATTTACCAGAAGTGACCCAATAAAAAAAAAATGGCCGATTTTTGGACTTTTCTAAAAGTACTTTCAGTTCTCGCGTCATATCTTTTGAACGGTGGATCGGATCTGAAATCTGACGAAATTTTCATTACGGGGAATTGAATTTTCTTAAACTTGCAAAAAACATTGGTGTTCTACGCTTCGTAGTTTTCTCACCAGGAAACACATTTAGTGAAGAGTTTCAATTTTTTTGCTGTCTTTTGTATATAGCTCCTAAACTAGGATTCTGATTTGAAATATATTTCTCCTAGGTATTTAGATCTCATCGTGACCTACAACTTCATGCTTTTTGTTTTTTTTTAACTCTTATAGTACTCTGGTAGCATGGTGCCAAAGTCGAATTTTGGTAAAACTGTCAAATGTTTCTGAAACTTGACATGTGCATGCGCCTTGACATGCCCTTTGCAAGTAATTAGTAAAAACCTGGACTTAACCAATAGTTGGCTGGTAACATGGCGCCAAATTCGAATGTTTGTGAAACTTGCTGTTTTTCGACTGTAGCTTTTAAACTAGAAGTCAGATTTCGAATCTGTTGGGTTTTATTTCTAGATCTCATTCAGGCCTACAACTGTATTCTATTCGTTCTTTTCCATTCCTTTTAGTTATCTGGTAACATGGGTGTCAAATTCGGCTTTTCGTGAAACTCGTGGTATTTCGATTGTAGCTTCTAAACTAGAAGTCAGATCTCGAATGTGTTGGGCGGTTTTGTTTAGATCTCATGCAGGCCTACGATTCTCTGCTATCCGTTTTTTTTCATCCCTCGTATTTATCTGGGAACATAATGCCAAAGTCGGCTAATTCATGAAAATCTCTAATGTTTCTCTCCCTCACGGCCTCACCAGTGTAGATATGACCTTGAAAGTCGGCAGGGGTATGCGGCTTGACATGATCTTTATGGATAATTAGCAAAAAATACGGATTTCCTCGTAGTTCTATGGCAACATGGTGCCAAAGTGATATTTTCGAATGTTCCTTTCCCTCACGTCTCGTAGCTGCTAAACTAAGAGTCTGATCTCGAATCTGTTGGGCGGTTTTTTTAGATCTCATCAAGTATTAACAATCATGCCAATCATTTCTCTCTAACGCTTATAGTTGCCTGGAAACATGGCGCCAAATTTGGCTTTTTGGTTTTTCTACTTTAGCTTCTAATCTAGCAGTCGGGTCTCAAATCTGTTGAGTGTTATTTTAGATCTCATTGAGGCCAATAACTTTATGCTAATCCTTACTCTCTATCACTTATAGTTCACTGGCAACATGCTGCCAAAGTCAACTTTTTTTAACACAACCAGACGTTTGGGGCGAAGCCCCCAAACGAGCAAAGCGAGTATACCCACACTGAAGCCCCATATATGGGAGATATAATGGATATATATGGACATATATTCGCCATATATGACCCATATATTTGCTCAAGATATGTTGAACTGCCAATATATGTTACATATATGGGGGAATATGTGGGTTTGACATATATGTTTCATCAATATGTTTTCCATATATGTTTTGTATATGACATTTAAAAGAAATTTTAATCATATTTTTCACTGGAATAGATGAAAATTTCTATACGTACGTATTTTCTTTTAATGGAAATGGGAATGGATTAATATACAAAGATATGAATAGATTTCTTTAAAAACGCATAGATTTTTATAGTTACGTATAAATTTGCATATATAGGGTTACAGAGTTGGTTAATAGATGGCGTTGATCACCGTCGTTATCGCAGATTAACTATAGATTGTTGCCGCTCCAACTGGCAGGTTATAAGGGATATCTTTGCTCATGATATGTTGAAGAGCCGATATATGTTACATATATGGGGGAATATGTGGGTTAGACATGTATGTTTGATCAATATGTTTTCCATATATGTTTTATATATGGCATTTGAAATACATTTTTAACAATATTTCTCACTGTTATAGATGAAAATTTCTGTACGTTCGTAGTTTTTCTTCTATGGAAATGGATAGATTTATATAGATATGAATAGGTTTCTTTAAACCCATGTAAATTTGTAGTTACGTATTAATTTGTAAATATAGGGTTGCAGAGTCGGTTAATAGATGGCGTTGACCATCGTTGACGTCGCAGATGAACTATAGATTGTTATCGCGCCAACTGGCAGGATATAAGAGATAGTTTAACTCCGTGTTATTAGTTGACCAACAGCAATATTATCAAGAGGAGCAATTTCTATCATCGTATCATTAATAATGAACGATTAATGACTATGATAAATTGCCTCTCGAAGTGACGCAGCCGTGTAGAACGAACCAGATGCCTTTGGTATCCACTTGACCGGTGGTCAGGCAGGAATACTGGGTGATTATACATGGGTTGGAAGATGAAGAAACTTCTATCCGTATATGTTTGTCGTCGTACTTAGGTCTCACCCACACTAAAGCGCCATATATGGGACATATATGTAGAGCGATAATTTTCACATATATGTGAAATATGTGGAAATATATATGGATTCTATTAAAAATTGGCCCCAGAGCATATATTTAACATATATGTCGCCATATATGCTCTGGGGCCAATTTTTAATAGAATCCATATATATCTCCACATATTTCACATATATGTGAAAATTATCGCTCTACATATATGTCCCATATATGGCGCTTTAGTGTGGGTATACTGTAATCATGACTGATATGTACAGCTACCTCGTTTAGTGCCGGTTTCCGTGGTTGTGTTTGTTATTCTTCGAAAACAATTGAAGGCACACTTGTGCAATACATTCGATGGTCTGTTTTGTTATTACAAAGTGTTCTTGGTTTGTGATTTTAAGCAAAATTAAGAAGAATATTAGAAATATCCCTTACGATTACAAAACTATTGAAGAGTGACATATTTTATGGACCACAAATTATTGAAAAATCATTATAAAAACCAATGATAAATAGTAGCATAGAACGCTGAGAAAGTGTATTTTGGAATGTAGTTTGAACCGATCAACTTTTAATTTGGCTGTAAGATTTTAAAGCAAATTATCCGACTGTAGCACTTAAATTCAATTTTCAATTAGAGTCGGTATCACTAAGTTTCACTTGTGCAAGAGACGAAATATTTGTCGAGAATGTTGAAACTAAGGTTTATCGTGTGTTTAAGTGACAATGCAACTATGGAAATTCAGTGATTACAAATGTTATATGTACTATGTGTTCTGCGATGTATTGCTTGTGTTCTTGTGGGTGATATTTTTACATTTAAAGGTAATTTGTGTTAGGTAGACTTACGCTCCTAATGAATGTGTTATGACAGGAGATGAGTTTTAAGTGTTGCATAATCTTCGCAAGAGTCGGATAAGACTAATGACTGCAATAATTTCGTTGTTTCAACTATTATAAAAAATTAAGCTATTGACTTCGTGGAAGCTCTAGAATTTTAAGTTTGGCAGTTTACATCCTCAGTGAAGGGATAATGATTGATTTGTGTAATCAGGCAATGTATGTATTAAGGCCATTTTACACAGTACATTCGTTTGTAAAAACTCTTCCGTGAACTCTTGTATGATGCAAAATGTATCGTGTAAAGCGGCAACTCGTATGAACACTTGAGCGAATGTCTCAATGCTTGAACGGAAAATAGAACCTTTTCTAATTTCGTTGAGACAAGCGTACAATCTCACGTACATTCGTTTGTAGAAAATCATTCATCGTGAAAATGGCCTTTGTAGATAGATATTAGTGTCAAGTTTTTTATTACACTTCTTTCAATACATTTTGCCACCTCAGAGTCATCTCTTTGAAGCGTAATAAATAAATAAATACATAAATAAATAAATATATAAATAAATAAATAAATAAATAAATAAATACATAAATAAATAAATAAATAAATAAATGAATAAATAAATAAATAATATTTATTAGCTCTTGGTACAATACCCCTAAGAGCACCAATATTATAATTACAATTGTGGTGAGCTTAAACAACCAACATAGTATAAAACATAAACAATGAGTACAAACATATTTGAAAACATATAAATACCAAGATAATACAAAAATTACTATGCATATTCATACCACAAAATAACGAAAAAAAAATTAACAACATAAGACATTTTATTGAAGATTGCACAATAACAAAGTAGGAGGCGGATGGTGATAAAGATATAACAATGCGAATTAGAGATTTATGTCTGCATGTGAAAGGTAGGAAAAAAGTTTCGTTTTGAATGACTGCCTATTTTTACTGTTGTTTAGGTCTATGGGGAGAAAATTCCATAATTTTGTGGATTTGACTAGGAAAGAGTTGTGGTATTTGGTGGTTCTATGGGCAGGGCAATATAAATCAGATGCTTCGCTCCTTGTATTCATATAACGGGACTGAGGTTGGTGTATAAACATATCCATCAGATATGTAGGTTCTGTAACGGAAAATAAGGAGAACAGGAAGACGCTTAGCAAGTAATTACGCCTGCTCTTGACAGTTAACCAAGATAGTTTTTCCCTATACGAAGAAACATGTTCATCATACCGAAGGTTAAAAATGAATCTGATGCATGAATTTTGAATCCTCTGTAGCTTGTCATTAAGCTCTTCTGATAGGTCACCAAAAACTAGAGAACAGTAATCTAAATGGGGAAATGCTACAGTTGTAACAAGCAGCTTCCTAGTATGAGTCGGTAAGACGTATTTCTGGGTTTTGAGTTGGTAAGTTATACCGTTCACCTTATTGGAAATTTGGTGGATTTGATTATTCCAGGTTAAATTATTATTCATTAGAATTCCAAGATTTCTAACTACGTTGGAGAAGTGAACGGTGACATTGTCGATCTCCAAGCGTGGAATGATGTCGTAGTTAATTTTATTGATTAACTCGGAGTTACCAATAATTATGGCTTTAGTTTTAGTGTTGTTAAGGATTAATTGGTTGTTTTTGACCCATGAGGAAACAGATTCAGCATCTCGTTGGATTTTCTTTATTCCATCGTGAAGGTCTTGCAGGTGACATTGAATGTAAATTTGTAGGTCGTCTGCATATAACATATTCTGACAATATTTTAAGGTTTTTGGAAGGTCCAAAATGTAAATTGCAAACAAAAGCGGACCGAGAACAGACCCCTGTGAAACATCATGTGTAATTGGTAACCATGAAGACAAATTTCCGACGGAGTCCTTGACTGCCTGTTGGCGGTCCGTTAGATAAGAATGGAACCAGCTTAAAACTGAGGCAGAGAAGTTCAGGTCTTTCAATTTTTTAAGGAGATTGGCAAGATTAACTCTGTCGAAAGATTTGCTAGAGTCAAAGAGAACCAGAATGGTCACCATATTTCTATCAATAGCCAGACGAATGTCGTCAGTAATCTTGAGAAGGGCGGATTGAGTACTGAAGTTCTTTCGAAATCCGGACTGGTAAGGGTCAAACTTGGGGCGATAATCGGATAGTGAAGTAGGATTTCTCGATTTTTTAATCGGTAGTACTATTGCTGACTTCCATACTGATGGATAGACAGATCCGGATGAGGAGTGATTGAAGATTTCAAGGATAATGGGTACCAAGACATCTCCAGCCTTAACCCGTCAGCGCCCAAAGTTTTTTTTGTTTCAAAAATCGTTCATTTTTCTCATATATGATGCTAACGTGCAATAAAGATTTCTTGTAATTTTTTCCCCCTAATATTCAGTAGAACCGAAAATACACCCCGGTGCCATATGGCACCGCTGGGCGTTGATAGGGTCTTTTCGCTTATGAATGTATTTTTTCGTTCGAATGAAGAAAACTGCGTCAACTCTTTTTTAACTTCTATGTTTATTATTGTAGATTTCACAAATTGATTTTAGAGCGATAAGGGGTAAAGCATTTTACAGAAAGCCCAATATTACTTTTTTAATATTGAGTTTTGGTTTGTGACGAACAATAATTTCCATAAAATTTCGCCGACTTCTATTTTGAGTGGGGATTATGAGGTGAAATATCCCATTAAATCGTTGTATGTTTTCTACAAGTCGTCTTATATCTTTTCCTCTTCGTTGCTCCTGATGTGGAATAGTTCTGTATCGAACAAGGTGAGTTTGAACAATTACCGTCACTACCTCTCACTGCGATATATCCACTCCCGTTTTCCGCATTATTATCCAAGCGTTGTGAATACACACGTCAATCAGCGAGGCAAAAAGCGGCCACCAACATTTTTTACTTTGCGCCCCAACCCAATAGCAATTCACTCCGCGATCCATGAGGTCAGTACCACCCATATTCTAGTAGTAAATCTCAAACAGCTTTAGGCGTGGCGCGGTAATTTTCGTTTTGGCGGTACTTGAATACCGAGCAATATTGGAAACAGGTTTCACACCATAGCGTGTGAATGCACCCATGATAACACCATTATCCACCCATTGGACAAGCGTAATTGATGAATCTTTGTCAGTGAATACTAATAACTTCCTCGTGGCTCCTTTTGAAAAGCAGGTTTCGGCACGAGGAGGCATCCTTTTGCTAATCAGTTGTGGCAGATAGTACCTGTGCCGCTGCATCCTCTACTCTTCAGCTCAACCAGGAGATTCATTCCTTGAACAAAAAAGTCTCAATTCACATTTCCTTGAATTCATGGTATCCATATTGTAATATAATCTAAAATTAACCTTAAAAATTCCTCAAAAGTATTACCTGCGAAAATGTTGTCGAAAACGAGGTTGTACGGCAGGTGCCATGCATCTTCTCGAAGATAGCATCGATGCCGCTGCATTCCCATACCGCTTTTCGTAGTCTTCCTTACCATTGATGTCTCTTCCCTTGCTATGCCTCAAAATCAAGCAAATGTCCAGCTGCTCTGTTCAAACAACAAACCTTGTAGCCGAATCTAATAGGCTTGCCTCTGATAGTTGCTTATAACCATCTGAGCCATAATAAGCGAACATACTTTCGTTATAATCAAAATTTTGCTCAGGTCTAAATTGCTTTCTCGTTTGTTCCTGGACTAGGTTCATTAGGGGTCTAAACTTCCAATATTTGTCCGTATGGTCAGGAAAATTGTTATCTGCCCAATGTAGAAATCGTTCTATTTCAAGGAAACGGTTCCTTCGCATTGAATTGAATTGCACACAAGACCATTCTAGACGTCTCACGCTTCCTCCCAATAATGGCGCTTATCGGGGACATCATTGTATCCTGATAGAATTAGAATTCCCAAAAATACTTTTCTCTATGGGGTAAATGTTAGGCGAAGGGCAACTGCGGAATATAGCATACCTATTACTCTCAGAAGCTAGGAAATTTACAACCTTTTCATTTAAGAAGTTCCAAAGCTTCAATAGCAGTTAGATCTTGAAGGTCAAAATAGTCTGCGTTAGGGAATAAAGTATCTGTCACATTTATATCCGTGTTGTTCTGCCATTTAAATTTAAGATTTTCATTCTATTTCTACACGTTGTGATTTGATACATCACTATTCAGTTCTCCCCTTCGTTTTTGTAGGATTTTCTGTTAGTGTCATTTTCAAAACGTGCGAGGGTCCGGCGGCAGGTTCGCAAGTCTCTGACTGAGTTGTTGAAATATTATCGTCACCCCTCATGGAATCCTCATGTTCAATTTCTTCTGCTCATGAAAACAACACTCCTGCTATTGCTCTAAGCTGACGGCCAGATAAGTTATCCACCAAGCCTTCATCGCCTGAATCTTCATCAGTCAAAACAGTACTCTCTGGTGCCTCGATAAAATTTGGTGGACATCGTCTATTTGTTCCTCCTCTAGCGGATCTAAAACTTCTTGAAGGGTCAAATTCCTAAGAAACATGATTTTAACTATAAGTCTCGATTTATATGGGCACCTCCAGGTTATGTGTCATCATCAATTTGAAAATTTAACTGTGGGTAAAATTATGCATGATTGTTTCTTTTTGAGCATGTGAGTATTTTATTATAGTATATTCTGCGTATATTTTCACATGTGCATATAATATACCATGTAACGAAAGAATGAAACTGGCTAGATAAATAAATCAGGGAACAAATGCAGTTCGGAAAAGGTCCTAACTATGAAAAAGAAATAACACGAAGGCGATGTTGGAATAATTGTACAAAGAAAAAACCTCATGATTCCTAATCCCGAAATGAACCCAGAGCCTTCGCGATGGGAAGCCACCACTTTATATAGAGTGCTATCACTTGGTGCAATAGCTTTAGTTCACGATATAAACTTTACTTTTCTTAAATCTCCCTATTCGTTCTTATAGTCGAGGGAAATTACTAGCAAATAACATTTTGAGCTAAAAACAGCTTTTGTACGTAAGTAATGCCAAGATAGTGATTTGATGCTGGGAACGGCTTATCGGGATCGCAGGGGCATACGGATCACCAGAATCGTCGGAAAGCAAAACAAACTTTATACTCCGCGAAAACATCGCTATCCAGTTTTTACAACAATAATTATAAGTTATAAAAAACGCATAACTTGACCGAGTCACCATAAATTGTGTGCAAGGGAGAAGCCTCTTGCTGTGCAACAACTAGGAGGATAGGTAACGGTGGAAAACACAATGCACACCGATTATAGAAGAGAGAAAGCCTCCTGCTAAGTAAACGCATCATTAGAATAGCTGGAAAATGCATATTAGATACTTGGTAGCAGTTTGAGCTCTACTGCGCAAAGCGGTGCCATATGGCACCCGTGGGCGCTGACGGGTTTAAAAAAGTCGATAGATATTTCGTCTATTCCCAATGAGTGAGATTTGGAGCGACATAGGGTCCTGGTCAAGAGATCAGGATTAACATGCTTAAAGTAGAAGTTGTTGTCATTGTATGGGACTAAAGGATCTATGTCAGTAATATGATACAGTGGTTCATTCAGATCTCCAGTGGTGACACTAGTAAAATATTCATTGAACTGGGTTAGTGAAAAGTCATGGATAATTAGGTCATCTTTCTGCCGCAGTAAGCCAAGTCGCCGTAGTTGTCGCCACGCCGTATTTGAGTTCGTTGGTTTAGAGAATACATTAGAGTAGAATTGACGCTTGGCACCACAAATGAGTGAGTTTACCTTATTCCTATGTAATTTATATTTTCTGTGAACAATGGGATCTCTCGTGCGAATGTAGGCACAACTGAGTTTGTTCCTCTCCTTGATAAGGCCTTTTATTTCCTCTGTAATCCAAGGGGAAGGAGGCCGTTTACGGTAGCAGATGTTCGTAATAAACAAACAACAATTTTTGCTGAGTGAAATTTTACGTAGAAATAAATAAACAACAGTCGGATAACGAAAATATGGTTGGACCAAAAAAGAACTTCAACGATATATGCATACGTTACTTCAGGATAATATGACAACGAATTTAATGCCGTAACTATTGGTTTCAAACGTTCAGGTAATCAACCACCTACAATTTAACACTTGGGATTCCCTTTCATCAGCAAGATGCTCTTTTAGCACTTTATGCGATGTTATTTTCAGTGCCAAGGGAATTCTTTTCTTCCAGATGACGTATATTAAAATTGAATTCAATAGATGAGGCGGCTGAGACACTATGATATATTCATTCTAATAAGGGAAAAGGTGGTAAAATGGATATAAAAAGGCATCCAACACCGGATGACGACTTTTACACTTTTCTACTTAGATGTTTCCACCAACGAATTTTTCCTCACGAATAGACAAAAAAGTTGGTATCATGATAATTGATATTGAAGTCCTCAGCAATGAAATTTAAAGTTATAATAACATCACTTCCGAGGAGGAGAAAAGGTAAAAAAGAGTTTTTTGACTTAAATATTGTTCCATAAAATAAGCCAATAGCAAAATTGTCTCCTTTACCTAAAATAACATTTGATTTTTAGAGAATAATCCTTTTTGCTATTATCAACCAATTACATGGGTTTTGTAAATGATCCTTCCTGAGGCTTTAACATCTTGAGAGAGGCAGTGGATAAGCGGGCCCTCCGCGTAGGGCACCACCCCTCCCCTGGCATGCGAGATTTCGCTCATGGCCAAAGGTATGGAAGGGCTGCGGGAATAGGTAGGAAAGAAGGATGGGTGAGAAGGGTAGGGGAAGGGGAGCTTTCAACCCCAGAGCCATGAGTAGGCCATGGGGCAAAAACGAAACGCGAAACAGCATTTTTGTAGGGTGTTTGCTACATCGATTCCTACTAAAAGAGGAAACGACAGAGTTTCAACCGGTCGGTCGTCCAGGCCCCGGTCCACCCGGTATCTTGAGAGACGCATCAAAAGGGTTGAAATTTTACGTCGGAAGCAGCAGATGGGGATGGGCTGGGTACATAGCATCAAGTGGAAGGAGAACGACGCGACACCAAAGTGAAAAACCCGAATGTGGAGAAAAGAAGTTGGGAGCGCGAGGCGAGGGGAAGGGGGGATTGAAGGAAGGAAAAGAGTGGTGTGAACAGAAACTAGTGCGAAAGAGAAAGGAGGAAAAAGGTGCGAAATATTCTCAGCCAATCAGAAGCTTTTCCTTTCTACGGCGGGATTAAGATATGCGGCCAGAGACCCTTGGTCATTATTCGTAGTCGTATTTAGGACAGGCTTAGGAGAGTGGAGGGAGGGTGAGGAGGTGCAGAAGGAGAGTGATAGTAGTTGCGCCAAGTGGGGAAGAAGCAGGGGGTGCCCGAAGAGAGCGCGGCGTATATAAGTGACCGAGGCGGTGTCTCTTCGGACAGAAATCACTGAACTCGCACCTCTTTCAAACATTACTCAGGAGGAGTGCTTCGCAGATTTACAGGCATTCTCACCGCTCTGAAGATGGCGAGGGTGGCAATTTTGCTCGCCGTTGTTTTGTGCATCGCTGTTGGACTGGTCTACTCGCAAGGCAAGTTATTAATTCCACATTCTCATAGAGCTTACCTAATATGAAATAAGGGGGAAATTAGCAGCAAACTGCAATATACTTTTTTCACATATATAGACCTACCACCGTGAAAATGAATCATTAGGACAGTATATTTCAAAACCTTAAATTGACTTTCATAAATATAAAATCTGGATTTATTTCAATGTGCCATTTAAATATCTTGTAGCTTAATGAGTATGTGAAACGTTTCATTTCCTTATTCAAAAACTTAACCGCGAAGAATTATGTGCTGGCAAGGGTTAACTCCTAAATGATGGGAGATTTCCACGAATGAAAGGGAAACGTTCCCTGCACTTTCATGAAAACTATCCACGCTACTCATTCAGCATTGAGCATAACGTCACTCAAATGATCCCTGGTCATACTCTTTTAAACTGAAATCTGTGAAACGAAAAATTAAATACAATGTGTATTAGATTATTTAAATTACGACCTGAAGCCATCTGTACCAGCTGTTCTAACTCTTTTAGCTGTTCTAATTTTTTTTCACTGCGAATCGGCCATCATTCCTTCTACACACCACCATTGGACTTCACAATTTAGTGTGTTTCCTATCCTCTTTCTTTCACCCTCTGTTTGAACGAAAATATTTATACATATGTGTGTGTGTGTGTGGTTTATAATATAGTAGACAATTGTAAATTTGGAGTAATTAACCCTTCGTGACTCGTGCCCTGTTTACTAACGCTAGAATTCGCATGGGGTAACACCACACTCTTTAAACACAATATTTTTTTAAACAAACAACGACGCTTTCAAATGATAGATTCCGAAAAACATTCCAGTCCATTTCGACATCAGTATATCAGACTCCGAAATCATGGGAAAGAAAACAAGTTCGCTAATTTTCACCACGTCTTCCTGAATGGCTGCCCTTTCTCTACTATTTCCGTGTTAGCACCGCATTGGTGTTGGTTCTAAGGTTCCCAAGAAATGGCAAAGGGACCTAGGTAAAGCTGCATTTTTTCGTAAATCACTTATTGGGCGCCGGAGACCTGTAAGCGGTCGAAAAATCCGGACAATTCCCACCCGCCTTTCTTTATTGCTCATACCAGTGATTGCTCCCGCCAGTGTGACGTCAATGCCCTAGCATCCCGATTCCCGGTCATTCGTACTCCTACCGGGAGAATGGCTAACACAATCACACACGCTGTACTTGAGGGGAGAGAAGGGGAAGTGTGGGAAATACCAATGCAAGGAGGGTGAAAACCCATCCACGCACCAAAGCCTGGGATCAATAATAAGGGTTCATGAACGAAGCCTATGGTGGTCTCGCTGGTCGTCGGGCAGGGAGACGGTCGTTCATCCACCCAATGATTGTGAGCGATCAACGCTACAATATAAGGTGCGGTCCACCACTTGGGGCTCTGGAGTGCTCCCGTAGTAGTGAAGACGTCACTGGCAACGTCATTGCTTTCGCTCCCGTGAAGCTCCAGACGCTCCCACGAAAATTAGGGGAAATTGGAGCGTAGCCACCGATAAGACACAGTCTTTCGGTGGCTACGGCTGGAGGGAGCCGTGGTTATGGCTGAGTTTCAAAGTGAACAGTTAGGAACGTTGTTTGTGGGTGTGTACAAGGGTTAGGTCCAATCAATGTAATTAGTGTTTTACCTATTTTAAATTGTAGTATGCCTACCAGAATGCTAGAAATTTCTGAATTCATAGGGTAATCCTGTTTTTTGGGCTAAATTTCACATTAATATGATGTTGACGTGATCTACGTCCTCAAATCTAAGAACAGAGGCAATACTGTTCTCCATTGCCCGTTAATAGTATACGGCCATTGGAGTTGAATATTTCTCGTGTTCTTTAATTAATAACGTAAATTACTATTTCTTTATTTTAATATTTCTATACTTACGATATTTGCCGTCTTGATAGTTTATTAACGTACGTTAAATTAATATGATCATTTATTTTTCTTTACGCGTAGCCTGGAGTAAAATGTTTCTCGTGTCCTCAAAATTCACTTGTGCATTATGAAACGAATGAGTGATCATTAGAGAATCGGGATTCAAATAGTGTATTTGATTTTTGAAGAGGTGATAAAGCAGTTTAATCAGAAAGTTAGTCGTTCGATCTGTTTTTGAGCCAGCACTGTACGATCATAGGTTCTTGTGTGTATAAATATCGTGATTTATGAACAGGCTGAGTGAAAGTTGGATTATTTCAGGCCATTAATATTCCTTGAATCTTTTGATTTGAATATAAATTCTCAATTATTATGAGTCAATATTTCTGCTCAATCCATACCATGGGGTACAGTTATAGAAATGTTCTTCAGAAAATTGCATTCAGAAAATTTTCCCATTACCAGTAAACTTCATTCAATTCGATTGCGTTGTTTTGACGTAATGTTTAATTGATTAAAACGAAATGTAGAAACCTGTTGTAGATGCATGATAATGTATAACTTCCATTTCAAAACCTCCCTGTCAATGGCAAGATTTAATACAGTGCCTCCCCGATTATCTTTCCTTGTTATCATAAAAATATTTACTTCTGTGTCCGTGATCGCCCTCAAAATTGGCAGCAATACGACCTGATCATTAACAGAATAACTAATAGCGTTCGTAAATGAGAATTTGTCAAAAAAATACATTCCGATGTATATAGCAGACGATTCCTTCTTTACAAACAAAAATAACAAACGTCGTCCATGACACTTTGCCACAAAGGCTCCAAAACCGGTCCTCTAGCAGTTGTAGCGCAAGAGGACCGCACTTTCGTAGCGTTAGAAGCGAGAGCATTTGCAGCAACCTGTAGCGGCAACTGGACCGCACCCATATGGAGAGGTTTGCACCCATCCCCCTCTCCCACTGAGAGAGTTGAGAAGGAATAGTCTCTCTTTCCCTTGCAAGCAGCCAGGCGGGGGTCAGGGTTTTGCGCCCGTCTGCTGGTCTATAGTTTGCACTTCTATCATTAGAAAGTTTTGTGACTTGGGTAGGACACCCCAGCTCTCTTTGGTGAACCGAACACTTAGACTGCAATAAATCCTTTTACTGTGGGGGTCACTGAATCCAAGTAAAGAAGAACAGGTTCCTCTCTTTTGGCAATTCAAATATACATATTTAGCGTGCCTTTCTGAACGGTGTCGTTTATTTCGTTACTATGTGTATGCAAACTTTACGTTTGCTTGTCACAAATTTTATTTATAATTTCTTGTAATAATTTGACAAAAATTATTTTTTTGTTAGTGATAGTCTATTTTAGATCAATTTTAGAGTATTATATTTGTGAAGTAATACCTAACAAATATTTACGAGTGGCAGCAAATATCACATAAAGCAGCACGAATTGTTAGATTAAGTTATTGGAACAGCGTGAAATTACATAAAAGTAAAAACAAACAAATAAATATAAGAAATGTAAATTTTGTTCACATTACCTATGATTTATAATGAGGCGGTAAGCAATAAATTCAAAACCTTTGTCTTAAAAGATTTCAACGTAGTAATCTTGTTTCCTTCATCCGTTAGATTATTCCAGAGAATGGATCCTACAACCTGGAATGATTTCTGAAAATAAGTTGTACCATGATCGGGATAGTAGATGAGGTTTGCATCTGTTCTCATGGTAGCAATAGTAGTTTTGTGCTTAGTTTGGAATATAATAAGTAAATATTCAGGGTTTTTATAAAGAAATAATACGTAAATAAAAGTAACTCTGAAATATTTACGTCGTTTTTTAGTAGAAAGCCATCCGATTTCAATGAGATATGACGATATTTGTACATCTCCTCTTAATTTGAACACAAATCTTACACAGGAATTTTGTAAGCGCTGAAGCAGGTAACGGCTCTTTGTTTAGTTTTAATTAGCACACAATTTTGCTGACTTTGTTCAAAATGCCATGGACATGATTTAGCTAGAAGAGATTAGTTGACATTGTCAATCCAAGGTTTTTTACTGTGTTTGAGAAATGAACGTTAATATTTCCCAGCTTGACATTAGAGATTGAATCAATATTATTCTTATTTTCTAGATTTTCTTTGAGATAAACATTAACTGACAGTGAGGAAGGACCTGAGCAGGATTAATCGTTCAGTTGGTCTAGTGAAAGGTTTAATGTCATTAAATGCTGATTATTTGAGATATTCCCAAGTTGGCGAAGCTGATTACATACTTGATTAGGCTCAGTCAGATCGGACAAACGAGAGGAATATTAGCAACACTTTGCCTGGTTTGTTAAAGTCTTAACGTTGTTTCTCTTACTTTTAAATTTTTCTTGAAAATCAACATTCCCCGTGCGAAGAAATGCCATCCTAAGACGATTTCTTTTCTTGATATTTTCCGAATTTCATCAGTAAACCATGGTGTTCGATGGTACTTGTGTTAGACAGTCTTAAATGAAAGGGAGAAACAGTTGCCTCCAACTCGTCCAACCCGATACAGAATTCAGTCCCAAAAATGCAATTAACAAAAATGAATTACAACGGTGTAGACTGCCAGCAGGTAAACCGCTGGTCTGAAATCCAGGATTCCAGTCCCAGCGATACCTCTGGTCACATCAGTCTAAATCAATCATTAGCATTTTCGGGGAATCAAAGCACTAAGAAAACATGCGATGAAAAAAATGAATCTCCTATTGGCAATGCGTAAATCATGCACACATTGAGTCCTTTACTTCTCATTTACAAAACAATAATTATTTAAATAATAAACATTTTTTAAAAGTACGTCTTAAAGCGGACCAAAAAGTATAAAATAATTACTCCAAGCCCCACACACGCTTATATCTCTATACAAATTCATAACCTCATAAAGATTGTCCTGCAAATTTGGGATTGTGAATTTCAATAGCTATGAAAGTAATTGTCAGATAAAAAACGAAAAAACGTGGGGCGCATAAATTAGATAATTGTTGCATGAATACTTCACCTAAGACACTTAACAATTTTAATGCACTGCAAATGATGGCTGACGGACGATATTTGTGATAGTGAAATGTTTTCCAAATCGTTCAACGTTTACGGAAAACAAAGGAAACGGTTCCAGGCTTGATATTTTGGAATTTGTTCATTGCGGAAGAATTAAAATAACTTAGTTATAAAATAATTGGTGGAGTTAACTAAGTTATTTTAATTCTTCCGTTTACAGAAAAGGTTCAACCGTAGGTCCAACCGAACCGGAGGTGGAGTATTCATAGCTGTATAGAATACCAGTGTCAGCCAAGCGTAAATCGTCTCTGTGTGTGTGAGAATGTGCATGGTGCTCAATTAAATGCCCTCAATCAAAAACAATATTCGTGTGCACATACTACAGGCCACCTAACACCAAAGTCACCTCAATTTTAGAACTCGAAACACAAATAAAGAGAATCACATCCAGGAACGCCGAAAGACATTCAACCATAGGTGGAGATTCCAATTCGCCCTCTATAGACTGGAGGAACTACAGTTACATACCAGGGGGAAAAGACAAAGACATCTTCGAACCCCTGACCCACGGGTTCTCATCGAAAGCCTTACATAAGATTGCTATGACGCCTACCAGAGGGGAGAATATTGTTGCTTTATTGGCAACAAATATACCACAGCAAGTATTTAAGGTGAACACTGTTGAGGACATTAGTGACCATAGAGTAGTTACCGCAAAGTTCTCTTTAAATATCACTAAAAGAATTAAAGGGTAGTATGAAAGCTTTTTGATCGATCGTAAATTCGGGGATCAGAAAATATATTCCATGTAAAGTCAAAAAAGAGGGCAGCGAACCAAGATGTTACAATGCTGAAATGAGAAAATCGCTAAGACGACAGGAAGTATGCCACGCCAAGATGAAAAAAGTTCATAGAGATTTGTCCACTGATGATCACAATTTAATAGCTGAAAAATACAAATTTTCTAAAACAAATTCAGAGAAAGCGTTCCGAAATGCTTTCATGGGTTTTAAAAGAAAAAAAAATAGTAGAATAGTTACAGGGTAACCCATAAGCATTTTATCATACGTAAGGGAAGTTCAAGGCAATAGATCAACAGTCATTCCACTACGAAACGAAAAGGGCGAGTTATTAACTAGTAGTTCGGACAAGGCCAATTTATTAAACTCCTACTTTCAAAGTGTGTGCACCAAGTCATCACAGATTACAATCCATAAAGGTAAATGATCACTTACAGCAAAAGATGCCGCCTATCGATATTTGCACTCACGGAATACAAAACATGTTAAAATCCTTAGGTCAAAATAAACCCCCAGGTCCTGAAGAAATTCCTGCCCGCGTGTATAGAGAATTGGCTTGTGAAATAGCATCCTAAAAGGGTACTTGGTAAGTGTGACGGTTTATTTAAGGTAATCAGCTAATTCTCCCTTCTTAGACCCCACTTGGAATACGCCGCCAGTATTTGATATCCTTATGAGGTAAGCTTGAAAACTGAGTTATAACGCAAGCAGCGAAGATCGGCAAGATACGTTAAAATCCATTATGATAATCTCGTTAGTGTTACTGACCTTTTGCAGCACCTGGGATGGGAAACGCTTCAGATCATATCATGAGAATAAAATTAGGGAACTAGACTGCAGAACGGACATATTTAACATGTCATTTTTCCCGCAAATGATAATGGACCATGTCAGCTCCCAATGAGATTTAACTAGTCTTGTAGATTGGTAGTGTAGCTCTTAGGTGTATTAGTGCTCCCTAATATTTGTATCCATACCTAGTACTGCTACCTAGTACATACAGCACGCCGTGCATGTTTTCAGCATAACTCTTGAGGCTCCGTCTATTGGTGTTGTTGCAAAATACATATGTATATTAATGGTCCCTCTACCATTAGGAGCATATCTGTAGTGTAGTACAAGCTTGTGAGGCTACGCCTCACTACAAGCATTAGCGATTTATGCTAATGCATAATTAGTCGTAGTTACACCAACTTTAGGGTATAGTGTAATGCGTGATGGACACTACTCACCCCCTGCCACACATCCTTGAGGTGGATTGCAGGGTATTTTGTAGAAGTAGATTATATGAACTATTATGTGCATTTTTAGTCGTGTGTTATTATATTTGAAATAAAAATTGTAATACTTATCTAGAAATAATTTATCAACCGGTTTATTTGTTATTTTCCTGAAAATAAATTTAGTTAGTTTATAATCAATTGCAAAATTTGTACCGAACAGACACACAGACAAGAACTCAACATAATAAAAACGTTTAAAATATGTAAAATGAGAGATGATGATTCAAATTTTTAAATCTGAGACAGTTGAATTAAAATAACACCTTGTACAATTTTATATTTTATTATAGTAATTAATTGTGCAAAGTTTTGACTTCTTTGACTACGTTTCAATGAAAAAATTTGTCATGATAATTGGGACTGCTAACTTCGTTTGTGTTTCGAAACTAATTCGTCATAGTTTGCATAAGAGCTGATAGTTTTTTTTATTGTTAAGATCATATAATAGCATAAAGTTAATATTTCAGGTGCTTCCGGAAGCGCGGCCAGCGCAGGGTCCGAGTCCTTCAAACAGGGTGGTGGTTTCGGAGGTGGATATAGGCCAGGACACCGTCCAGGTCATCGACCGGGTAATTATCCTGGTCATCGACCGGGTCACCGACCGGGTCATCGACCAGGACATTACCCGGGTTAACGCCTTGTGGCCGAGCTTAAGGAGGGGCACGAGTTTCGGAAACCATCTCAGATGACAGTTCTCAGAAACTCAATGTCGCTGGGTTAGGTGTGGTGCATTTAATGAAGCGACCACGAAATGATTTTATGTTATTTGTCGATTAACGAGCAGAAAATAAAGCCGTCTTGTCAATTTCATTATCCACCATGACAGGACAGAAGCTCCCATTCACAAACGCATCTTTACGCTAAACAACTTTCCCATTGTTGGTGCGCAATTAAGTTATATTATAACATTTTTTTCCATGATAATGATTATTATATCAATGGTATGGTAATCCTATTGTTGGTTGGTATTGCATGCCGAGGGAAAGAAAGAACTTATGTTAAACCATCTAACTGGGTAATGAGATACGTTTTATAAAACTGAATATTTATTTATCTGTCGATATCCAATAAAATGTTTCATTAAAATATTTGTATATAATAAACAATTGTTGTGAAATTGTGCATTTTTTTCCTTTTGTTCCTTTTTGGGCTCTATATATAGCAATATATCTTTTTGTAGTGTACATAATCTCATACAATTTCGGGTTCAGAAACTAAAAATCATGTGATAAATTAAAACATTTTTCCCGGAAATGAATATAGTCTGGCAACTAGAAACCTTACCATACTCATGAACTAAGTATACTAGGACGGTTCATAAGATGACCTGGCTATTTATTAACCGGTCTTAAAGGTTTATAAATAAACATTACTCTTTGGCTCATACTATAAACTCTTAATTGGTTTTTAAAGACGTTATTCCAAAACTGGAATTAATATATTTGAAACTTGCCATTTCTCGATATAGCAGTTGCATGCACGAGGATGAAAAAAAGTTATCTTCTTCTAATTTATTTTTTAATTACCGGCCTTTTTTAGCCCCCTACATATCTTGAATTCTGCTACTTGCCACGAGTTCGTGGTTTCTTGACTTTAGCCAGGTCTTAACTTTAGTTAATGCACTGCAGCGCACTTATTACATAAGAAATGACTCCATCGCCATATCTATTAAGTGGGAGGGGTAAATATAAAGGAGTTGACTCTAGAGCTAGCGTGGTAGATATAATAACGAAACATTTCCGGCAGCACATTAAAGGAACTATGATTTATCAAGAGAATAGAAGGAAGGTTCTCCGATGAAAAAGAGAAAGAGAGATACTACTGTTCTATACTTGGGTAACATCTCGAATGCCCCTCAAGCATTTTGGATCCTGTAGAGAAATGTTTGTTTTGCAGAGTAAATATAATACAAAAATTAACCGGCCCATTGGCAGCTGGGTAAAGTCCTCGCCTACCAAACCAAAGATCCCGCGTTCGAATCCAGCCCAGGGGCGACTCCAGGCCAGAGTTTCGGGGGTCACCATAGTTTCGGGGGGGGGGCACCAGAGTTCCCGGGGGGGGGGGGGCTCCAGAGGCTCTTGGGATAAGGAGTACCCCCAGGAAAAGGGGGGTTCATGGGTCTCGTGCCGGAAATTCGTAACAAACTATGTTGAAAAAATGACGTGTTAATATTAGTGGTTTAGAAGCAAAAGTTTGCCTTCTAAGAAGAGCAATTTTTTACTAAGTTCATATTTCCCTCGTAGATTACCACTAAGTTTCGACTAATTCCATAATTAATTTGATTTAAATTCGTATTTAGTTTTTGGTTTTAAACACCGTTTTATTTTATATAAAATTTAACTGGATTTTAAAGAAAAATAACCTAAACTTGAAAAATAAAAAAGCAGCAAAATAATTTAGGCTCATAATTTTAGGTCTACGACAAAGTAATATGCCGGGTTTCTGGGGGGGGGGGCAATTGCCACTACTGCCCCCTACCCCCCCTCCCCTTGGGGCCGCCAATGATCCAGCCAGGATAAGATTTTCACCTCCCATGGCGTGGTTGTAAGTGTTCGTCTACATAATAAATAGGTAGTAATTGGCTTTGGCTGTTACCTATACAGACATAATCATAATTATTATTATCAGAAAGAAAGCCTTACGCTTCTTTTAAATCTTCTACGGGCGAACAGAAAGTGTAACACAGGTGATGGTAGAACTATGTAGGGAGCCGTTGGAGAATTGGAGGCTACACGCAAGGCTTACATTTGCCTACTTGAGAAATTCAGATCACGCGAGTTTCAGAATTAAATGGAGGATATTATTTTGACCTCTCACTATATCTCCAGAACTGATATTTGCGACAAAATGAGATATATCCACTGCCAAATTTTAGGTAAAAAACTTACTACTTTGCATGCACCATTTGGGATTTTCAGAAATACCGCGTGTCACTATCTTAGGTCAATTTGTTTACATATAATACACCCCTGTTCTCCCCCCCCCCACGACCTCCATTTCCCTATTCCCTTCCCTTTCATGGCTGGTGTCCCTACACCCCCTGCCACAGACCTCCGTGGTGGCGGCTCGTAGGGTAATATGTGGTAGTGTGCTTGTTTTCGCGGACATCTTTCGCGACAAGAATAGTATAATACTTGTCCTAGTAAACTTGTGCTTACTTGGCTTTCAGAAATGCATGCATTATAGGTTTAACTATAAACGTAGAGCTGTGGGAACATTCGGCGAGAAATTAAGTCCACAGAATCTCATTGAACTAAAACAATTCAGTCATTTACTAAAGCATACATGAATCATAGACGAAAAACTTAATATTGACGCTGAAAATACATCCAGTAACCCATTCTAATTATAAAGTCACATACATGTGTACGATAGGAAGCAGCTGGTGGGTTCACAGTCTCCCCGCCAAAGGTTTTTTAACATCAACCAGGAAAAGCCTACCCAGTAGAAAAAAATCTATTCATCTTTTTAAGGTTACGATGCGTCCCTAAATCACTTATCAGCGATTGTAACTTACGTGGTGTCTATAATATCATCTGTATCCAGATCCCTAAAGACCATGACTATCTACGGATTACAACAGAATTTCTCACCTCTTTCAACTCTTGATCCGAGTAACTTTTTCCGAATTAAAGTTCTTATGCCGGGAAAAATTTAGTTTCGGTAAATCACCTCGAGAATAATCGACTTTTTGGAAATTTTCAGGTATGCATAAGCACATGGTGCCTAAAGAGGATGGAGCACAAGTTGTGTTCGTAAACGATAACGTGAAAGTTATTTTACTCAATGAAACAGACTCTTATTACGCGTTCAAAGCAATAAATATACATTAACCACTCATCTGGCTATGTCATATATATATATATATATATATATATATATATATATATAATGTCTTCTGAGAAAACGCACTCGGTGAATAAAAACTGTCGTTGACGATGGCGGCTTGCCCGTCGAAACGTCCGCAAATTATTCTGTGAGTGTCCTTTTAATTTTCGTGTGCCTGTGTTTTAAAAGTATATTTATATTTGTATATATATATAAATATATATATAAATTCAAACTTACAGGAGGTAGGAGAAAGAGATAAAGAATTCGTTCTTACGGGAACGTTTCGAACCAGTTGGTCCTTAGCCAGCTCTAGAAGCACTTCTGTAGTAGTTTTGTTCTGAAGTAGTGTATCTCCTCCAACTGAAGAAGGGTCCTTAGCCCGAAAGCTACCCCTAAGCAGTGGACACCGGTGTCGTCATGGATCATCTGCCAGATATATATATATATACGTAATGGACGGTTGCTCCGGTGGTGGGTATGCCGTATTCGTTCGTCATGCTGATTTTCGGTACGCTTGCGGAGCTACTGCCTGCCCTCGAGGCATCCTTATATTTTAATCTTCCGCCGTTAGGTTGTATCAAAGATTACTTACACAAGGGAACCCACGTGTTCTGCTAATCTTTAGCGTAGCAAGGATAATAAATTCAATGTGAATTAAATTTAGCTACCAAATTTAAATTTAAAGCTAAGTTGTAACGTTTAATTTAAAAAAATAAAAATCGCTATCGCTTCATCACCGGGAATTTAAATTCTTTGTGATTTTAAAGAAAACACATTTTAGGTAACTGGATATAATTTATATTATAAAAAGGAGAAATATGTTGCAAATTTGATACAAGCAAGTCGCTTGGTGAACGTATTCTTTGGACCTATTTGGTCAAATTGGCGAGAGGAACCCTCCGAGGTAAAATTTTAATGCGGAAACCTGAAAAAAACATCTTTTGTACTGACATGTCTAGATGATATTAATTTTTTATATAGATAAGAATTGCAGATTACCCCAATAGTGATATATTTCATAAGAATGAGTTGTTAATTGTGCATCAAAACATCCAGTGTCTTAGATCTAATTTTGATTTATTTGTAGCATATGTACGCAGCATTTCGTATTTGCCCAATATTATCGTACTGAGTGAAATTTGGGTCTGTGAACAAGAGCATGATATTTATAAATTAACTGGGTACAAATATTGTTCTCGCTGATGTGATAGCAGCCGAGCCAGAAGTGTTATTGTTTATGTGAAAAATACAATCGATTGTTACTCGAACGTAATTCAAACTGTTAGTGCTGATTTTGTTCATGTAAACCTTAAAACTTGAATTCATTGATTTACATTTACTTAGTATCTATAGAGATCAAAATTTTTCAATTATTCAATTTTTATCTGAATTTGAGTCAGTTATCAATACTCTAAGAGGCAATTTAATTGTTATTGGTGATCTTAATATGAATACCATGGTATTACAAATGACTCAGATCATTCTTTAAACTTAATGAGTTCTATGGGACTGTCTTGTTTGACCGATATACCGACTATAGTAACCCCAAAATCTGCTACTTGTACAGATAATTTGTTGTTAGGCTGTATAAAATGTGTATGTATGGCATTCAAGCAGATGCGCTTCATGAAGCAATAACAGATCACTCCTTGATACTCTATTCTATCCGTAGTAAAGTGATTTTAATCAATGAAAGAGTAACCGTAACCCCAGCCAAAACTAAAATAAAATATGACCTCTTCAAAAATAAAATAGCTGAAGTAGACTGGAGCCCAGTTTTAAATAAAAAGGATGCAAAAAAGGCTTTTTACACAATTCATGGTGTACTTCTAGATGTTTTATCCTCGTCCAAATTTCCAGTCAAGTATCATGGTGCAGGAAAAAAGCAAAAGCCTTGGACGACTAATGAACTTCTCAAACAAACTGAAAGGAAAAACTATTTGCTTAAAAAGCATAGGCGCCATCCTTCAAGCGAGAGTTTGGCTTAAGCATTTATTATATCTAGGAATAAATTTAAAAGTTAGCTTAGGATAGCCTCTAACCACCACTACTATTTCAACGAACCAAAGGCAACTACAAGAACCAATGGGACATATTCAAAGAAATATCTGGCCAGATGTCACCGAGTCCCCAAACAATTTGCCTGTAAATAGATGGTACAGCTACAAGTAATCGAAATGTTATAGCCAGAGAAATCAATTACTATTTTGTTAGCTATTACGATAGAAATAAGTGCAGCAATGATAATTTTGTTAATTGATTTGTTTCTAAATGTTGTAAGTATTCAAAGAGTGCTGATTCATTTTATCTGCAACCTGTCATTTCTTATGAAATAGTTAAGTTAGTGGGATCCTTCCCTATTTACAAAGCACCTGGTTATGACGAATTTAATAGTAAACTTCTAATAATCGCTTTAAATGACTTAGCACCCATCCTTTCGCACATTTACAATATGTTTTTTAAGTGGTGTTTTTCCTAATGGTCAAGTCTTAATATACATATAAAAGGGGATCGGTTAAATATGCAGATTTATCGACCTATTTCATTGCTGTCAATATTTTCAAAAATATTAGAAAAACTGTCAAGATTGGTCAAATTTCTTGATAAAACACACTTCCTTAGTCATAATCAATTTGGATTCTTCTGTGGGAAGGGAACTGAAGATGCGCAGAAAAATTACTTTACTCATGTATACGAGTCAATTAACTCAAACAGACGCACTGCCAGCCTATTTATTGACATTACAAGGGCATTTGATACCATTGATCATAAGATACTAATATTTAAGCTTAAACGGGCAGGCATCAAAGGAATACATCTAAAATTGTTTTCTAGTCATTTAAGTTCAAGAAATCAGTGTATAAAATAGATAATATTTGTAGTGATTATAAAGTGATAACTTCTGGAGTTCCTCAAGGCTCAGTCCTGAGTCCAGTCCTTTTTCTAATTTAAGTAAACTACCAATGTAATTACCAATTCAACAGTCATATGACAGCATTTGCTGATAATATTGCTTTATAATACAGGGATTTAAACTGGGAGGACGTAAAACATAATATGCAATTAGCGAATCAAAATGTTTGGATCATCGTGAAGAATAAAATACGCTGGGATAATTCTGAAAAAATAAGCAATCTCGAAATATCCTACGATATCGGCAAATAGCGAAGAACTGGAGTAGGTGCCCTAACTATGGGCGATCTGATTGAATAATGATCAAAGTTGCACATGCTCAAGTTAGGATAGTGAGATTGAACGTAGAAAGCAGCTGATGAGACAATGGACGCACATGCAAATGTGTTGCAATGAGGGTATATTTGCACTCGTTATAAACTCCAGCATGGCAGGTTATGACTTCAAGCGACGAATAAAATTAAGGTAATTAACCCAATACGTTTACGAGTAGGGAAGGTTTGTGACCTTTATTAATTAGTGAACCGGATGATAGGTAGCAAGGATGGATAGGACCGCCAGAGTGAGGACCTTCTGTCGACGCCATACTTAGATCAGCTGTGACATCGGACTAAAGTATTGAGATTCAGGTGGGCAGAAACCTCCGTGCAAGTATGAGCCGGCCATTTCAACTTCCATTGAGGGGCTATGGTCGGATTCCAAAAGAAAGCAGCTATCCTGATTTTTTTAGAAATGAGCGTAACAGTGTACAATCATAGATACTTTGGGCTTGCCATGAAGAAAAGTTAGTTAATTCTAATGGGCAGCATTTTGCGGCAGAAGAAATAATGGAAATATATAATGCAAGTGATGAAACGTAATCTATGCACGTATACAACAAACAAGTATTTTGTCGCGGGAAATTTTACGTATAAATAAATAAACAATCAGTGGAATAACAAAAATATGGTTGCACTAAAACGAACACTTCAACGATATATGCATACGAGACTTCAGGATAATATGACGCTGAATTTAAGGCCTTACTATCGGTTTTAAACTCATAAATAATGGGATATTTCAACGATTGAAAGGTAAACGTTGACAGCACTTTCATGAAAACTATCTTCGATACTTATTCAACACTGGGCAAAAAGTTACTCAAATCATCCCTGGTCATAATGTTTTACAATAAAATCTGCGATTAACGATAATTTTATTACAATGTCTGTGCGGTACAAAATTTTATTGAATGAACCGAAGGATCATATAACACGAAACACATAAATACAAAATAGCACTCTTCTTTTGTTTCCATGCGGTGAAGGCTGCGTATACGTTAGCTACGAACTATAGTTCCGGGAAGGCTGGCCGGCGGGGGGAGGGGGGGGGGCACACCTTAGCACTTCTCAGGGCACACGACGTGTTACGAGCGAGTCACTGACTGAGTTCTTCTTCAGTTCTTTGAATCAGAGTAAAACTCTGAGGGTTTGGATAACAAAAGGCGCTCTCTAGTGGCAGTCTAAATGCGCAAAAAGGCGCAAACAATAACGAAACGAAAAGAAACGAAACATACCGGCCCCCTCGGTCCCTTAGGACCTACAAATAATAAGAGGAAAGTGAAGGAACTAATTGAGAGGAATAGGAAAGACTTTGGTTGCAGGGCGGGAAAGGGTAACTTCGCCAACCTCCTCGTGTGCGTAGATGTACAACTCTGACGACACCATCCCTTCCCGGCGATGTAGCCTCTATCCTAGCGAGAGTCCAGAAGAGAGGTGGTGTTTGAGGGTTGTAGATTAGAAAAAATTGCCGATCTTAAAAAAATTCCTTCCTTTTTGGAACGCTGCTGGAGGGTATTCAAATATTCGAAATACCAGGGTCTCCAGAAATGTTGTGGGAGGGCATGTGCCATTTGCCACCGAGTGAGTCTGTTTAAGGGAAATCCGAAAATCGTTCTTCCGGGACGGCCAAAAGGGAGGTTTCAACCAGAAAATGTCCTGGAGTGAGGGCTGAGACCTCGTGGGGATCTGTCGAAAGCGGTGTTAGAGGTCGTGAGTTCAAAAATGCCTCCACCTTTGTGGTAAGGGTGATGAATTCTTCCAACGTGAGAATTTGTTTCCTAATTACTCTAAAAAGATTTTACACTTTTGATGGCACTTTCCCAATACCACCTTGATGAGAAGCTGCTGAGGGGAGAAAATGGAAGTTTATTTGGTTCTCTGGTGCGAAATTAGTCATTTTGGACTGAAAATCTCTTTAAGAATAATGATTAAAGAATTCTCTTCGCCACTGCAGCTAATTTAGCTGAGGCACATTTAAAGTTAGTCCCGCAATCTGAATATAAATCCGTACAAAGTCCCCTTCTGGAGACAAAGCGGGTGAGGGTAGCAATGAAGGCATCAGACGGTAGGTCAGTGACCACTTCGAAATGGACAGCTTTGGTGGATAGACACACAAATATGCATAAATATGCTTTGATAAACTGCACTCGTTTAACGTGGTGGAGCTTTATCTGGAACGTACCTCCATAGTTCATTTTACATTTTAGAAATGGGCGTGTGGGGCAGACTCGAGGCTCTAGTAGTATTTCCCATTAAAGGTGGCACATTTGTGGGCTTGCATCGGTAACAGCGTAAAAATTTGAAAATTCTGCTACGTATTACCGAGCGAGCTGATAGAATCCAATACTGCCAACATAAAATAGATTGTAGTAGTTGAGGTCCAGCATGCAAATACGTTACATGATAACAATAAATGAGTAGATTCACGATATGATATGGTTTCGGCGATATTATGGGCTAATTTATATCGTAGCCCAAGTGTGAATGATACAATCTTCCTCCCGCTCTGAGCAATCCATCCTTATCTAGAAACGGGGAAAGAAGACAGATATTCAGGCTACAAGGCCGATTGTGATGAAGTTGAGTTCAATCTTCCTTGAAGCAGGAAGTTTGTACGACTTTACAAATGATGGCTGCAGCCCTCTAGGCTATGTAGACCTGATGAACCCTTTTCATTTTATCATTGAGCGAGAATTGTGGCAAAATCGCATAATATATGCTAGGACGCGGAGAAATTTTGTCCATGATGAAAATCTGATGAGCAAGTCCCATTCATGTGATTTTACACTTACAAGGACATTAAGAGGAAACGGCAGAATATCAGGTAAAAATCCATCTTCGATTCTAAAAAAATGAGATATAAGGTTTTCATCAGTGGTTGATGCAAGCCATTTCGATCCCTTCCACCAGAGATGGATTGCAATAAGCTGAGAGGGGAGAAGTCCTCTAGAGGCACAATCAGCTGGGTTTTCCCTTGAGGAAATGTGATTCTAGGAATGCGACGGAGTCCACTCTTGAATTTGCCTCACAAGGTTTGCAACATACGTCTTCAAACGATAGGGTGGTGTTTGTATCCAACTCAGAACAATAGTGGAGTCACAATATGGATATACACTTTCTATAGTCATATGGGAAGAAAGTTTTAAAATGCAATGATTTCACAGTTTAACATAGAGATGAGATCTGCATAGCTCCAAACGCGGCAAGGATATGCGTTTTAGCGGGGAAACACGAGTTCTAGCGACCAGAATGGACACCTTTGGTAATTGGTTGGTGCTTACACTTCGGAAGTAAATAACAGAACGCTTCACAGTGGGCTCAAATCGAAAATCACCGGACAAAAGTCAAAAATTGCTTTAGTCGAGATATCGACTTGAGACTTGGCACATATACACACAAATGATTCTTCATTACGGACGGTTAAACATTTCTCATAGGTGTTACCCGTTACTTAGATACAGAGGCTCAAACACGACCAAATTTCCAAAAAAGCGCCCGCTCTCATTTTTCTTCGAGAATCTTAAAAGTTGAGCAGATATAGAAGTAATGCAAGGACTTTTATGAAATAAAAAAACATACCTATTTGTAAACAGGGTAACATACCTATACTATGCATAACTTTCAGGCATTTTTGCCCATATTTGAGTGCTTTTACGTCACAAAATGGCGGACCCTTTTTTTAGGCAACATTTTACATAAAATAGACAATATAATCCTTATTCGGAATTGGTCTCTGGGATACTTCATCAGAGTATTATTTAAAATTTTTTCTAGATTATTCCGTAAAAATATTTGGAAAAAGTTTGCGATGCCGAGAATAAACTCGATTCTTCGATCGCGCGTCGCGGCCCGGCTCCGCGCAGCGGGACTTGGAAATACAGTGTTCCCCGTTAGATGGTTCAAGTTGTGTGGGCATTAACTCCTCGAATTCAACATTTTCAGGCTATGCATGTTGTCACTTAATTTTAAAGATTCTAAACTGAAGATTTTGCGAGGACATTGGATCGATAGAATGCATCAGTGCACGCGTAACTGCGACACATTTGTTTTTCTTTGGATAATTTTCGGAATCATGCTGCAAATTATGAACGTCTTTCAACTCTTGAGAAAGAATGCGGGTTCTCGGGGTACCATGCAAGTTTTCCATAGAAAGGCAACATTTGGGATTCCCTTCTTTCCCTTCACCCTCTACTCCCCCACCCCGAACAACACCCTCCGCCTATACTCCCCGAGGGGGGTGGCGCGAAAAGGAACGTTTTCTGACAATGTGCAGCCTTTAAAAAAACATGCCTGCTTGGCAAATTACAACTTGTTGACACTCTTTGTCATCTGATTCTTTGATGCGCCAGAAATAACAATAGTAATTACTCTCCTACAAATAAATTGGGACTGATATTCTAAAAAAAATAATATATCATTTTCAGGAATTACCTTAAGGAAATCATTCTTCCAATATCATTCTTTATAGCTTCTTACAATGAAATTCAAGCTTGAGTTAAAAATCAGTATGATTTCATGAGTTTTTACAAACGATCTGCAATGTAGTATCTTTGTGCGTAATTTAATATATTTTGTAAAGAGTGACATACTAGATCATTATGTTTGAGGGATGGATTAATTAAAGCTTGAGTCTCCAATGGCTTTGCATTTTTATTTCGCAATACTGAGCACAAAATTTAATTACGTCCTATTACAATGCTCTCGACGAAAAGTAAAGGAATATACATAGATGAAAACACAATTAGATTCATCAATAGTATATTGAACAAAACTGGAAAACTGATGTTGTCCTGCATCGAATTTGCTGCGCTAAGTCTTATGCGGAATATGGCAAAAAAAGAGAAAGTATTTTGAAAATAGGATGGTAATTAATGAGAATGGCTTACATTCGTTTTGATGTTGCCAGTACCGTTAAATATCAATTCAATAACATAAATGAAATGCCATTACTTGTAAGATGCTGAAAAGAAAACAAATATAATTTTCTCAAATGATTTTCACCCTCAGAGCATCCTTAGTTTTAACTCACCGAGTCATCTTCAGTTAGTTGACAAATTTCTGAAAGCACTCACCATGTTTATATTTAGGAATGGTTAATAAGGTGAAGAAACAGCTATAAGGAGATGGATTGGACACACGTGTACCGACGCACTCCATGAGAGATAGATGAAGGTGAGAGGCAATGAAGGGAAAAAACCCAAGCAGGGAATACCCGAAGAAAATTAAAGGAGAGGAAGTTGGGTCGGCGGTGTTCTAATGAGGGATTAGCAAGGGTGAGTAAGGGAGCGGTTTAGCAAAGGGTGGTGGGTAGCGGGCTCCTGACAATGCGATCACCTTTTCACTATCCTTTCCTTAACCACGTTAACCCATCCCCGCGAATCCGTCACTATAACACCGTTGACCCAACTTCCTTTGCCGATTGTTCGTCTCAAGCTAAATTCTTAGTCCTCGGACGAATCGTAAATACTACTCATACTTGCTGTTTGATTCTATTGCTTCTTCTTTGTCTTCTATTCGTAATAGTACCCGTAATTCCTTCGGAAGCCTCCTATGAGCCTTCACATTCAAAGTAATGGTGGAGGAAAGCAATGGATCGGACGTGAGCAAATGTCTTTTGAATATGTCCTCATTGGTGGCCATCCTGGAGTGTTTCCGCGTGAATCTTTCTCGGAATATCCTGGCGTCCTTATTGCGAGTCTCCATCGCCTCTACAGTGAGCTGGCATAAGGGAAGAATTGCCCCTTTCGAAATTTCCGATGTATGAGCACTTTATGGATTGTGGTCGGCATTTAGTACCAGGGATAGAGCTCAACGTATAATTCGGCCGTCCTCAGGCAGTACAGTGAAATTGCCTGGTCATTTAGTGGTAGGCCACTTGAAATTGCCTTCAGAATAATTGAAAATATTATTATAAGCTCATTCTCAACTCCTCAAATGAAAATATAAGAGAACATGAATTATCCTCGATAACAGAAGTATAATACTCATCAAGCAAACTCACTGTTGGTTTGTTGAGTGTAATACGTGACAATTACCATATGTAGCTCTCTCTGAACATATAAGGGGATTTACACCATTACCTGTTACATCAGCTGCCAGTTTAGGAGAATCAAAAAAACGTCTAGCTGTGTTTCCATTATTCATATTTCTTGTTCCAGGCCTGAGCACATCTACGATAAAACCCATACGATGTATTCTCACCTGCCATTGCTTAAACCCCAGTCGATACGAAATATGCTAAAGACACTAAAAAAAAAGAATGTAGCAATGCAGCGTCGATAAACCATAAGCATATTTGTCTCCATCTGCCGGTCAATTTTTCATGGCTGTTATGTTAATCCTTTCGGAAGTTATTGCTACGCAGTTGTAACACCTAAATTCTTTTTCTGGCCTTCCCAATGTGCCTGATAAAGTAAATTTTCAATATAAAAGCCTAAAGAGTAAAAATAATGTCGTTAAATGAATACATTAGAGATTTGTAAGAAAATACATGCCTGTCGCTGTAGAAGTACTTGGTAAACAATGATGTACGTTATAAGGCAAAATGATTGTCTCATTGAGCCAATTATTATGATGCAGCAAATATCGCTCGTTATTCCGGGAACACTTTTCCCACTTTCTCATGTAGGGCACCAAAAAATTAATCCAAATGAATTCACGAAGACTTTTTAGAGCGTAATCATGTGATCCTAAATCTAATCTTCATGACGAATAATCAATCAAATATTCTTTTTTGTCATTTAATGATTTTCCCTTCATATCCGTTACATTTGTATGGAGCTCAAGACGCGTGATCTGGTGTGAAGGCATATCACAACACATTTGAGGAAAAACCTGTGTAACGGTCCTCTAATTTAATAAAATATAATATACGAAGGAAAAAAGAAAAAAATGATGATACTTTGAAATAATAGTAAGCAGTAAGTACGCGTGGTAAAAGAATACCAAGAGAAGTTAACAAAATATATACGAACACTAATGAGAAAAGTACGACGCATAATGTGGGTAAAAAACGTCATTGGTGAGAAAGAAGAAATTATAATAAATTGCTTACCTTAAAAAAGAGATATACTTTTGAGAAAATAAACAATACTGCTGTCACCACAAGGAACTGGAGCAGGAAGTATGTCAGTATTTCACGAGCCAAATAACCAGATACCATGGGTTTTCCAAACTCGCGAGAGCACAGGCACCACACTACTTCACCAAAACCAAACTACAACTCCCTGTCAACATGCATTTCTTAAAGGAAGGCGCCACTGGAAATACCCACTTAATACCATCAACGGCAGCCCGGTGTCATAAAACGTTCCTTTTCGCGCCACCCTCCTCGGGGAGTATAGGCGGAGGGTGTTGTTCGGGGTGGGGGAGTAGAGGGTGAAGGGAAAGAAGGGAATCCCAAATGTTGCCTTTCTATGGAAAACTTGCATGGTACCCCGAGAACCCGCATTCTTTCTCAAGAGTTGAAAGACGTTCATAATTTGCAGCATGATTCCGAAAATTATCCAAAGAAAAACAAATGTGTCGCAGTTACGCGTGCACTGATGCATTCTATCGATCCAATGTCCTCGCAAAATCTTCAGTTTAGAATCTTTAAAATTAAGTGACAACATGCATAGCCTGAAAATGTTGAATTCGAGGAGTTAATGCCCACACAACTTGAACCATCTAACGGGGAACACTGTATTTCCAAGTCCCGCTGCGCGGAGCCGGGCCGCGACGCGCGATCGAAGAATCGAGTTTATTCTCGGCATCGCAAACTTTTTCCAAATATTTTTACGGAATAATCTAGAAAAAATTTTAAATAATACTCTGATGAAGTATCCCAGAGACCAATTCCGAATAAGGATTATATTGTCTATTTTATGTAAAATGTTGCCTAAAAAAAGGGTCCGCCATTTTGTGACGTAAAAGCACTCAAATATGGGCAAAAATGCCTGAAAGTTATGCATAGTATAGGTATGTTACCCTGTTTACAAATAGGTATGTTTTTTTATTTCATAAAAGTCCTTGCATTACTTCTATATCTGCTCAACTTTTAAGATTCTCGAAGAAAAATGAGAGCGGGCGCTTTTTTGGAAATTTGGTCGTGTTTGAGCCTCTGTATCTAAGTAACGGGTAACACCTATGAGAAAATTTTGCCGATGGAAAATGATTGCTGATGGAAAGTCTGACGACGTATCTTCCTGAGGAGTTGTATTTAAATGTTGATACAAAGTTCTCTCCCGCCTATAGTTTTTCTGGGGAGCAAGAAGAGTGAGGTGGTTCCTCAATTTACCAGAACGAATTTACCAGAATGGGTGAATGGCGATCCAGATCACTGGTATTCAATAGTATTACATCCTCATCCAGATTTCTCGAGTCTGATGCGAGATGACATAATCGCATCATGACAAATCCAAATATCGTTCCAAAAGCGACAGGTATATCGGGACCAAGGGCTAAGCGATGTCCCGTTATTGCATGTGCAAAGAGATTAGCTCCAATTAACATGTCCACCGGGGAGGAAACATCAAATTTGGGATCTGCCAATACCAATTAGTGTAATGCCTTCTTGACCTCTGACGAAATTGTTGAGCGTGGTAAATTCGAACTTATTTTGTCAACAATTTGCTCAGGATAAGATCAGACTAGTGAATTTCCATTAAGCGCATCGATATTTAAGTGAGTGGTTCCTCTTGTTTGCACGTACGCTTGAGATAATCCACTAATTCGATTTCCAGTCCTGCTGCGCCTTACCATTAAAAGCTGTGCACAGTGTTCGGACATACAGGAAGTTTGGGCTGCGGAGTCCAGTATTCCCCGCACTTCGCAGTATTTGCCTTGATGAGTTGCAAGTTTTACCAGTGTCGTAGCGAGAAGTATTGACGTTGTCGGTTGGGCAGCTGAAAATCCAACGTATGTGGTGGACTGCGCATTTTGTGATGGTGGATTGGATAATTGCGATGGTTTATTGCTCTTCAGCGACGTCCTTGCAAGTTCAGTTTTATTTACTGGGTGAGATGTATCGATATGCAGCAAAGAATGGTGCCGTTTTCCACATACTCTGCATACTCTCGTAGATTTACAAGAACTTAAGAGTGAGAAGACCCCAAGCAATTATAGCACCATATATTATAGCAATAAGCGCCGTATATTTTGGTATCTTTTAAAAAGCAAGTCTCAAGATACTTGATAATTTCTAGCTGAGATAGGGAAACCCTTGACTACTTTTAGGGGTTTGCCACGTAGGGAGGAGAGAAGATACTGGAACTTCTCAATTTCAGAGAGACATTCATTTTGATTGATTGTTTCTTCGAATAAATTTGAAATATATATCCAACAATTGAGATCTCAAGAGAAGTGAGGCTAATCGAATTTGGGCAACCTCAATGACGTAGTAGGCAACGGCGAGGCAGCTGAAGGAGCAGTATTACTTCGAACGTCTCATTTTCTTCCGATCTCAATAGCGTCCTAATTGTAACCTTCACATCACCATGAATGTCCGATATTTCATCGGAATAGAGTCCAACAGCTTGATCATTGATTTCGGAGGTTTCACAGTCGAGGTTTAACTTTTCAAGAAGCTTCTGAAAATTATATACTTTTGTTCCACTTCCTCTAACAAGTAACTTGTAAGTAAGAACGTAATTTTTCTCTTTTTTGTTCGGGAAGTCGAGTAGCAGTAGGAGGTAGAAGTTGTTCAGCATAATCTTTTATTGTGTCAAATCTATTTTATATTAACTCTGCTTGGCGAGAGAAATCAACATAACGCATGGCGATGTGTGTTTACGTGTGCGAAGACTGAAGAAAAAACAGCTGTTTGTAGAGATAGCGCGTGAGTGCGCGGAGCGGGCGAAGAGCAGCGGTCGACCTTCGAGAGAGCAGCTCGGTTTTCTGGCGGCGAGCGATGAACACTTACGCACGAGGAGCGGGGTGGGGGAAGTATAAGGAGGTAGGATCAGGGCGTTGGGAGAATCGAATTGGCTCAAAGTAACTCAATGCGAAAGAAATTTCCCCGAATAACCGCCACCGGAGTGCGCGTACATTTATAATATATTGCGATCCACATAGATAGATATGTCAAAGCGATTAGAGCACAATAAGAGAGAAATTACATTAACAAGCACTAATATAACTTATTTTAAATGTGGTAAATTAGAGCAATCATCAGAAAAAAGAGTGCTAAAAACCTAGAGCCAGAGTTCAATATTTAGTTACATACGTCCTTAGAATAACGACTTAAATGAAACCGGCCCGAAGGACAAAACCTTATGTGCGGTACAAAATTATATTGAATGAACCGAAGGACCGTATGACACGAAACAAATAAATAATAATTAGTGCTCTTCTTAGACAACGGTTACACGAAACATATAAATACAAATTATTACTCTTCTTAGACCGCGGTAATTAACTAAACAGTACTTAAGTTTTATTTCCATGCGGCGAAGGCTGCGTAGTTCCGGGAAGGCCGGCCAGCACACCTTAGCAATTCTCGGGGCACACGACGTGTTACGAGCAAGTTACCTCCACTATCTCCCACTGGCTGACACTGACTGACTGAGTTCTTCTTCAGGTTTTGACTCCGAGTAAAACTCTGAGGGTTTGGATAACAAATTGCGCCCTCTCATGGAAATCTAACTGCGCTAAAAGGTGCAAACGAAACGAAAAGAAACGTAACAATGTCTATAAGATTATGTAAATCTCAACCTGAAGCCATCTGTACCACCAGTTCAAACTATATGCGTATTAGAATAAAGAGAATAGCGTAAATTTGGAGTAATTAAATGAAAGGAAAGCACAATTGCCTTCAACTCGTACACCCCGATACAGAAATCAGTCCTAAAAATCCAATTAACACAAATGCGTTATGACCCTGTAGAGTGCAAGTAGGTTAAAAGCTCCACTACTGGGCTTAAAGTTCAGGACTCCAGTCCAAGGGATACCTTTGATCAATAAATGATAAATCAATCCTGCGTATTTTTGGGGAATCAAAACCCTAGGAAAACTTGCGAAGAAAAAATTAATCCCCTTCCCGTAATGCGAAAACCATGCACGCAGTGAGCTTTGGGTTAACTCAATTCTCATTTTCAAAACGAAATATTAAAAATGAGAGTTGATGAACCAAATTTTTAGAACTGAGACAATCAAATGAAAACTAAACTCCTTACTATTTTACATTTTACTAAAGTGGGTAATAGTACAAAGTAATGACTTCTTTCTCTAAGGCTCGGTATGTCAAGGAAACCATTTTGCATGAGAATAGGGCCTGCTAACTTCGTTTATGTTTGGAAACTAATACGAATTAGAGTGTGTAAGAGCTGAAAGATATTTATCGTTAAGATTATTTAATAGGATAGTGTTAATATTTCAGGTGTCTCCGAGAGCGCCGCTAACGCCGGTTCTCAGTCGATCAACTCCGAAGCCGATTCCTATGCCATCCCTGGGGGAGTATTAGACGGCGGAACTTCTGGAAGCGCATCCAACGCAGGGTCCGGGTACACCAGACAATACGGAGGCAGACATCGGCCACCTCATCAACCGGGTTAACACCGCGCTTGAGGGGGTGCAAGAGTTTCAAAAAACCATCTCAGACGAAGGTTTCGTAAATTCAATGTCGCCAGGTGAGGTGTGGTGCATTTAATGAAGCGACAACGAAAAGATATTATGTTGTTCGTACATTAACAATCTGAAAATAAGGCTACCATATCAATATTTTAAATCACCGTGACAAGACAGAAACTCTAATTCACCAGCGCATCTTAACGTTAAAGAACATTCAAACTGCTGGTGCGTAATGAAGTTATGTTAAAACATTCTTTCCATAGTCGTAATTTTACAATCAATGTGAAAGTAATCCTATATTTGGTTGGTTAATGTATGACGAAGAAAAGAAATCACTTATGTAAAACCACCTAACAGGGTAATGAGATATTTTTTTAAATATAAATATGCTTTTATTGCCGATGTCATACCTATATAAAATATTTTTAATATTTGCAAAATAGACATGTTTGGTGAAATTGAGCAATTGTTTGCTCAGATGTGAGCGTTCTCTATAGTAATAAATCCATTATTAGTGTGCATAAAATCATACAATTTCGGGCTTAAACCCTATCAATCATGCAATATATTTAAAACAATTTCCCAGAAAATAAATATATGGTCTGGCAAGTAGAAACCATACCAAACTCTTCAACTAATTATTATTTGAACCGTTCAATGAATTAACTAGTTATTGATTTTCCTGGCTTAAATGTCTCTCGTTATGCTTTGGCTCATATTCGAAAAACAAAATGGGATTTTAAGACGATTTTCCAAAATGTGAATAAATTTATTGGAAACTTGCCTATTTTCGATAAAGCCTATTTTAAAGCCTATCGATTGCCTATTTTCGATAAAGCAGTTGCATGTCCGAAGTTAAAAAACCATTATAAATTTGTAATTTATGTTAAAAAAGACGGTATTTTTAGGCACAAACATATCTTGAATTCATACACTTGACGCGAAATCGTGGTATCTCGAATTTAGTGAAGAGTTAACTTTAGGTAATGCATTGCAGAACACTTATTACAAAATAAATCACCCCACCACCATATCTATAAAGTGGGATGGGTCAATATAAAGGAGTTGACTTCAGACCTTGCCTGGAAGACATACATACAAAATAATTAAGGCGTTACATTGAAGAAACTATGATTTAACAAGCAAATAGTCGTTTTCCGTTGTTTTCGGAAGGTTTTCCGTTGAAAAAGTGAGAGTTACTTTGCTCTAGTTAGGAAACATGTCGAATACGCCTCGACATTTTTGGACCCTGTAGAGAAATGTGTGATTCACAGAGTAAATAAAATAAAAATTTACCGCCCCGATTGTGGCTAGGTAAAATCCTCGTCTGCCGTACAATAGGTTTCGCGTTCGAACACCACCTGGATACGATTGTCAAATCTGATTTGACGTAGAAATATATAATAAAACAGTTGGACTATGAAAATATAGTTGGTTTAATCGAGCACTTCAGCGAATTGTGCATACGAGACTTCAGGATAATATGAACTGAATTTAAGTCCGTAACTATCGTTTTTAATCGATCGAAGGAACTACGATTTATCAAGCGAATAGAAGGAAGGTTCTCCGATGAAAAAGTGAAAGATACTACTGTACTCTAGTTAGGCAACATCTGGAATACGCCTCGAGCATTTTGAACCCGGTGCAGAAATGTTATTCGCAGAGTAAATTAAATACAAATTGACCTCGGTGGCGGAGTGGGGAGGCGCTATCCTTCAGATTCAACGGTCGCACGTATGAATCCCGCCTGGGAAGGATCTTATCCTCCCAGGGCTTGGTTGTGTACGTTCGTCTTTATAATAAATAGGCAGTAATTGGCTTCGGCTGTTACATATAGGAACATTATCATTATTATCGTTACAATGGAAACCCGTACGCTTCGGTTTAATCTTCTCCGAGCGTAAAGAGAGTTTCACGCAGTTGATGAAGGAACTAGGTAAGGATCCGTTTGAGACTCTGAGTCTACACGCTTTACTTACTAGAGACGTCTTACTATAACATACCGGACACCTTCTGGAATTCAGAGTAGTCGAGTTTCAGTACGAAACGGAAGATGTTATTTTGACCTCGCGCTATATCACCAGATCCTATATAGACGACAAAATGAGATATATGCAGTGCCAAATTATTGGTGCAAATATTTCTTCTTTACTTGCACCATTAATGATTGTTCACAAATACCGCATGTCAGTATCTTAGGTCACATTGCTCACATATAGTACACCTTGCTGTTCTCTTCCAACTCCTTGTCCCAATTCAAATCTCATGATTCTCATGGAACTCAAAAAATGCAGTCATTTACGAAAGCATGCGTGAATCATGGGGGATGAACTTAATATTGACGCAAAAAATGCATTCAGCAACCCATTCTAATTACATAATCAAATGTATGCCTACGATAGAAAACAGCTACACAGGCAGGTTTAATGGTTTTTAACATGAACCAAGATAAGACCATCCACTTTTAAAAAATCCACTCATTGATATAAGGTTACGATGCGTCCCTGCATCGCATTTCATCGAGGGTAGTTTACGTGGTGTCTACAATCGCATCTGTATGCCCATCCCTTAAGATCATGACATTCAACGGATTACCACAGAGTTTCTCAACTCTTTCGATTCTTGATCCGATAAATTTCTCAGAATTTAAGTATATATGCTGGGATATGTTTAGCTTTCGGTAAATTGTCGAGACCATAATTCGTCTTTTCGAAAGTTTTGCGGGTATGCATCAGCACATGTTGCCTTAGGGGACGGAACAGAAGATGTGTTTGACAACGATAACATGAAAGTTATTTTATTCAATGAAACACGCTCTTTTTACGATATTTTAATTACCTTTGGATTCATCTGCGTTTTGGTATAAATAACTCCCTTGCAAGTATAATACAAATAACTGTGAAAAATTTTGTGCTCATAAAATTCACTCGGGTAACATATTAATGATTGCGCAATGAATATCTAAAACTACATTAATACCAGTAACTTATCCCGAAAGCGAGTATCTGTATGAAATACATTTGTTAAATCGACAGAAACTTAAGACTCACATTAGCATATCAATACATGAACATAAAAACAAACTCTAAATATTATATACATACAAATCATACGTATTTCATTCATAAGATAATAATAAAATAAAAAGTAAACTTGATGTTCTGATGAGAGTTGTGGTATTTCACGTTGAGAGAAGTTAATTTCCATACCCCTCAGAATATTTTTAATGAAGTGACCCGGAAATTTACTCCACAATCAATTTAAAGATGACGCAGCGAGATCAATATCTTGCGAATCAAAATGTTTCGATCTTGAAAGACAATAATAAAATAAAAAGTAAACTTGATGTTCTGATGAGTGTTACTTTGTGGTATTTCCCGTTGAGAGGAGAAGTTAATTTCCATACCCCTTAAAATATTTTTAATGAAGTGACCCAGAAATCTACTCCACAATCAATTTAAAGATGACGCAGCGAGATCAATATCATGCGAATCAAAATGTTTCAATCGTCTTGGAGTAAAAAACTTGGGGATAATTCTGAAAAAATAGGAGTTTTCGAAAAATCATACAATGGAAAGTCAGCCGCAAAGGGAGAAGTATTGGAGTAGGTGTCCTAATGGTGGGAGATGTTATTGAAGCGGCACATGCTCAAGTTATAATACCTAGTAAAATTGAATGAAAAGCAGCTGATGACACGATGAACGCACATTCAAATTCGTTGTATCGATGGTGAATTTGCACTCATTATAAATGCAAGCACTGCAAGTCATGACTGCAGAGCGACGACTAAAATTAAAATAAGTGAAGCCATGCATTTAGGAGTAGGGGAGGTTTGTGACCTTTATTAGTTAGTGGAAAGGGCGATTGGGAACAAGAATGAGGTCTAGGACCTCCAGGGTAATGATATTCTGTCAACGCCTTTCTAAGGTCAGCTGTGACATCAGGATGGATTGATGCGATTCTGGTGGGTAAAGACTATGAGCCGGGCACTTCAACTTACATTGAGTGGCTTTGGTTAGATTTCATAAAAAAGGAGGTATCTTTTCGATTGGAATACCCTCTGATTATTTCGAAATGAGCGTAACAGTGTACAATCATCCACACCTTTTGCTTTGCAAGTAGCAAATGTTGGTTAATTCTAATGGAATGCATTTTGCATCTTAATACATAAAGGTAAAATATTTAACAAGTGATGAAGCTTATTCATTGTACAAAATCCAGAAATAACAATTTTTGCTGCGTAAAATGGTTACATAGAAAAAAATAAACAACCAGTTAAACAATGAAATGTTGGTTGTACCAAAAGAGAACTTTACGAAATATGCATATGAGACTTCAGAATTATATGAGATTTAATGTCAGGCCGAAACTATCGGTTTTAAAATATTAGGTAATCCACCACCCACAATTTACCACTTGGGACTCTATTTCATTAGCAAGATGCTAATTTTGCAATTTATGCGATTATATTTCCAGTGATAAGGGAAAATATACTTACAGATGACGTATGATTAAACCAAATTCAATAGATGAGGCGGCTGAGAGAGCAATATATATTTATTCGAATAAGGGAAAAGATGGTAAAATTGATATGAAAAGTCATTCAACATCGTTTGACGACTTTAACACTCATCTATTTAGATGTTTCCACACAAGAATTTTCCCTTACGATTAGACTAAAACCTTCGTATCATTTTTCTTGATATTAAAATGCTCAGCACTGGAATTATAATAAATAAAAACATTTTTTCCGAGGAGGATAAAAGGTAAAAAGTAATTGTTCGGGTTAAATATCACACCATAATTAAAATCTAACAAAACATTGTCTTATTTACCTACAGATAACATAAGAGAGCTCTTAGAGATACATCCATTATGTCATGATCAACCAAAAATACTGGTTTATGTCGGTTATTCTTACAAATATCCTTATCCTTACAATATGCAAATCTTGAGATGAGATGCAAAATGGGTGAATTATTAATTCGGTAGCTGCAGATGGGGATGGGATGAGTACATAGCATCACGTTGAAAATGAACGAGACCATAGTGGAAAAATTAAATGTGGAGTGAAGAAGTTGGAAGTGTGTTGCTGGGGGAAGAGTGGATTGCAGGAGGGAAAAGATTGGAGTAACCAGTAACGAGTTAGAGAGAGAGAGAGAGAGGAGGAAATAAGATGGAAAAAAATGCCCAGGTAATCAGAAGGGTTAGCCTCCCACGGTGGGGATAAGATATGCGACCAAAGACCCTAATGCATGAGTGGTTATTTTTCGAGGTCGTGTTGCTTTGGACTAGTGGAGGGAGGATGGAGAGGTGCGGAAGGAAGATGGCATGAGTTCTGCGGAGTGGGGAAGAGGCAGGAGGTGCCCGAAGGGAGTGCGGCGTATATAAGTGACCAAGACGGCTGACTACACTCGTCTTTTCGTGCAGAGATCACAGGACAAGTACTTATCATCCTGCTAACAGATTACCCAGGAGGAGTGATTCGCAAATTTACAGGCATTCTCAACGTTCTGAATATGGTGAAGTTGGCAATTATTCTCGCCGTTGCTTTGTGCATCGCTGTTGGCCTGGTCTGCTCACAAGGCAAGTTTTCAATTAAAAAATCTCATAGAGCTTACCTAATAATCGAAATAAGGAATAAATTAGTAGCAAACTGCAATATAATTTTACCACGCACTTCAACCTATCATAATGGAAATAAATATTTAGTACAATATTTTTCAAAAAAATAAATCTACGTTTATAAATATGAAATCATAAATAATTTCAACGTCCTATTTAATATTGTTGTAGAAATAATAAGTATGTAAAACGTTGCTTTGCCGTATTCAAAAGCTTACGGGTTACGGGGCATCGAGCTCGCATTCGCTAACTCCTAAATAATGGAAGACTTCAACGGTTGAAAGAAAACGTTGCCTGCATTTTCATGAAAACTATCTACGCTACTCAGTTAAAATGGGTACAGCGTTATTCAAATAATCCTGGGTCTTAATCATTTACATTTAAATCTGTGATAAATAATAATTTTATTATGTCCTTTAGATCATGTAAATCTCGACCTAAAGCCATCTGTACTGTCAGTTAAAACTATATTCAATTTGGAATATACTAGTCTAGCGTAAATTAGGAGTATATGAATGAAAGTATAACACAATTACCTCGAACTCGTCCACCCCAAAATCAGAAGACAGCCCTAAAAATCCAGTTAACGCAAATTAATTACGAAAGAGTAGAGTGCAAGCAGGTAAACTGCTCCACTGCTAGTCTGAAAGTTCAGCATTCCAGTCCCAGAGATGCCTCGGATCACATCGCTCAAAGACAATCCTGAATATTTTTAGGGAATCAAAACCCTAGGAAAACCAGCGTAGAAAAAATTAATTCTCTTTCCGTAATGCAAAAACTATGAACGCAAGGAGCTTTGGTTAACTCAATTCTCATTTTCAAAACGAAATATTAAAATGAGAGTTGATGAACCAAATTCTTTGAACTGAGACGATCTAACGAAAACAAAAATTTGTACTAATTTACATTTTACTAAAGTCTTGATTGCACAAAGAGATGACTTTTTTGACTACGGTTCAATATGTCAAGGAAAACGTTTTGCATGAGAATTGGAACTGCTACCTTCGTTTATGTTGGGAAACTACTACGTCATAGCCTGCGTAAGAGCTGAAAGACATTTGTAATTAAAATTATCTAATAAGAAAGTGTTAATATTTCAGAAATCAGGATTATAGAAGTAATAATTCACCCATTTTGAATCTTATCTCAAAAATAGCAATTCTCTGTAAGAATAATCGACACGAACCAGTATGTTACGTTGATCATTGCATAAAGGATGTGTCTCTAAGAATTCTATTTTTATTTTAGATAATAAGACAATGTTTTGCAAGGCTTTAATTATGGAGTGATATTTAATCCGAAAAATTTTATTTACCTTTTATCCGCCACGATAAATATATATTTTTATTTATTTAAGTAAATTCCAGTGCTGAGAACTTTAAAATCAAAGACGATGATAGGAAGGTTTTAGTCTAATCGTAAGGGAAAATTCTTGGGTGGAAACATTTAACTAGAAGAGTGTTAAAGTCGTCAAACGCTGTTGGATGACTTTATATCCATTATACCATCTTTACCCTTATTCCAATTAATATATCATCCTGTCTCAGCCGCCTCACCGATTGAATTTGGCTATATCATACGTCATCTGGAAGTACAATTTCCCTTAGCACTGAAAATGTAATCACATTAGGTGCAAAATTTACATATTGCTAATGAAATTGTATCCCAAATGGTAAATTGTGGGTGGTGGATTACCTGATTGTTTACAAGCGTTAGTTACGGCCTGAAATTCAGTGTCATATCATTCTGAAGTCTCTTATGCATATTTCGTTAAGTGCTCTTTTGGTCCACCCGAATTTTCCTTGTACAAATGGTTGTGAATTTAATTCTACGTAAAACAAAACGCAGCAATATTTGTTTTTTGTTAATTATGTACATTTATTACGCTTCATCACTTGTTTTATATTTCGCATTTATTTATTCAGATACAAAATGCATTCCATTAGAATTAACCAACATTTGCTGCTTGCCAAGCAAAAGGTGTCGATGATTGTACACTGTTACGCTCATTCCGAAATAATCAGAGGGTATTCCAATCGAAAAGATACCTCCTTTCTTCTGAAGTCCGTCCAAAGCCTCTCAATGTAAGTTTAAATGGCCGACTCATACTTGCACTGAGGTCTTTACCCACCAGAATCGCATCAATCCATCCTGATGTCACAGCTGACCTTAGAAAGGCGATGACAGAATATCATCACCCTGGAGGTGCTAGATCTCATTCCGGTTCCGATTCGCACTTTCCACTAACTAATAAAGGTCACAAACCTCCCCTACTCCTAAATGCATGGCTTCACTTACTTTAATTTGAGTCGTCACTCTGCAGTTACTGCTTGCAGTGCTTGCATTTATAATGAGTACAAATTCACCATCGATACAACGAATTTGCATGTGCGTTCATCGTGTCATCAGCTGCTTTTCATTCAATTTTACTAGGTATTATAACTTGAGCATGTGCCGCTTCAATAACATCTCCCACCATTAGGACACCTACTCCAATTCTTCTCTGTTTGCGGCTGACTTTCCATTGTATGATTTTTCGAGAACGCCTATTTTTTCAGAAATATCCCAGATTTTTTTTCTCCAAGACGATCGAAACATTTTGATTCGCATGATATTGACCTCGCTGCGTCATCTTTAAATTGATTGTGGAGTAGATTTCCGGGTTACTTTATTAAAATATTAGTCAAATAATCCTGGGTCATAATAATTCACACTGAAATCTGTGATAAACGATAATTTTATTTCAATATCTTCTAGATTATGTAAGTCTCGACCTGAAGAAATCCGTTCCATAATTTAAAAAATATGAGTTTTAGAATATATTGTTGACTTGCGTAAATTTTTGAAGTATTTAAATGAAATGAAAACACAATTGCCTCCAACTCGTCCACCCCGAAATCAGGAGACAGTCCTAAAAATCCAGTTAACACAAATGCATTACGACGGAGTATAGTGCAAGCAGGTAAACTGCTCCACTGCTAGTCTGAAAGTTCAGTATTCCAGTCCCAGAGATGCCTAGGGTAAAATCACTCTGAGTTAAACCTTAACATTCTCGTGGAATCAAAACCCTAGGAAAACTAGCGTAGAAAAAATGAATCCCCTTTCTGTAATACTAAAAGCATGCACGCAATGAGCTTTGGCTAACTCAATTCTTATTTTCAAAACGAAATATTAAAAATGAGAGTTGAACCAAATTTTTATAACTGAGACAATCAAATGAAAACTAAACTTCTTACTATTTTACATTTTACAAAAAGCTTAACAGTGCGATGTGTAGACTTCTTTGACTACGTCTCAGTATGCCAAGGAAACAATTTTGCATGAGGATAGGGAATGGTAACTTCGTGTATGTTTTGAAACTAATACGCATTAGCCTGCGTAGGAGATTAAAGATATTTGGTATTAAGATTATTCAATAGGATATTGTTCGTATTTCAGATGTCTCCGGGAGAGCCGCTGACGGCGGTTCTCAGTCGATCAACTCCAGGGGGCTCGGCGGTGGTGCCGCTGGAAGCGCTGCCAACGCCGGTTCCTATTCCTTCACCGCCGGAGTATTAGACGGCGGAGCATCTGGAAGCGCGGCCAACGTTGAGTCCGAGTTCATCAAACAGGGTGGAGGATTCGGAGGTGGACATAGGCCAGGACACCGTCCGGGTCATCGACCGGGTCATTATCCGCAACATCGACCGGGTCATTATCCGAACCATCGACCAGGTTATTATCCGGGTTAACGCCGCGCGCAAGGGGACGCAAGTGTTAGAGAAACCATCTCAGACGACAGTTCTATTCAATTTCGCCGGAAGAGATGTCATGCATTTAATTAAGCGTCCACGAAAAGATGTTATGTTGTTTGTAAACTACCGAGCTGAAAATAAAGCCACCTTATCAATTTTTTAATCCACCATGCCAGGACTGAAGAAAACACGCATATTTACGTTAAAAAACATTCCAACTGTTGATGTGTAATGAAGTTATGATAAAACATATTTTCCATATTAGTGATTTTGCAATCAATGTGAAAATAATCCTATATTTGGTTGGTAATATATGTCGAATAAAATAAATAAGTTATGTAAAACCACTTAACTGAGTAATGAGATATGTTTTTTAATTCTGAATATTTTTTTAAATTTCAGGTGTCATATATGTTTTTTTTTTAATATTTGCAAAATAAACATGTTTGGAAAAATTGCGCATTTTTACTTTTTGCTCAGCTTTGAGGGTTTCCTATAGTAATATGTCTATTAGTAGTGTGCATAAAATCATACCAATTCAGGTTTAAACACTATCAATCATGCGATATATTTAAAACAATTTCCCAGGAAATAAATATATGGTCTGACAAGTAGAAACCACACCAAACTCTTCAAATATTTATTTTTTGAACCGTTCACTGGATTACTTAGTTATTGATTTTCCTGTCTTAAATGTCTCTAGTTACGCTTTGGCTCATATTTGAAATACAATATGGGTTTTTAAGACGATTTTCCAAAATTTGAATAAATTTATTGGAAACTTGACCATTCTAGATACAGTAGTTGCATTTCCTAAGAAAAAACACATTATAAATTTCTAATTTATGTTCAAAAATACGATATTTTAGGCACCAATATAACTTGAAATGTTATACTTGACGCGACCTCGTGGTATCTCGAATTTTGTGAAGAGTTAACTTTAAGCAATGCATTGCAGAACACTTATTGCAAAATAAAACACCCCATCACCATATCTATAAAGTGGGATGGGTCAATATAAAGGAGTTTACCTCAGACCTTTCCTAGAATACAAAATAATTGAGGCGTTGCATTAAATGAACTATGATTTATCAAGCGAATAGGAGGAAGGTTCTCCGATGAAAAAGTGAAAGATACTACTGTGCTCTAGTTAGGCAACATCTGGAATACGCCTTGAGCATTTTGCACCCTATGCGTAAATGTTATTCGCAGAGTAAGTAAAATATAAATTTACCTCGGTGGATATAGGCCCGGACGGTGTCCTATGTCCACCTCCGAAACCTCCACCCTGTTTAATGAACTCGGACTCTACGTTAGCCGCGCTTCCAGATGCTCCGCCGTCTAATACTCCGCCGGTGAAGGAATAGGAACCGGCGTTGGCAGCGCTTCCAGCGGCACCACCGCCGAGCCCCCTGGAGTTGATCGACTGAGAACCGGCGTCAGTGGCGCTCCCGGAAGCATCTGAAATATGAACAATGTCCTATTGAATAATTATTAGACCAATTATCTTTAATCTCCTACGCAGGCTAATGCGTATTAGTTTCCAAACATGCACGAAGTTATCAGTCCCTATTCTCATGCAAAATTGTTTCCTTGGCATACCGAGGCGCACATACACAGCCACGCCCTGGGAGGTGAAGATCCTTCCCAGGCTGGATTCAAACGTGCGACCTTTGAATCTGAAGGGTAGCGCCTCCCACCTCCGCCACCGAGGTCAATTTGTATTTAATTTACTCTGCAAATAACATTTCTGAACAAGGTTTAAAATGCTCGAGGCGTATTCCAGATGTGGCCTAACTAGAGCACAGTAGTATCTTTCACTTTTTCACCGGAGAACCTTCCTCCTATTCGCTTGATAAATCATAGTTCATTTAATGCAACGCCTCAATTATTTTGTATTCCAGGAAAGGTCTGAGGCCAACTCCTTTATATTGACCCATCCCACTTTATAGATATGGTGATGGGGTGATTTATTTTGTAATAAGTTTTCTGTAATGCATTACTTAAAATTAGCTCTTCACTAAATTCGAGATACCACGACGTCGCGTCAAATATAAAATTTCAAGTTATATTGGTGCCTAAAATACCGTATTTTTGAGAATAAATAAAGAAATTTATATTGGTTTTTCATCTTAGGACATGCAACTACTGTATCGAAAATAAGCAAGTTTCAAATAAATCTATTCACATTTTGGAAAATCGTCATAAAAACTCATATTGTTTTTCAAATATGAGCCAAAGCGTGCGTAGATACATTCAAGACATTTAATTCATTCATTAGAGCAATCTACCTGTTAGAGGCAGGTTATGATGAATGTCAGAGAATATCCAACAAACTCTTACACGTACCGTGTCCTTTCTACCTCTAGTATTTCTTTCTTCATCTCAGCATAAGTCCTACCTTTCTTTATCCCGTCCAAAAAACCTAATTTCTTTCTTCCCCTTCCCCATCTACCCAACAACATTCCCTCTATCACGTCCTTCATCAAACCATCCCCTCATTACCGCTTCCAGCCACCCACCCTGCCTTCCCCTAATCTCATCTATAAGTTTCCTCTTCTCGGCCACCATGTCAAGCACTCCCTTGCTTGTCTTCCTTTCCGTCCAACGCACCTTCTCCATCCTCCTCCACACCCACATCTTGAAAGCTTTCAGCCTACTTTCGTCTTCCTTTCTCAAGGCCCACGTTTCTGCCCCATACAACGCCACACTCCATATCAAGCTCTTCACCAGCCTCTTCTTCACATTCTTACTTAGGGTTCCCGTCATCAGCTCCCTTCTATTATTGAACGCTTCCTTCGCTAGCACTATTCTCCTCCTAATGTCTTTGCTACTATGTCCTGTTTCTTCTAGCGTACTACCAAGTAATTAAATTGTTCTAGTTACTACAGTTTTGGACTTCCTACTCTTATCACCAGCCTGGATTTCTTTGTCTTAGAGAATCTCATTACTTTTGTTTTCTTATTATTAATTTTCATCCCGTATTTCTCGAACTGCATTTCCAATGCATCTACTAAAGTTTGCAATCCTTTCGATGACCGACTGACCAACGACTGGTCGTCTGTGAATCTAACCGACTTTATCCCCTGGCCTCATACTTTCATTCCCACATTAACTCATTCCATGCCTCTCTTACCATTTCCTCAGCATAGATGTTAAAAAGCAAATGCGACAACGGGCACCCTTTCCGCACCCCGCGACCTATAACTGCCCACCCTGATTCACCCTCAGCTACCCTCTCCTGAGCCCTCTGACCCATATATAAGTTTCGGATGAGTCTCCTATCACGTCAACCTATTCCTACTTTCCCCAATATCTGCATTAGTTTCTCCCAGTTTACTCTGTCAAACGCCTTTTCGAAATCCACAAAGAAAGCGAAATCATCCTGATTATACTCTATGTTTCTTTCTATTAGTGTACTCATTTCCGAAATCGCATCTCTGGCGGCCCTCCCCTTCCTGAATCCAAATTGGTCATCGCCTAAATAGTAGTTTGCTCTGCTCTCCAACCTTCTATTTATTATTCTGAGTAAAACTTTTGCCGCGTGCGAAATTAAACTGATTTTTCTATACTCCTTGCATTCTGACGCTTTCTTCTTCTTCGAAATAGGTATTAATACTGTTTTCACAAAATTCGCTGGCCATACTCCTTCATCGTAGATCCTGCGAATTAGTTCGAAAAACGATTTTCTCCCCTTACTACCTAGATTCTTCAGTAGCTCCGAAGGTAGGTTATTGGTTCCCACGGCTTTTCTACCCTTCATCTCTCTTAATGTCCTCTTTATTTTGCTGTCAAGTAACTCTGGTCCGAGGTTATCCATATCTATTGATCTTTCATCCTCCAGATCTAGGCTAAAGAGTCTATTCTCGCTGCCTTATAGCTCCTCTACGTATTCTCTCCATCTTTCTTGCATATCTTCCTGTTCGATTAATATCTTCTCTGTTTTACCGTTAACCTTTGGTATCATTTGACCTATCTTACCACCCGATAACATTTTCACCTTAGCGTACAAAGCGCCCAATTCCCCCTCCTCCTGCAGCTTTTCCATTTCCTCGCATTGCCCCTTCCACCAGTTTTATTTTGCCCGATTGGTCACTCGCCGGAGTTCATTATTCAACTCCTAGTACTTAATCTTACCTACGTCAGTGTTGACGTTTTTCCATATCCTTCTCTCCTCCATTTTCTTTATCATTTCTTCCGTAACTCACTGCTTCTTAAACCTCTTATTTTCCACCGTTCCTATTGTTTTCTCTGCCACTCATGCGATGCTTGTTTTTATAATCTCCCATCTTCTCTCTATTGTTCCCATCCACTTTACTTCGCCTATGTTCTTTTCTACCAGCTCTTGGTATTCCCTCCTTTTCAACCCTTTCAATGCTTCAAGGTTCCACCTCCTTATCTTCCTACCTTTACAAAGCCTTTTGAATCTATCTTCACACTCCATCATCACCAAGTTGTGATCTGAGTCCGCATCCGCCC